>JAHRHZ010000047.1:3230424-3304972 GCA_024137785.1 Ginglymostoma cirratum | reverse complement strand
CCGTCTAGAGGGACAAGGATAGCAGATACATGGTAACACCACCACCTGCAAATTCCCCTTCAAACAACTCACCATTCAGGCTAAGATAACAAGGTATGGAGCTGGGTCTAGACCCTGGGTCTAGGCCCGAAACGTCAAGCTTTCCTGCTCCTATGATGCTGCTTGGCCTGCTGTGTTCATCCAGCCCCACACCTTGTTATCTCACATTCTTATTACTGTTGGGAAGAGACTGCTTCCAAGTATATTCCTCCCAAAATCTCTTGGAAGACCAGAAAGAATACACAACAGATATCTTATAGGCCTGGATGGCACACAGTGAAGCCCAATTAAATATAACAAATGAATGGAACATCTTCCAAGAGTCAATTGCTCAATATATGATCTCATCAACTCAGCTTGGAAAAAAAACCTGTGAAATTGTGCTGTTTAAAGCCAACATAATTAAAGTCAGGTTTGTATTAGACACAAGGGATTCTGCAGTAGAAGTATGTTTCCTGGGAGAGCAGAAACCTGCACCCAGGAAACCAAATGACTAGAAGTGCTAAAGTTGTGAATCAACAGCTCAACCACTTTCAAGGCAGAACAGGCCATGTCTTACATTTTCTGACAGATACTTCAGACACAAAGGGCAGTACAATCATAGAGAAAGGGATGTGTGCAAATACTACAAAGAGGATGTAATGTAAAAGGAAAGAAGGAATGCCCAGTATCAGGAAAGCAGTTGGTACATTCTACAAGAAGCAGAATAATTTTGCACCCAAGTATTTTTCCGATGAGGAAGCACAACAAGCAGACATGGATTGGCTGAAGATTCCAAATAATTATCCTACATTATGCAACAGACTGGTTTTGTCAAGTCAATGGTGAATCGTGATTTCTGAGTTGGAAGAAGGTCTGTAGAAGGAGAACTTCAGATCAACATGAAGTGTCCAATGGACAATGGTGTATTACGCAACATCATTACTTTCATAGGCCTGTGTGAACTGGTTCGACATGGCCATCCAAAAATAAAGCTCTCAAAAGTCAGATTAACTCTCTATGATGATGCTATATTTATCCAGAGAGGATGGATTACTCTGAAAGCCCATTGCAATAACAAGAATGAGCACCTGGAGTTTCAGATCATAGACAACAAGGAGGTGCCACTCATTTCAGCCATAACCAAAGGATCTGTTTCTGTTGTATGACTATGACTCCACAGCCTAGCAAGTCTAAACCCTCAATGTACCAAGAGAGATTTGTGACCTGTACGCAGCACACTAAACCATTGGCTGTGGAACAGATCCTAGAGGCACACAATGATGTGTTCACAGGTAGGGATGTCTTCCAGGAGAATATCACTTCAAAGAAGGTGTGAATGCAAGGCCAATTCAGTCTCAAACCAGAGAAAGTTTCAATTGTCCTCAAGGCAGCATGTTGCAGAAAACAGAAGCGCTGGAAAGAAGGGAATAATTAAGACAATGAAAATAATTAAGAAACCTCCGACAGAACTGATTAGATGCATGGTAGCAGTGAAACAACCTGGCAAGCTGAGAGTATGAATCAACCCGAGGAATCTAACTAAAACCCTGAAGAGATCTCACTATCCCATATCAACCATTGAAGGAATTTTTCTACGACTTGTAAAGGCAAACATTTTCACCACCCTGAATGATTACAGCCAAATGAATCTGGACGAAAGCATGAGCGTTCAAATCACATTCTGATCAGCCTTCAGGAGATACAAGTGATGATACATACTACTTGGCATTTACACTAGTCAAGAGGAATATCAAATACAGAGGATGATCTGCTCGTGTATGAGTGCAGAGACATAATAGAAGAAACCATGACTGACAATGATAAAAATCTGGTGTGACTGCTCAACAGAGCTTGAGAGCTGAAGCTTAAAAAGAAAAAAAAACACAACTAAAACATCCAAACTCAAATACATAGGCCATGCAACAACAGAATAATGTCTTTGTCCAGATCCAGAAAAGCTGAGATCTGTAACAGTGATGCAGTGACCATCAGATGTAAAAGCAGTGCAACAATTTTGTTGGATTCATTAACTAGTTGGCAATATTGTATCCCCAATCTGTCAGCAGAATGTGAACCATCAAGCCAACTCATGGTTAAGGTCTCTGTATTGGTTCTGACAGGTAGAAAAAGAAGCAGCATTCACTAAAATCAAGAAACAAGTGATGACTGAAGTGTACTGAAACACAGTAACTTAAATGATGAAATTGCCTTGCAGTGTGGTGCCAAGGAGACTTGGAACATCCCAATGTAGCAGGAATAACAGTTTGCATACAGGGCAATAAACAGAATGATGTTACATCCAGATTGAGAAAGAGCACCTGGCCATTGATTTGCTTGTGAGCATTATCATCAATAACTACTTGGAAGAGACAAAATGACAGTTGACTCCAACCACAAGCCAGCTCAATGCATTTTCCTCAAGTCACAACTGTCTGCAAGAAATGTTATTCTGGATGTGACAGCCAGGCAGAGGATGCAGATGTAACACTGTAGACATGCTGTCAAGAGCAGCACTCTTGATAAAGAAAGTGGAGGATACCACTACTGAATGTGAAATCTTCCAGACTCAACAGAAAGTAGCAGTTCATTGCACTCTGGAAGTCATCAGCCCAATGAATATAAGAGACAAGTGCTTTGGGTCAAATCAAGCAAACTGCCCAACGAGATGTAACTCTCCATATGTTACAAGAAGTAATGATGAAAGGATAGTGCAAGTGCATCCAGGACCCTCTGTTGCTTTACGAGAGAATTGAGCATACAGAGATGAATTGACAGTCCAAGATGGTATATAGTACAAAGGAAATTGAGTCATTATACCTAAGGAATTGGGAGGAGAAATGCTGAAGCATACCTGTGCAAACAAACAAGACATTGAGTAAAGTGTGAGCAATAGATGCTCTATTGGCCAAACATGAACCGCAAAATCAAGGACCAGGTCAGTTAGTGCAGAACTTGTAATGAGTACAAGGCTTGCACTGCACATCCTCAGGTATAGAAGCAGCCTGTGCTCACATGAGGCAAGACATGAATATAACATTCCAGCTTGGGCTGATAAATGGCAAATAACTAGTCTGCAACAGAACTGCCAGGTCCAGAACAACCTCCAGTCAAAGAAAATCTAACCAGCTTCCCTTGATATTCTATGGAATTACTGTTCCTGGATCCCACATTATCAATATCTTGAGGATTACCATTGACCATTAACTGCACTAGATTAGCCATATAAAATATTTTGGCTACAAGAGCAGGAAAGAGGCTGGGAATTCTGTGGCAAGTAACTCAACTCTCAACCAAAGCCTATTCACCATCTACAAGACATTAGTCAGGAGTGTGATAGAATACTCAGCCCTTACCAGAGACTCAATGGCAGCAGCATATACCATCCTCATGATGTACTGCAGCAATTCAGCAATCTTATTTCAACACCAGCTAAAAGTACAAGGGCAGAAAATGCAATGGGGAATACCATCACCTGCAAGTTCCACTCTAAGTGATTCACCATGCTGACATAGTGATATATCACTAGTCCTTCACTCAACATCCTGGATCTCCCTTCACGATAGCATGATAGGTCTTCCAATACTGCTAGAGTCGAAAGCTGCTCATCACTGTCTTCTTAAGGACCACAGGGGCAGCAAATGCTGGTCTTCCCAATGACATTCAAATCTCTTGAATAAACTAAAACATTTTATTGTCCAATTAAATTAAACAACTAGTTACTATGTAGCTCATTACTAAACATGTTATATTTGTGATTTGGATTTAAATACTTAAAGGAACAATGTAAGCAAATAAACCAAAATGGATATTGCCTTAAAAAGGAAACAAAAGCATCCAATTTCAGATCGCAGAAATAATAATTCTGATGAAAAATTAAATCGATCACAGCAATGACACGTAATTGTTGAAATACTGAAATTAGAAAAAGGGTCAAAATTGCAGGAACTTACTGGAAGTTTCCATGTACAAGTCACTACTTTGTTGGTTCCTGGCCAAACTTCACACATTTTGCATGCAGTGAGTTCACATCTGAAGAACTGGTTATCATCTTAGTAATGGTCTCAACAGGGACAAACATCAAAGTTTAAATCAAGAGCAATACGGCCTGGACTAAAACCAGGAATTTCCTCAAGACTTTCCAGTGATCCTCATCTGACTGAGAGAACATGGGATTTGCACTAGGAAATATGATCAGCATGCTTTCAAGTATATCGAAGTATCAGTCAATAAAAAGGAGGACAAGTGGACATCATGTATGTGAAAGGATCTAAAACAAGTTAAAACAGTAACATGAAGTGGGACAGGCATTTTGCAGCTGTACTACTTCTGGAGTCTGAACAATCTGTCTGCTTTTCAAAAGACATGGAAGTAATATGGGGATCGTTCCAGACCCACTGCACCATCAAATAGGACAAAATGTTCCAAATCTATTACAAAGACAGAAATGGCTGGAGAAACTCGGCAAGTCTGACAGTATCTGTGGACAGAAAGCAGAGTTAACGTTTTGATTCAGTTCTGAAGAAGAGTCACTGGATTCAAATCATTAACTCTGCTTTCTCCTCACAGCTGCTTCTAGACCAGCTGAGTTTATGCAGAAATTTCTGTTTTTTGTTTCAGATATCCAGCATCTGTTTTATTCCAAATTTACTATCTTATTTTCCATCTCCCTAGTGGCCTCGCTGTCCTTTCAAGACTGGACACTGCAAGCTCTGAGCCACTGACGATTCCCTTAACATTATTAGTTGCTTAAACCGCTTAACTGAAGAGTAAACAATTGTCTTGATTCTTGACCATTCTCCCCTCTCTAGATATCCCAACTGAGCCAAGCAACCTCACATCTTGAGAACAGACAAGCAGTAATGACTAGGCTTCATGCGCAGATATACCTAGGGTGAGTCACAAATCATGCTAGATGTTTTAGCCATTCTCCCATCAAAAAAACTGTTTCCTCCACCCTTACCTCCTGTAATATAGCAACTAATTAATAAATGCTTCCAGATATTTTACCTCCAAAACACACCAGGGAACCTATTCCACCTGCAATTTAGTCTTTGCAGGAAAAACAATATTTTGATCACAAAACTATCATTTGTAACACCATGAGACTTTCTACTTAAAATATGAAGCTGGAGATATATTTCTTTTCCATCTAGTTTCTGTTATTCTTTACCTGAGACACGTTAAGACCTTTTTTTGTTAATATTTACATTTTTGTTAATAAAATTACTAATACAGGAATTGGCGGAAATCTAAATGGACCGATTTCTCAACAAATACCATGAAAATGCCGACAATATGTCCCAGCACTTGATTTCCATTACTATCCTATCCAAAGCATGATTAAAGGACCTTTATTAAATTATAATGTCTTACCTATTCATCATCTAGAGTGTCATGAAACACATGGTCACATCTCTTACAGATTGCTTGAAGGTTGAGACCTAAACTGACCTTTGGCTTTTTCGTTTCTTCTCCAAGCCTGACTCAGTGCATCAATACTAACCAACTGTGAGAATAATCAAAGCCATTCAGAATCTTCTGATAGTTATCTATGACTTTGCATTCCCCATAATTTCTATTTGCAGACTGTTAAAAATTGGCAATATTTAAAATTGCGCTCAATCATGTTATCTGTTATAATAACCATTATTGCAAGAGAATCAGGTATATCCAGCTTCACAGCTGAGGACGTTTTGTGGTCCATTTTGATAGTATTAGTTTGATAACATTCATGTTACCAAACAAAACAGATAAAATATATTTAACTTGGTGCCTAGAAGATTTCTGGGATTTATATATCAAGTAACTTAATACATTCTGAATAACGTTAGTAGAATGTAAGATTGTGCAGTAAAGTAAAGCTTCAAATAAAAGTAATCAGTGGTGATTCCATAACAATCAACTTTCTCCTGTCCATAAGGCAAGTAGTACAGGAAAAAAGCTTTTAAAAAAATCATTTAATTATAAAACATAAACATATTTATACAAAATCCCCTTGCAAGTCTACAAATCAAAACTGTAAACAACTTTTTTTAATCATGTTAAAAAAGAATGTACCTTTGACAATTATGTATCTGTGGCCTAATATTGCCTTCAACTTTAAATCAAGCTCTCTGTCCCCAACTGATAAGTAATCTATATTGGACAGCTCTCTATCATGTTCAGAGAAAAATGGACCAGCTATGTCCATCTTTTCCCATTTGCTCCATTAATCTGGTCTGTGGGGAATACTATTGAGCTAGCCATTGCTAGAAGAATGATGCAATGTACTGATAAGATTTGAAAAAAAATATTACTTTTACTCATAGTCTGCTACTTCTCACAATATCACCAAAAATCTGTTTTATATTCTATCAATAGGAAGTTTCCATAGGCCAACATTAAAGTGAAACACATCTGAGCTATGAAAACGTGTAAATGTTGTCAAGGAGCCTCGTTTGCCACTGTTCTCTAAAAGAACGAATGTCAAAATAGATTGACCTATCTCACATAACAAACATTTGCAGTGAAGGGCAATAAGAGACAAAGCCTATTGGAGTCAGTTCAAAAATTCAACCAACAAGAATGCTGAATCTTCTGACCCAGCTGGAGAAAGGTCAGAGAGCAATTTTGAATAATAAATGAGAACTCCTGACCTTGCACCCCAAATCTGGCAGGGTCAGCAGCCGTCCTTTCACCAGATGCTGAAGCCAGATATTGAGGCACTAACATCCAAGCTAATGAGCTTCCCAATAAGTTCCAGTTACAGTGAAAATTCTGTGCTGTTTCAAGAACTGCATTTCATGTAGAACAGAAATCATTCTCAATTGGAGACATTTACATTGAGGTTAAATATCTACCAGTTTATCTAATAAATTGTGAGTTGTGTATAGTTAGAGTATTATGTTATTAATTATATTTTGTTTGTCAGTACAAGACTGCCATTCAATATTGTGGATACAACTGTAAAGCTACTTTCTTATTTTAATTTTGAGACATTTTTTGGCATCAAGGGCAAGATGTCAGTGCCATTTTTGATGGCAGTCCTGCAGTCCCATGTGAATTAAAACTCTAATTAATGTAGGTTAAGCCTCCTGTACCCTAATCTAACAATGGGGGAGGATTTCCTCTGTGAACTCAGTGCAACAAAACATAATGCCACAGAAAATATTAAAACTCACAGTGACCAAAGAAAATGGACAATTGTGGAATCATAACAAGGGTAGATGAAGCACAGACAGAAATTAAGTTTGACAATAAATACTTACATTTTAAACAAAGATGTGTAGTCATTGAAATAAAACAGAGCCTCTGGCTGGCAAGTGAAGTCATAAGGCATTTTAACATTGAAGACTGTTTGTGCCTGTATTATTATTGCGCAGTTTTCTCATTCTGTGAGCATGTTTTCTGTCTGTATAATTCTTTACGTTTGTCTGTTTTGTCCTAAATATTGTTGGAATACAATTGGGGAATATATCTAATTAGATCTTTGTTTAGTTAAACCATAAGACCATAATGCACAGGAACAGAAATAGGCCATTCAGCCCATCAATTATGTTTCACTGTTCGATTATGGCTGATGTGTTCCTCAAACCCATTCTCCTGCCTTCTCCCCATAACCCTTGATTCCCTTACAAATCAAGCACCTATCTTTCCTGTCTTAAATACACTCAATGACTGGGCTTCCACAGATTCACCACCCCCTGGCTGAAGAAATTCCTCCTCAACTCAGTTCAAAATGATCATCTCCTCTCCCTGTGGCTGTGCCTTCAGATTCTAGTCTTTCCTACTAGTGGAAACATTTCTGTGCATCCACTCTATCCAGGCCTCCCAGTATTCTGCAAGTTTCAATCAAATCCCTACTCTTCCTCCTAAACTGCATTGAGTACAGACCTAGAGTCCTCAACTGCTCCTAATGGGGCAAGCTCTTCATTCCTGGGATCATTCTTGCAAACCTCCTTTGTCAGATTTGTTCATTTATCTTTTTACATTGTTTCATGTGTTGGTCTTCTGAAGAATGATCTGATAACTGCATTGGGAAGGAAACCAGAGGCAAGAATTGAGGTGGTTGGGCCCTAATAACAGTGCCTCTGCCTGCGCACTACATTCCCAGCTTCAACAAGTCCTGGCCCATTTCCCTGGACGGAAGATGGATGGTGGGGGGGTGAGAACAGCAGGGCTATCTGTCCAAAAGTCTAGGGTAGCCAACTGATATAATTAAATGTCTTCAGTATTGCTGAAAAAGACATATTTTGTCCAAACATTCTTGTACTGATCTCATTAGGATACTTTACAAGAATACCATTAAAGGAGAAAACCAACATTTATATTGTATGAGAGTAAAGTATTAATTGGTTGGCAAGGGGACTCTGAATGTGACAGGTGTTACTTGGCAAATGCAGCTTCTATCATGATTTCAGTGTTGGTGGAATGCCAGGTATGTAGGCTGTACACAGAAACATAGAAGATAGGAACAGGAGGAGGCCGGCCCTCCAAGCCTGCTCCGCCATTCTTAATGATCATGGGTGATCATCCAACTCAATAGCCTGGTCCTGCTTTCTCCCCATAACCTTTGATCCCATTTTCCCCAAGTGCTATATCTAGTCACCTCTTGATTACATTTAATTTTTTGGCATCAAGTACTTTGTGTGGTAATAAATTCCACAGGCTCACCACTCTCTGGGTGAACAAATGTCTCCTCATCTCCATCTTAAATGGTCTACCCTAAATCCTCAGACTGTGACCCCTGGTTCTGGTCACACCGACCACCAGGAACATCCTCCTTGCATCTACCCTGTCCAGTCTTGCTAGAATTTTATAAGTCTCTATGAAACCCCCCTTATTTGTCTGAGCTCTAGCGAAAACAACCCCAACCTGGTCAATCTCTCCTCATATGTCAGACCCACCATCCCTGGAATCAGCCTGGTAAACCTTCGTTGCACTCCCTCGAGAGCAAGAGCATTCTTCCTCAGAAAAGGAGACCAAAACTGCACACAATATTCCAGGTGTGGTCTCACCAAGGCCGTTCTTGCTTTTGCTTCCAAAGTGAATAAACTCACATTTATCCAAATTATACTGCATCTGGCATTGATTGTCCACTCACCCAACCTGCCCAGATCATGCTTGAAGGATCTTTGCATCTTCGTCACAGTTCACCCTCCCACCCAACTTGGCATCATCTGCAACCTTGGAGATGTTACATTTTGTTCCCTCATACAAATCATTAATATATATTGTGAATGGCTAGGTTCCCAGCACCGATTCCTGTGGCACCCAATTAATTACTGCCTGCCAATTTGAAAAGGATGTATTAATTCCTACTCTTTGTTTTGTCTCTGCCAACCAGTTTCCTAACCATCTCAATACACTTCCCCAATCCCGTGCACTTTAATCTTGCATATTAGTTTCTTATGTGGGACTCTGTCAAACGCTTTCTGAAAGTCTAAATATATTACTTTGACTGGCTCCCCCTTATTAACTCTACTAGTTACATCTTCATTGAATTCCAACAGGTTTGTCAAGCATGATTTCCCCTTAATAAATCCATGCTGACTCTGTCTGATCCTGCCACTGCTTTCTAAATGCTTTGCTATAAAATCCTTGACAATGGATTTGAGAATTTTCCCCGCTACTGATGTTAGGCTCACTGGTCTATAATTGCCTATTTTCTCTCTACCTCCCTTCTGGAGGTAGAGTGATATTGGAGTGACATTAGCCACCTTCTAATCTGCAGGGACTGTTCCAGAGTCTACAGAATCCTGGAAGATGACCACCAATGCATCCACTATTTCTAGTTGGGTGGCACGGTGGCTCAGTGGTCAGCACTGCTGCCTCACAGCACCAGGGACCCAGGTTTGATTCCAGCCTTGGGTGACTGTCTGTGTGGAGTTTGCACATTCTCCCCATGTCTGTGTGGGTTTCCTCTGGATGCTCTGGTTTCCTCCCACAATCCAAAGATGTGCGGGTTAGGTGGATTGGCCATGCTAAATTGCCCATAGTGTTCAGGGGTGTGTGGATTAGGTGGGTTACAAGGGGACGGGTGTGGGTGGGATGCTCTGAGGTTCAGTGTGGACTTGTTGGGCCGAAGGGCCTGTTTCCACACTGTAGGGATTCTAGAGCTACCTCCTTAAGTACTCTGGGATGTAGATTATCAGGCCCTGCGGATTTATCTGCCTTCAATCTCAACAATTTTCCCAGCACCATTTCTTTATTAATATTGATCTCCCTCAGTTCTTCCCTCTCTCTAAATCTTGTATCCTCCAACAATTTTGGTATCTGATTTGTGTCCTCTTTTGTGAAGGCAGAACCAAAGTATGTATGCAGTTCCTCAGCCATTTCTTTGTCCCCTATTAAGCATTCCCCTGTTTCTGTCTGTAGGGACCTATATTTGTCTTTGCCAATCTCCTTCTCTTCACGTACCTATAGAAACTCTTAGTGTCAGTCTTTATGTTTCCTGCAAGCTTACGTTCGTACTCTATCCTCCCCTTCTCAATCAATTCCTTGGTCCTACCTTGCTGAATTCTAAACTGCTCCCGATCCTTAGATTTATTATTTTTCTTGGCCAAACTGTATGCTTCTTCCTTGGATCAGATACTAGCTCTTATTTCCTTTGTATGCCATGGATTTGGCCGTCTGACCCACTTATCTTTTGCGACAGACAGAAATAAACAGTTGTTGCAGTTCGCCCATGCATTTCTTGAAAGCTTGCCATTCAAAGTCATCCCAAAGATTGGTGGTCAATATTAAACAGTATATCCTTTCTAATGCTCATAATAAGCTCGATACTGATCATCAGGGTGGCATGGTGGCACAATGGTTAGCACTGCTGCCTCCCAGTGCCAGGGACCTGGGTTCAATTCCACCCTCGGGTGACTGTCTGTGTGGAGTTTGCACATTCTCCCTGTGTCTTCGTGGGTTTCCTCCCACAGTCCAAAGATGTGCAGGTTAGGTTGTTTGGCCATGCTAAATTGCCCGTAGTGTTCACGTAGGTGTGTTATAGGGGGATGGGTCTGGGTGGGATGCTCTGAGGTTCAGTGTGGACTTGTTGGGCTGAAGGGCCTGTTTCCATACTGTAGGGATTCTATTCTATAAAATATATAGTAAGCCCATGCTTAGAAAACTTTCAATCCAGCAGCCTGCAACTGGACAATGTTTGCTGGTAACCCCAAAGAATTAAGCTGACAATCATTTTTGGATTGTCAGTCAGGTTCAAAGTGTGGTGTGAGTATTGGCAGCTTCATATATTAATATAGAGGGCACTGTCATTTACAGACAGGGTGAACTTGTACTCACACTGCACTGGTTTCAACTCAACAAAATAGGTGACAGCCATTCACTGGTTCATTTCTTAGGACAATTCTTTGACCAATTAGAGTGAATCTGTGTGGTTTAAAATCTAAACAAAGCTTGACAGTTAACTGTCAATCATCATTAACTGCCACATTCTCCATTGCAACTCCCCTGCCAATTAGAGTCCACTTTCCAACCAACCAGCACTCTCATCTCATACACAGAAATGTTATTTTTGTGCTTTCTTTTTATTCTTGCAAATTGTCCTGCGCGCAAGATGAAAAGCTTCGACAAAATTGATCTTTTATCAGCTTTACTCACTTTTTGCACAGCCAAATGACTATCAACTAAGTCTTTATTGAGATCTTTTGAAGGAGGTGAACTAGGATTTTTTGGATTGTGTTGGGGCCAGAATTTCATTTTTAGTTTGGGAATTGCGAGTGGGCATTTTCCAACATCATGTTCCTGAGTTCTAAAAGGCAGAGCATTTCCACGAAACTCTGATTTCTGCAAGTCATACGAGGGCTGGAGTTGAGGTCTCCTTCCTTTGAGGCGATCCAAGATGGCAGAGGTGGGAAACTCACGATGATAACAGTTTAGAAGTTTCACCTCCATTAACTGGGCCATCAGCCAACTTGTATTCATATTTGTTAGACTTTCTAACCACCAAGCCTCATAACCACCCTCCACCCATTTCTATGCCTGTTCATATCTCCCATGCCCTCTTCATCATACCTCATATCTCCCGTAGACCTTTATGCTCCTTGCCCCGATGTAACATCGACACCCACCTGTTATGCCACACAAGTGCCACATTATAATGAAATGTTTGAAATGCACACAAAATATTTTAAAAAGACACCAATCAAACACAGCCAGTTAAAATAGCATTCCAACAACTGTAATCCACTTAACATCTCATAATCGTGTTCAAATAAACAAACAGGCATTGAAAAAAAATTCAAAGAAATGGAGATGTACTATAGCATCATAATACGTTGACGGAATTAAGCTAGCAATTTTCTTCCATCTGTGTAAACAGTCCTACTGCACAAAATGTCTTGGAGCTCAGCTAAGCATTCAGAAAGAGGTCACCTGGCAATTTATCAACAAAAGCTGACTGAACAGATATCTGCTTTGCCAGAAGACCTAGAATCCCTACAGTGTGGCAAAAGGCCATTCAACCCATCAAATCTGCACCAAACTCTGAAAACAATCCCACCTAAGCGCAGCACCCCACCTTATCCTCAAAACCCTGCATTTCCCATGGCTAACCCACCTAGCCTGCACATGGGTACCAAAGGGCAATTTAGCATGGCCAATCCACCTAATCTGCACATCTTTGGACTATAGGAGAAAAATTGGAGCAGTTGGTAGAAACCCATACAGACATGGAGAGAACATGCAAACTCCACACGGACAGTCACCCAAGGCTGGAATTGAACCTTAGTCCCTGGCGCTGTGAAGCAGCAGTGGTAACCACTGAGCCACTGTGCTGCCCACAAAGTTAATCAACAGCAATTAGGAGCAGGAAGCTCTGTGCACCTATCCCATTCTTTCCAACATAGAGCGAGAAGAGGACAAATTGCTCTTACTACTACTCTAGTCATGGTCATCCAAGTGATTGGGCTGAAGCTTCCTATGTTTTGGTTGGCAAAGTATTATTTTTGTCAAGTTTCACAGAGTGTTTCTCTCTGTAAGGCTTAGCATGTTTTCTCACATGATCTTCACAAGTCCGCCTCATTAACTATCTATCATGTTGCTTTGGTGTTCTTCTTGTCCAGTGCTGACACCATTCTCCCACTTGCTGCAGCCAGAAGTACTCAAAATAATTTGAAGGAGAAACCTTTAAAAGTATTTGAGATGGAAAATTGTGCAAGAGTATTCACACACTGATCGATGAATCTGTAACAGAGGATGAATACTAGCCAAAAAAATTTAACACAAATGGTTATTAGAATGTGGAGTGTCTACATTCAGTCTTTTTTGAAGGCCAATCGATAATTGGATAATGACACACAAATGGTACAGCAGGTATTAATGTGAGACATTATGTGGTTAAAGCCCCAAAGCCCGAAAGGGGCAAAAGTGACAACTTCCTGCCTGACTCATCATTGTAATGCTTGAAGTTGCTATGTTTGTACGGGAGTTACAAACCAAACTTGTCACAGAAAATTAAGTCCAATTCAGACCAATTGTCCTCAAAATAATATGATCAGTATTAATTATTTCTAGTATTCTCTCTAGTACTGAAAACTCGTGATTGCAAGCATAGACTCTCACTCCTGCAAAAGACAGCTTATGGCTGTCACTGATCCCAAGCTAGTGGGGAGGGTGAGCTGTATGCCTATTTGGAAAACTTCTCTTCTTTCACACCCCCCATTACACCATCAGGAGGTCACTACTGGGCAGCTAAACTATATCCTGTCATCTATGGAGGCTTGGAACCGAGTTGCCCCTTCATATATTGACTGAGCCCACTTAGAGGATCAATTGGTAGCTGTTATTTATATTAATATCAATTGATAGGCACGCCACAAATTTAAAATTGCCTGGTCATTCTCACTGCCCACTAGTTTTCCCAGGTCAGGTTTTGATCAGAATGTACCTAAAGTTATATTTGTCTTGCTGTTTAAATGTCTGATCCAAATATAATGTTTTCTTAGGTTGTCATTTTCAACAAAGTAGTTTGCTCAGCCAAACATTCACAACAAGGGCAACACAGTGGCTCAGTGGTTAACACTGCTGCCTCACAGCACCAGGAACCTGGCTTTGATTCCACCCTCAGGTAACTGTCTGTGTGGAGTTTGCACACACTCCCTGTGTCTGTGCAGGTTTCCTCTGGGTGCTCCAGTTTCCATCCACAGTCCAAAGATCTGCAGGTTAGGTGAACTGGCCTTGCTAAATTGTTTGTAGTTTCCAGGGATGTGCAGGCTAGGTGAATTAACCATGGGAAATGCAGGGTTACCGGACTGAGCTCCTACAGAAATATATGTACATTCGGTCACCTTGATTACAAAAGCTCTGATTGTGCAATAACTGAAAGTATTCAGACACAAGGGCTGGTAATTACAACTGATGAAAATACTGCAATGTGGCTGTTGGCATTTGTGGAACTCGTCATCAATACTAGATGGCATCATCAGCATGCAGGACCGAAACAGAACAGGTTTATATGATAGTTTCAGAGATAGTAGGAACTGCAGATGCTGGAGAATCTGAGATAACAAGGTGTACAGCTGGATGAACACAGCAGGCCAAACAGCATCACAGGAGCAGGAAGGCTGACGTTTTGGGCCTAGACCCTTCTTCTAGGCCTGAAACGTCAGTCTTCCTGCTCCGCTGATGCTGCTTGGCCTGCTGTGTTCATCCAGCTCTACACCTTATCATCTCAGGTTTACATGATAGTTCAGCCATTGAATGTATGTCAACCAGACTGGCATGGTCCCAGGCTGAAGCTGCAGTGATGAACTACTGCATGCCAATATGTACAGATGGTATGAGCATCGCAAATTGTTACAATACCCTGAACCAGATGGTGAATTTTTAAAATAATGAAACAGACTACTAATCTCTACATGAATGGGCTTCCTTTTATAGTAGGAATGGGCTCGACGTAACATTGCCCTGAAAAGAATAGTCCACCATACTCAGAGGCCAAGAGTATGGCCAGAATGCCACACCATCAGGGCTGCAAAAGGCTCACAGGCATCAACACAGAAAAACACTCAGGCAAGTCATATCAGGCCATCCAGCAAGAACTACAGATCCAGGCTGACAGAGCCAAAAAGGCAGGCGTTCTGGCTTTAAAAAAAAATGTTGTGACTGAAAACCTCCTGTTCAGAGTCTGTTCAAAAAGTGCAGATGCAGAGCTGCCCAGATGTTCCAGTCACATTACAATGATAGCTGCCCATGTTTATATTGTGGTTCGGTATTTCACAGCTTGCGAGCAGTTTCACGGCCCCCTTTGTGGTTACTCTATAGACTGAGAACCAAAGAATACCTTAGGCCTCAGGTCTGCTAATTTGGAGAGGGTGTGCAATCATTTCCCTGTCTCTCATTGTCCACACCCACCAATGATGGATGCCCAGTAGGAGGTCCATTACAAATGATTGCATACGATCGCATGCATCTCCCATTGTCTGAAACATGTTTAAGAAATACTTTCCCCTTGCCTCCAAGCCACAACTGGGAGCCACAGTGTTTTTTTTGCAAAGTACACTATCAGTAAAGGGTCTGTGCAACCAATACTCCGTAGCATCTGCTCTTCAGTGTGTCCATATCCTGACCCTCATTGGAATTTAACACTAGCTGCACAGTCATAGATCCAACACCAAGGCTCAAGATTCTTAAATACTTATCAATATTGATAAGATTAATTTTTTCTCAACATTAACTTTTTCAAGCTCAAATGTGTTGCTTTCACTATAATATTGGTACAACATGTACAAAAAAGCAGCTATAACCATTAAAGAATTCATTGAGAGATCAAATTGACCCATACATTAAAGTCAATGTTGTGTGTTCTCAGAGTTCAACTAACTGGAAAAGCACATAGTATGATATTTTTCTGTCAATATTGTCAAGTGAAGCTCTCTGCTGGAATTATAATGAGCAGATCTTCCAATCCTCTTCTGCAGCAAACTGCCTGCAGATGCTTGTGAGATGATTGCAACAAACATTTCCTGAAATATGTTTTCTTACCCCCTTCCTCGGAGGTCTGTGCATGGCAGTAGCTTCTGCAAATGGAAACCAATGCATCAGAATGCCAATTGGCATGTATGGAGCCTGCCACACATGCTGCTTAGAGGGAAAATGAACTGCAACTCAATGGCTCAATGTTGATGAGGTCTGAGGCCCAGTAATTGGGATGCCTCAGGCTTATCCATTCAGGGATTGTTTACAGCAGCCAAAAAACTGGATGTGTTTGAAATTTTAAGACAATGGGTGTAATTAGCATCCTAGAACAACTTAAACATGATCATAGAATCCCTACCGTGTGGAAACAGGCCCTTTGGCCCAACAAGTCCACACTGACTCTCAGAGCATCCCACCCAGCCCCATCCCCCTATAACTCACTTAATCTATGCATCCCCAAACACTATATGCAATTTAACATGGCCAATCCACCTCACCTGCACATCTTTCGACTGTGGGAGGAAACCAGAGCAAACCCACACAAGGAGAACATACAAATTCCACACAGACAGTCACCCAAGGGTGGAATCAAACCCAGGTCTCTGGTGCTGAGATGCAGCAGTGCTAACCGCTGAGCCGCTGAGCTGCCCTATTCCTCTCAGGAAAGGTATAGAGGCTCACATGTGCTTTGTCAGGCAAAGGCCCTGTTTTCGGCATAATTAAATGGAATTTTTAAAATAAATCAAACTAGCCTTTAAAATCATATAAATCCAAACCAAAGACTGTCAGAAATTGGTTTAATTTCACATTTGATGGCAACATATAAATATGGCCAAACATTTTAATTAAAATTAGATTATTTGGCCTCAGTTTGCTGTAGTGGGTCAAGAATGTAGTGCAGAAATTTTCAGAATAATCAAATGCTACAACACTGAGGTAGGCCATTCGCTCATCATGCCCATGCCAGATCTTTGAAAGAAATACCCAATGTTCCTATTCCTCTGCCCTTTCTCTAAAGTCCTTCAACAATTTCTCCTTCAAGTGTTTGACTCTTTTGAAATTATGACAAATCTGTTTCCATAAGTGTTTCAGGCATTACAATCCAGAAATGCTTCCATTTATCTTCAGAGAATTTAAAATAACAGCAAAACACTTACAGAATACAGGGAAAGGAAGTTTATAATCGTGCTGCATAGAAGTTAAGAATTTATGAACACACAACTAATGTGATTGAAAGCTAATAGCACACATTAGTAAACCTATTACTAACAACCTGGAAATAAATGCGGCAATATGACAGTGAGCATTTATTAACAGCAGGCAGCATTACAGATCTCAATTAGGGAACAGTTCCCATGGAACAGAATACACATATTTCTTGAATATGCTGTTTGATTATCAAAATTACTTTGTTTCTTATTCAATGAAAAACTAACACAAGCAAAAAGAAAATCTCTGTTCCCAGTTGAATAATGAGTTTACAAGAAGTTTCACTTTTTGAAGGCTGGAGAATGGCTCTCTGTATAAGTTATGTATATATAAAATACACAATCTATTTGCTTGATACATATTTTGACCACAATGTTTCAGGCCTCTCACTTGTGTGTTCACTTTAATGGAAAATTGTCAAAATTGAAAAACTTAAGTGAAAACAAATTCAGGACAGTGAAGCTCACTGAAACCTTTAACATCACAGACAGTAAGCAATTAGATAATTTTCCTGAAGAAACCAAAATTACCGCATCTAAGTAACTGTGCACAGCAGCTTAGATGACACCTTAAACAATGTTAAATTTAAAAACATAATCTAGGTATTTTGTTTTAGATTCTAAATTTCTAAAAAGGTTGCAGCGTTTAGGTTCCCTCGCATTTGCTCCAAGAATTTGATAACAGCTGATTTTTAACACAGCCAAGTGCAAGACTTGTGCAAGACTGACCAATTATCCAACAATAAAAGCTTAAGTTGAAAAAGCACCTTCAACCTATAAAAATCATTCAGCCCCAGAAGGGAGGCTGGAATGGGGAAGCAGCCCAGGAGCAGAGGCTGGAATGGAGATGCAGCCCCAGAAGGGAGGATGGAACGGGGAAGCAGCCCAGGAGCAGAGGCTGGAATGGAGATGCAGCCCCAGAAGGGAGGCTGGAATGGGGAAGCAGCCCAGGAGCAGAGGCTGGAATGGAGATGCAGCCCCGGAAGGGAGCCTGGAATGGGGAAGCAGCCCCAGAGCGTAGGTTGATGTTCTGACCTATTCTAACTGCATCCACCACTTCCTCTGGCAGTTCATTCCACACAGTTGAGGGAATCAAGAGGGCACTGGATGAATATTTGAATAGAAACAATATGTAAATGGTATGGGAATAAAGCAGGAGCTTGGCAAGAGGTAATGATGCTCTGGTTGGAAGATGTGGTGCAGTCATCATGAGCCAAATTGCTTCCTTCTGTGCCGTAAGACTTCCACGGTTATGAACTGCTGAAATATTGTCTTAAATTCTGGGAACTCTTGGAAGGATATGAAGGCTTCAGAGTGGATTCAATAAAGATGTAGGAGAATGGCATTTCAGATGAGGCCCTTCAGTTATGTGGATAGATTGGAAAAGCTGGGATTGTTGACCTCAAAGAAGTGAAGGTTGAGAGGAGTTTCAACGAAACTGTTCCAAATCAGGAGAGGTCTCGATAGACTGAATAGAAAGAAACCATCAGCAGAATGGTGAAGAATAAATTTAAAGTGGTTGGCAAAAGAATTATGCACCACGTGTGGAAAAAATTTTTAATGCAGCGATTGAATCTGACAGTAAATTCCGGATTGTAAACTATCATGGCTTTTGCAAGGGAATTGGATGCATCTGCAGGGAAAAATTGCAGGGTTTCAGGGCAAGGGTCAGTGACTTGTGTTAGCTAAATTACTCTCCTACAGAGTTGGCACCAAAGCGATGGAACAAATGGCCTCCTCCTTTTTGCTGGAACTATTCCATGATTCTGGCATTGATCACAAGTGCGACAAAAGAAAATTATGACTTGGAAATTCTGGTGCTGCTTAAATTATGAAATATTTAAACGTTGGCTCAGATAGGTAGAACGGCTGATTTTATGTATTTAATTCCTTCAGAGATAATGGAAAACTAAGAGTGACACAGTAAAAATCCCTGGAAGGGTTGTACCTAGTTTTGAAATGTTCGAGCGGGTTCCAAATAAAAGTACTGATGTTTACATCTATCTGGCAGTGTGAAAAATTAGGGTATATCCTGTGCTAAAAAACCTGCAGCAGCTCTTTCAAAGCCAACAAGTCCTGGAGTAAGACTTGAACCCAGGGAGATCAGTGATAGGATAGATAGATATCCACTGAGCTATTACAGTGGGTGAGCTGCTCTCTGTAACTAAGATAAATGTCCACTTTTACACTGTATTTGTACCTTTCTGCCAACCTGATAATATAGTTTGGCAAGTGTGAAATCATTTTGATGAGCTCACACTTGTAACTGAATAAATTTGCTTGTTTTATGCATGTCTGGCTGACTGCTCTGGCTCATTGTAAAGGAAGGATTTAAGGATGTATCCACAAAAATCTCTGGCTATAATCTCCGTCCTCCCACCTCTCTAGCCCATGGTAAAATGTCAGGTTGAGTGCACAACCATTACATTCCAGATGTATTGCGTTACAGATGCAATGCAATTGAAACTAAAAGAAAGGAAGACAGTCCTTAGCCTGAAATCCAAAAGTATGTTACAATATTCACTAAGACTACGGCTGCTCTTAGCCTGTATGATTTAACATTGAGGGATTTTGTGAGCTTACTGTGACAGGGCCTACGGAAAAGAACTAATTGTTCATGCTAAATCATGCTTACTCACTTGTGTTCAAGTCATCACTACTCAATTTACTGATGAACAGAAATCATCTGAGCTTGTGTGTAAAGGGCGAAATTCCATTGCCTTAAATAATAACTGTTCTTCACCCGTATGAAAGGAAACTTTTATCTGTGCAATATGTCAATATTTGCAGCCTGCTGTAATACAAACCCTAGGATAATGTCTGCCTCGAAATAGGGTCAAATTAAATGGCAGGGCTGCATTGCAATAAGACTTGGTCATGGAAGAGGCAAGGACGAAGTGCCGAGAGAGAGAAGGAGATTGATAACTTTCTGCCTTGGCCTTTGGAAAACGATAACATACTGAATGAATGAAGTGGATGTGTCAGATCATGGACTCAGGAGAGTCTGACTCTGCAAGTACCATGACGACACTGAAACAACAATTGAAATTGCTGGAAAAACTCAGCTGATCTGGCAGCATCTGTGGAGACAGAAAGCAGAGTTAACATTTCAGTGACCCTTCTTCAGAACTCATGACCATGCTCTTCAGGTCCATAGCACATGATCTGGGTTCAAATCTTACTCCAGGACTTGTTGGCTTTGAAAGAGCTGCTGCAGGTTTTTTAGCACAGGATATACCTTAATTTTTCACACTGCCAGATAGATGTAAACATCAGTACTTTTATTTAGAACCCGCTCGAACATTTCAAAACTAGGTACAACCCTTCCAGGGATTTTTACTGTGTTACTCTTAGTTTTCCATTATCTCTGAAGGAATTAAATACATAAAATCAGCCGTTCTACCTATCTGAACCAACGTTTAAATATTTCATAAATTAAACAGTACCAAGATTTCCAAGTATTAATTTTCTTTTGTCACAATTTTTGCCTTTCAATTGATAACAATTGTACATTCAGGAACACTGGGGGCATTCTAGCCACCAGAGTGTGGCTTTGCTATCATTAAACTGATCATTATACCTACCTGGCCTCAGAAAATACAGCTTCAAAGCAGTCATGTTGGACTCGATTCATTATTTCTGTTTCTCTCTTCACCAATGCTGCCAGATCTGCTGGGGTTATCCGAGCACTTTCTGCTTTTAACAAGCATGGGGCTGGATGAACACAGCAGGTGTTTATATCTGTTTTTATGGCTTGTTTTCCAAAAGAACGGAAAGTTAATCAATTCTTCCAGGAATCCTAAAAGACACCTGGTCATATAGTGAAAGTTTTAATTAACTCCATACATTGGGATGTGATAAGCTATATCCATTTTAGGGAGTGAAAACTGTTATTCAAATAACACACATTAGGGATTAGAGATTCCATTCCCTCAATGGTCAGAGTTTGCAGCACTGAGGAAATCAAGGGGAGTTGTAAATTCCTCAAGTTAACACGCAACGTCCTGTTTGTTCTAAACCTGCTGTAGCACAATAATCAACTGCAAAATCAGGCTGACTCAAGAATGAGAATATCTTTTAAAACTTTGGCTGATAACGCAATTACCCAATTCTCAATTTCAGCCAAGTTCTCCTATAACCAATATTTAATATACAGACTTCTGCAAACACCAGTGTAAACTAAACTACTGCTTCACCAAAAGAAACAGCACACCTTTATAGTGCTGCACTGCATAGCCAACTCACAGAAACAGGAGGTCAGTCAATCCCTCAAGCCTACTTCACCACTCAGTTAAGTTGTGCCTGCTCTGTAACTCAACTCCATTTACCCACAGGAACACAGGACAACGAGCCTTCTGGATATCATGAAAGAATGCACATCGTGGCTAAATACATTCTTGGCCTGATAAGGGATGAATGGGCATTTTAAGAGTCTGCTTTAGGGCACCCTCACCAAATAAGCCTTGAGTTATCAGGCTGTCTCTAGTCTATGCATATCTACTTCCTATAATGTCTGTTCCTGCTTTAGTATGTACAATACCTCGACTAAAAACTGCAGGGAGGTCCAATAATATGATATTGACATGTGAGCTTACTTTCTGATGAAGATGCCAATAAACAGTATGAAGTTACCGTAATTTGTCGTAAGATGCTATTTTAACCTGTACCACTTGCCTTGGCATGACATTCTTATGTCTCTGTGCAAGTGCAATGTTCTTTCCATGTACATTTTTGTGCCACCAGTCACACATTTAACTTAATCCTCCCTCTCACTGACTGCCTCGTGTGATATAACAGTAGAATTGGGGAGGGAGGGCGACATTACAAAACATACCCATGGCATTACACTAACTTTATGACCCACTCATCCATCCACCTGATCTGGGGGAGTGTAAAATTCTGGTCCTGTGTGTAATCGTATGCCACGTTCTTTGTCTCTGTGACAAGCGTGTCTGCTCTCTCTTTCTCTTGTTCTCAGGTATTTTGTACTTTGCAGCCATTCTATGTCTCAGTGAATGAACCAGGCTTTGGTTATATTCTTTTCACTATTTCTCCACAGCTTGATGCACTTTGTAGCAGGATGAATGAAATATTAAATATTTATACTTGTTAAGAGGCTTATTGAAGGTCATTAGGATCAATGACAAAAATGCCACGCAACCCTTTTTATAAACGAGTGCAAGAGGAAAATATGGCCTTAATGCCTGTTTGTTATGATCACCAGCATTATTTTCACAGCATTTCCAGGCCTAAGGAGGCGGGAAACTGGTAACTAATATCTCAGCATTTACACTAATACACTTAGCACACCTTCTCCCACTGCCTCTTAGTCATTTAGTTCCCCAGCCCCTAATGGCTTTTCAAAGCTGGTTTTATACACTTAAAAAGCCATTAGAAGCTTACTTTTTACAGAATACCAAAGATCAGAATACCGTCCGTAACAATTCATATTTTAGACCACTGCTGTCCACTTTCCAGCTATTTATGGTAATAAAGCTTCTGACTGGATCAGAATGTACATTAAATTAGATCATGCATTTTATAAATAATGTTAAGCATTTTAAAATTTGAATAATTAGTGGAAGAATTTCTACAGGAAAAGAATGCTGTGAATGGGATCTGGTTAGGATGTAATAAAGGGCTGGATTTTACTTCTGTGAGGGAGGTGGTTTACCAATGGATTATATTTGGAGCGACAAAGGTCAGTCACTGATTCCCTTAATTACTAACAGATACAGCACTGAAAAGAGTCAGGAGTTGACAGAAGATTTCATCAGATTCTGATGCACCATGTCTCTGCAAACATCCACCATTCTCCCCACCACAGGAATAGGAGTAGGCCATTCAGTCCTTCCAGCCTGTTCCACCATTTAATGAGATCTGTGGCCTAACTTTTTCTGCCTGCATTTGGTCCATATCACTTACATTTTTGCTAAGAAAAAGCATTTTCTATCTTAGAGATACCAGTAGAACACAAAAAGCAGGCAACAATGGTCATAGCAAACAGAACACTTGTTACCAGACTGTGCAATTTTAAATCAGATAAAAATGATAGGTTTAGTATGGCACTGACAACAGATGATTTTTGTTTTATTCGTGCTCACTTTTTGAAGATTTCCACTAGAAACAGTAACGAGAAAGTCACCAGAGTCTTACCAGACATAAGGGTGCTCTTGTTAGAGAGAGATGACTGATCGTGGTTTTAGGTGTACAAGATGTTGAGAGGCATAGATAGAATGGATAGTCAGAGATTTTTTCCCAGGGCAGAAATGACTATTACGAGGGGGCATAATTTTAAGGTGATTGGAGGAAGGTATAGGGGAGATGTCAGAGATAGGTTCTTTACACAGAGTGTGGTGGGCTGTGTGGAATGCGCTGCTGGCAGTGGTAGCGGAGTCAGATACTTTAGAGACTTTTAAGCAACACTTAGATAGGCACATGGAGGACTGTAAAATGTAGAGTATGCAGGGTAGATTGATCATAGTAGGATAATAGGTTGGCACAACATTGTGGGCCGAAGGGTCTGTACTGTGCTGTACTGTTCTATGTTCTATGTTCTATGAGGAGAGAGACTGCGAACAGTCTTTCATGATAACTTTAGCTGGTGCAGGAATTCAACACACGTTGTTGATATCACACTGCATCACCAAACCAGCTGAATAGCCAACTGAGCTAACCAACTCCTATTGGATGCGAGCATCTTTTATGAAATGTATTCAAACATCACATGCATTCATATTTCATGTGCAGGAGCTGCTCACTTCACACCAAGGACTATAAATCATTGATTGATTGATTTATTGTCACGTGTGCCAATGTACAATGAAAAGCTTTGTTTACAAGCAATACAGACAGATCATAATAAGCAAGGATGCACAGGTCAAAACGACTTAGACAGAGATACAGGGTACATTGCACGGGGTGTGCGCTAGTCGAGATCACGTTTGCAAGATCAATCATTACTAGAGGCTAGAGAGCCCATTCACCAGTCTAGTAATGGCCAGGAAGAAGCTTTTTCCTGAACCTGCCTGTGCGTGTGTTCAGACTTCTGTATCTTCTGCCTGACCGAAGAGGCTGTCGGAGGTCGTTACCAGGGTGCGATGGGTCTTTGATGACTTTGGCTGCCTTTCTGCAGCAGCGAGGAGTGTAAATAGAGTCTAGCGATGGAAGGTTGGCTTCTGTGATGGTCTGGGCTGCACACACCACCTTCTGTAGTTTCTTACTGTCCTGGGCAGAGCAGTTGCCATAGCAGGCCGTCATGCACCCGGACAATGTGCTTTCAATGGTGCATCTGTAGAAGTTGGTGAGTGACCTTATGGACATGAGGAAAAAGAGGCATTGTTGTGCCTTCTTGACTGTTGAATCTATGTGGGAAGTCCAGGATAAGTTGTTGGTGATCGTCACTCCAAGAAACTTACCTCTCTCCACCCTCTCAACTTCAGTTCTGTTGATGTTGGGTGTTGGGTGGGGTGGGGGAGGTTCTCTTCCTTTCTTTCTGAAGTCAATGATCAGTTCTTTAGTTTTGCCAATGTTGAGAGACAGGCCTTTTTCACTGAACCACGTCACCAAGCCCTCTGTCTCCCTTCAGTTGTTGTTGTTAGATATCTGACCCAATATGTTGTCAGCAAACTCATAGATGGCATTCATTCAGAATTTGGCAACACAGACTTGGGTGTACAGGGAGTACAGCAGGGGGCTGAGGACACATCCTTAGAGGGCTCCAGTGTTGAATGTTATTGTGGAGGAGGTGCAGTTACCTATCCTCACTGATTGCAGCCTGTGGGTCAGAAAGCTGAGGATCCAGTTCCAGAGGGCGGGGCCGAGACCAAGGTCACACAGTTTGAGATCAGTCTGGAGGGGATAATGGTGTTGAAGGCGGAGCTGTAGTCAATAAGCTGGAGTCTGATATAGGTGTTTTTGTCGTCCAGATGTTCCAGAAATGAATGCAGGGATAGGGATGTGCATCCTCTGTGGACCTGTCACATCGGTAGGCAAATTGTAAGGAATCAAGGCAGGTTGGGAGACTGGAATTGATGTGGGTCATGACCAGCCTCTCGAAGCACTTCATGATTATTGAGGTCACAGCCACTGGATGGTAGTCATTAAGGCACTTCGTTTATGTTTTCTTAGGTACAGGGATGATGGTGGTCTTCTTGAAGCAGGTGGAGACTTTGCCTTGCAGGAGGGAGAGGCTGAAGATGTCGGTGAATAACTCCACCAGTTGGTCTGCACAGGGTCTGAATGCTCGGCCGGAGACATTATGTAATGCTAAGGATGGCTCTGTAACACCAGTATTGTAATTGCAGTTGGAAGGACATTCATTCACACAGCTGATGATGAACGGTGAATGTATATTTACAAATGAGTGAACATGTTTGCAGTGAAGTCACACTCATGCCTCCTATGTGCCCTGAGAAGGTCTTTGTTATTTCCCTCCCAGTATGTCTCAATGCAGCACTACAGCTGGAGTGGAGAGAGCCTGGAGCTGGAAGGCTGGGCACCTCCTGAGTGTCCCGAGAGGAGATTTCTGGGGAGTAGGGATCTGTGTGTGGTTCCTCCTCTGGCTGATTGTCTCCTGACACTGCCCTGTCTCCTCGTCAGGAACAGGCAACTGAGGTGAGGTCAAGGTCCCTCGGTCCCCCGTCACTATGACACTGGTGCTGAGCATCTATGGCTGGAGTGATGGACTGTGGGTTGGTGATCCAGCTAAACCTGGCTCTCCAAGGGGGGCAGCCAGATGTCCCTTGTCAGAGGCACACCGTGTAAACAATGTCGATGCAGTCTTCCAAACTTTGAGTCAGTTTTCCCAGTGCCTCTGACAAACAGGAGCTCCAGGTGCCTGTTGGGAAAGTGGGCTGACAGGTTTCCTTCGTCCACCATGTTTGGGCTAGAGATGAAGGAACCATACAGGGAGCTCTGGACTCAGAGCCCCTGACCTGTGACGAGGGGCAAAATACGATGAGCAGGGCATCATTGAGGCACTGTACATCGCTAATGAGGTGAGTTTTGGAAAATAGCATGAGGAATCTTGCCAAGCCTCACAGAGGAAAACCTTGCACTAAAATTGACATTTAGCCAATTTCTGGTAAAACTAAGCCCTCTGATTCTACCAGCTTAACTTACTGATAATGAAGGTGCTTTGTTTATTTCAAAATAATAAAAAATCTCCGCTAAAATTGTGGAGAGACAGAAGTTAGTAGTCATTTGGAAGTATTTTGTGTGGTCATTGAAAAGCACTTCCTTGAAGGACCAGGAATAGGTCATTCAGCCTCTCGAGACTATCCCACAATACAATTAGATCATGGTTGAACATAGATAGAATATAGAACAGTATAGCACAGTACAGGCCCTTCGGCCCATGATGTTGTGCTGACCTATTATCCTACTCCAAGATCAAACTACCCTGCATACCCCACATCTTAGTATCATCCTTGTGCCTATCCAAGAGTCACTTAAGTGTCCCTAATGTATCTGACTCCACTACCACCACTGGCAGCACATTCCACACGCCCACCAATCTCTGGAAAGAACCTACCTCTGACATCTCCCCTAAACCTTCCTCCAATCACCTTAAAATTATGCCCCCTCATAATAGCCATTTCGTTGTGAGAAAAAGTCTCTG
Organism: Ginglymostoma cirratum; assembly: GCA_024137785.1. Classification (NCBI taxonomy): domain Eukaryota; kingdom Metazoa; phylum Chordata; class Chondrichthyes; order Orectolobiformes; family Ginglymostomatidae; genus Ginglymostoma; species Ginglymostoma cirratum. Next base: position 3,278,215 of record JAHRHZ010000047.1, on the reverse strand, counting down.
GTTATCCACTCTATGCCTCTCATCATCTTGTACACCTCTATCAAGTCACCTCTCATCCTTCTTCGCTCCAATGAGAAAAGCCCTAGCTCCCTCAACCTTTCCTCATAAGACCTGCCCTCCAGCCCAGGCTGCATCCTGGTAAATCTCCTCTGCACCCTCTCTAAAGCTTCCACATCCTTCCTATAATGAGGCGACCAGAACTGAATACAATATTCCAAGTGTGGTCTAACCAGGGATTTAAAGAGCTGCAGCATAACCTCCCAGCTCTTAAACTCAATTCCCCTGCCAATGAAAGCCAACACACTATATGCCTTTCTAACAACCCTATCAACTTGGGTGGCAACTTTGAGGGATCTATGGACGTGGACCCTAAGATCCCTCTGTTCCTCCACACTGCCAAGAATCCCACCATTAACCCTGTATTCTGCATTCAAATTTGACCTTCCAAAATGAATCACTTCACACTTTTCCAGGTTGAATTCCATCTATCACTTCTTTGCCCAACTCTGCATGCTGTCAATGTCCTGTTGCAACCTACAACAGCCCTTCACACTATCCACAACTCCACCAACCTTCGTGTCATCGGCAAACTTACCAACCCACCCTTCCACTTCCTCGTCTAAGTCATTAATTAAGATCACAAAGAGCAAAGCTCCAGGCTGAAAACTTTCCATCTACTACCACCCTGTCTTCTATTGGGCAGCCAATTCTGTACCCAGACAGCCAAATTTCTCTGAATCCCACACCCCCTTACTTTTTGAATGAGCCTACCACGGTGAACCTTATCAAATGCTTTGCTAAAAGCCATATACACCACATCCACTGCTCTACCTTCATCGATGTGTTTTGTCACATCCTCAAAGAATTCAATAAGGCTTGTGAGGCATGACCTGCCCCTCACAAAGTCATGCTGACTATTTCTAATCAAACTGTGCTTTTCCAAATAATCATAAATACTAGCTCTCAGAGTCCTCTCCAATATTTTGCCCATCATAGAAGTAAGACTGACTGGTCTGTAATTCCCAGGATTGTCCCTACTCCCTTTCTTGAACAAGGGTATAATATTTGCCACCCTCTAATCATCTGGTACTACACCAGTGGACAGTGAGGATGCAAAGATCATCGCCAAAGGGGCAGCAATCTCTTCCATCGCGTCCTGTATAAACCTTGGGTTTATACTATCTGGCCCAGGGACTTACCTATCCTCATGTTTTTCAAAATTTCTAGCACATCCTCCTTCCTAACATCAACCTGTTTGAGCATATCTGCCTGCTTCATGCTGTCCTCACAAACGTCAAGATCCCTCTCGCTGGTGAATACCAAAGCAAAGTATTCTCCTACCTCCCCTACCTCCTCTGACTCCGCACACAAGTTCCCTCCACAATCCCTAACTGGCCCTACCCTCTGGCCATCCTCCTGTTCCTCACATAAGTATAGAATGCCTTGGGATTTTCCTTAATCCTAGCCGCCAAGGCTTTTTCATACCCCCTTCTCACTCTCCTAAGTCCATTCTTCAGTTCCTTCCTGGCTACCTTGTAATCCTCTAGAGCCCTGTCCGATTTTTACTTCCTCAACCCTAAGTAAGCTTCCTTCTTCCTCTTGACTAGATGTTCCACATGTCTTGTCATCCAAGGTTCCTTCACCTCACCATCCCTTCCTTGCCTCAGTGGGACCAACCTATCCAGTACTTGTAGCAACTGCTCCCTAAACAACCTCTACATTTCTGTCATGCATTTCCCTAAGAACATCTGTTCCCAATTTATGCTCCGCAGTTCTTGCCTAATAGCACTGTAATTCCCCCTCCCCCAATTAAATACTTTCCTGTACTGTCTGTTCCTATCCCTCTCCATGACTATAGTGAAGGTCAGGGAGTTGTGATCACTATCACCGAAATGCTCTCCCACCAAGAGATCTTGGCCTGGTTCGTTGCCAAGCAGCAAATCCAATCTGGCCTCCCCTCTAGTCAGCCTAGCTACATATTGAGTCAGAAATCCTTCCTGGACATACCTGATAAAATCTGCTCCATCCAAACTATCTGCACTTAGGAGGTTCCAGTCTATAAGGGAAGCTGAAGTCACCCATGACAACCACCCTATTATTTCTGCACCCTTCCACAATCTGTCTCCCAATCTGTTCCTCAGTGTCTCTGTTGCCTTTGGCGGGGGGGGTGCTACAGGAAACTCCCAATAAAGCGACTGCTCCTTTCCTGTTTCTGACTTTCACCCATACTGACCTAGTGGACAAACCCTCCTCCACGACCTCCCTTTCTGCAGCTGTGATACCATCCCTGATTAGCAATGCCACTCCCCACCTCTTTTACCTCCCTCCTTAATTCTTTTAAAACATCTAAATCCTGAAACATCCAACAACCATTCCTGCCCCTGCGTTATCCAAGTCTCCGTAATGGCCACAACATCGTAGCTCCAAGTACTGATCCATGCTCTTAAGTTCGTCACCCTTATTCCTGACACTTCTTTCATTAAAAACTGTACCTCAAACCTAGACGCCACTGTCACTGTTAAACACTTGGTACCACTTCACTAAGAAAAGTCTGTCGCTCAATCTTGAAAGTTTCATTAAGCCAGCAAGACTTTTGGAGAGAGTTTTCTAGATTTCTGTGATACACTGTATGAAAATGGTCTGTCCCAATTTCAATCCGGAATGAATTACTCTAATTTTAAGATTGTGTTACCTGATATCAAAACATCTGAACAACGAGCAGAAGTAGGGCTTTCAGCTCTTTGACTCCGCTCCACTATTCAATAGCATCATGACTGATCTGATTTCAACCTAAAATCTCCCCACATTCTTGACAACCCTGAAATCCTTTCATCCCCGAGTTTATTAACAATTCATCTACGTTCGCCTCAAAATCATCCTTTCAAAGATGAGACCTCCAAAGACTCATGAGTCTCTGAGAGGAAAGTCTAGGCCCAAAACGTCAAGTTTTCCTGCTCCTATGATGCTGCTTGGCCTGCTGTGTTCATCCAGCCCCACGCCTTGTTATCTCGGATTCTCCAGCATCTGCAGTACCGTTTATCTCTGAAAGAACTGTTGTCTCTGTTTTGAATGCACAATCCCTCATTTTTAAACATGACCCCTTAATTCTAGATAGTCACTAAGAAGAAAGCCCCCTCTTCACAATGACCCTGTCTAGCCTCCTCAGAATTATGATCATAGAATCTCTACAGTGTGAAAGCAGGCTATTCGGCCCGTCGAGTCCAGACCAACCATCTGAAGAGCATCCCAGCCAGGCCTAACCCCCTATCCTATCCCTGTAACGCTGCATTTCTCATGGTTAATGCACCTAGCCTACACATCCCAGGATAGCTGTGGGCAATTTGACTTAGCCAATCCATGGACTGTGGGAGGAAACGTATGTAGACAAGATGAGAATGTACAAACTCTACACAGACAGTTGCCTGAGGCTGGATTCGAAACCAGATCCTTGGCGCTGTGAGGCAGCAGTGCGAACCATGGAGCCACTGTGTTTCAATTAATATGCTTGAAAAACATTTCCTCTTACAGGCCTAAACTCCAGTGGATACAAGCTTAACCTGTCTAATCTCTCCTCATAAGAGAACCAGCCCATTCCAAGTGTTAGTCTGGTAAACTTTCTCTGAACTGCTTCCACTATCTTAACACACTACTTTATAAAAATGACCAATACTGTGCACAGTAATCAATTCCCCATATCTGGGAAATTCATTTCTTATTATATATTCCAACTTATTTAATCATTTTAATTATAGTTTTAACTGTATTTCATCATTTTAATTTTAATTACGTCCTTTTGAAATGCTGACAGGGAAAGCAGGATAAGATTTATATGGAGGTGGCATTGTTCTAGAGGTGCCAGAATTCATGGTGGATGACCCTTTGAATCCAGAGGCAGCATTCCAAAGGGACTGTTCCCAATGGGACAACCTGCTCCATTCCGCTATCATACACAACACTTCATCTCGCTCCCATGCAATCATAGGCGGTGTAATATGTAACCTCCTCCGTCCTCACTGTCCAAGGCTCCAAACACTGTATCCATGTGAAGCAATGATGTACTCGTATGTCTTTCAATCTAGTCCACTGTATTTGCTGCCCACAATGTAGTCCCCTCCAGACTGGAGACACCAAATACGACGGGGTGACTGATTTGCGGAACACCTCCGCTCAGTCTGTAAGCATCACGCTGACTTCCCAGTCACTTGCCATTTTGATACAACTTCATGATCACAATTCTGTCCTCAGTCTGCTGCAATGCTCCAATCGAGCCCAATGCAAGCTGAAGGAACTGCATCCCCCTCTACACCTCAGTATTTTACAGCCTTTCAATATAACAACTTCAGACCATGATTTCTTTGCTAGAATTTGTTTTCACATCACACTTCCCCAACAAGATTCCTTTCGTGGTTTAATTGTCAGCAGGGCTGACCTATTGTCTGCAATTCACATCTGCTTTGAACCTCTCTCCCTTCTCTACAACCACTACAACTTGCATGGTCTTTTGTTCCGTGAGACCTATGATCTCTAATCTCACTCATCCTATAACCTTCCTATATCGTGGGTGGCACGGTGGTTAGCACCGCTACCTCACAGGTACTCAGGGTTCGATTCCAGCTTTGGGCGACTATCCGTGTGGAGTTTGCATATTCTCCCCGTGTCTGCATGGGTTTCCTCTGAGTGCTCTGGTTTCCTCCCACAGCCCAAAGATGTGCAGGCTAGGTGGATTAGCCATGGGATTTACTGGGATAGGGTAGTGGGGTATGTATGAATGGGATGCTCTTTGGAGGTCAGTGTAGACTCATCGGGCTGAATGGCCTGCTTCCACACTGTAGGGATGCCAAGAACCTTATATTCTACTTGCTCCTCCTCAGGTTTTTTTGCAATATACAATGGATCACATTTTCACCTCAGATTTCAGTTCCAAAGAAGATTCATATCAATCTCAAATCATCAATTTGCTTCGATATGAAACTGTGGTTGTTGGGTCAGGTGATGCATGTTCGCAAGGTGTAGTTATAACCAAATAAACATAAAAAGTGTGAAGATAGGTTCCTGTTCCATCCTTCACCACCTGCCTTTCTGAAGGATAAAGGTGTAAACCAATTAACGGAAGAGTGTCAAAAGCATTCATAAATTATGGTAAATAGTCAGTTCTGTCCTTTGAGCTTTTTTCAAAGATAAAATGGTGGCGAGTAACGTGGCTGCATCACAATTCCACAGGCAAGTTACTGGGCTGTGCAAAAGAGAGAGGAAAAAAACCCAACCAAACCGAGATTTCACCAGTAGAGCTATGGCTGAAGGTTGTGATTGAAGGGATTAGATGATGCAAAGCTGTCTGATAGCCTTCCATAGAATATACTGAAGGAACTCAAGGTCTTTCATGATGATCTCTGATGACAGATGAACAGCTATTTTATTAAAGTACAAACGGAGATTGCGTCAAGTCTATATCCTATTTTCTTAGAAGCAACCTACTGGCTAGTTCAAGCTTGGGAATATCACGATCCTCTGACATCTTTAATATCTCAAGGTTATTTTACCAACACCTAAAATATAGCAACTCAAAATGTCACTGGACAAAATTATTTTCAAGAACAAGCAAACACAGTAAGTATTCTTCAAATCCTCACGTGGATAGATTGACATCACTGACAACAAATATGTGCATTTTTATAGCAACTTTAACATATTAAAATGCCCCTAGGCACTTTGCAGGAGCAATATGAAGTAAGCATCTGATATTAAGGTACATAAAGAGCTACCAGAACACTTTAACTTTGTTCATATTATGTGGGAGTCGATGGTAAGGCCAATATCTGTTGCCAATCCCTCATTACCCTTGAACTGTGAAGCGCGCTGGGCTAGTCAGAGGGCAGTTAAGGGTCAACATATTGGTCTGGGTCTGGAGTCACATGTAGGCCACACCAGGTGAGGATGGCAGGTGTACTTTCTTAGAGGACATGTGTAAACCAGATGTGCTTTTACAATCGATAACACTTGACATGGTCACCTTTTATAAGACCAGCTTTAACCCCCAGATTTATTGACTTTACTCCAATTCCAACAGTTGCTGGGGTGAGATTTGAATCCAGGTCCCTACAGCATTATTCTCAGCGATAGTATCGCTGAACCGCCATCTCCCAAGTAAAAACTGTTAAAAACTTGGTCAAAGAAGTTGGCTTTAAGCAGGATCTCAAAGGAGAAGAGTGAGTCAGAAAGGACCGGGGCTTTCACAGCTTTGGGCCTTTGCTAACAAAGGCACAGCCATCGATGGTGATGCAAGATGTCAGAACTGGAGGCACACAGAGGAGTTGCAGGGCTTCAGAATATTACAGAGTTAGGGAGAGGGAAAGGCATGAGATATTTAAAAAGAACAAAAATTTTAATGTTGAGCTGTTGTTGGTCAGGGATCCACAAGTGGGTCAGTAAGCACACAAGCAATGGGTGAACAGACTTAATGAGAGTTAGGATACAGGCAGCAGAGTTTGGGATGAGCTCTAGTTTATGTAGGGTGGAAGATTCCTGCCAGCAAAGAGAGCATTGGAACAGTTAAGTCTAGAGGTAACAATGCTCTGTTGGCAACATTTTTTGATTCCACTGGATCTAATGGCCGAGGGTCAGTGTGCTGAAGAGATGCTTATGGCTGATTCACCAGATCAGCTTACCGTTTGATTGGTGAATGCTTATCAGAAAGTTCGCAAGTTGGATCCCTGGTCTGTACTCAAAGCACCATGGCACCAGAGAGAAAGCGCAAGAGAGGGATAACTACCTACAGTGCAACTTGGGTGAAAAGGAGGCCAAGTCAGTGCAAGTGCCATTTCCTCACTAAACGTTGGAGAGAATGGGAACTGACTGAAGACAGGATGAAACTCAGCTCAAAAGTCAAATTATCATCTGAAGTTATTGTCATGACTAGCATAGAAAGAACGTGGAATAAGAAGATGGCCAATATATGCTTTGGCATCTTGGACAATCTATCCCAGGCACCTCAAAGCACTGGACAAGTACTATCAGCAGTAGATTTACAAATTCCTCCAAGCACAATGGCAACAAAGACAGTTCAACAGCAGCGTCCACTTCCTCATCAATTTGCCCAGCGCACATCCTTTAAAACCAGCCCTGGTGGGTGCAATATGTGGTTTGTCTGCCGGACAGTCCTGAGAGAACTATTCCACCTGAAACTCAGTGATGGTAGGAGATGCCTAAAAGGATAGTGGAAATACTTCATGGATGTCTCAAGAGCATCTTTAAAGAAATCAAAAATACTCACTGAAACTTGTCTTAAGACTGACCAATGGAGAGGATTAATTCAGAAATGTACTAAATACATTAAGAGACTTTATTAGGAACATGCAGAGGAGGATGGCTCACCCACAACCTGAGATACAAATTTCTGCTAAAACATTAAACCAGAGGAGGATATACAACTCTCTACAGCAATCCATGATCCTAACCCAAAAAGTACTAACTGACCCATAGGAGCAGAACCTGCAGATCATCCACCGGATTGATCAACCATATTGGAACCATTTAGCAGGAGAAGGTAACCCTCGAATCCAAGGGACTGCCTAAGATGAGGAACACACTTAAAGTGTCAAAGGCCCAGAATAGACAAGAAAAGATGGGCAGACAAAATGATTTCATCAGATTTTGTGCAATTAATCCTTTAACTGATTTTTATTGCTTTCATTTCCATCACAGCGTAAGAGGGAATACCAATCTGACAGAAAAGGGTCAAAATGAGAAACAGAGAGTGAAGAGAACTGTTATATCTGCAGCACAAGCACATCACCAGAACACACAGAAATGCTGCATAACTACTTGTTTTACTTTATGCCCACATCAGCCAGTTTGACAGAGAGCATATGCGTTGGCCCATCGCACTGATTGCTTGATGAAATAGTAAGCTACCTTAAGTGAATTGCGTTCTTTCCATTTTTCCAATCACTTAGGGCTGGGTATCAGTGGATATCATCAATCATCCCGCGGACCTCAAACAAATGATGCGTCAGCAAATCTTATGCTTGAACTAAATGGGACTAAAAGCTGCTACACTGTGTGCTGCAAGAAATACACATGTTGAAATACAGATTTATTGTTGGGCAGGCAACATAGTAAATTAGAACATAGATGGGATTAGATAGGATGCATCTTTATAGGATTCAAAAACGCATCACCCATCAGACAGACAAGCAAAAGATCCAAAACAAGTGAAACCAAAAGAACTGTGGATGCTGTAAATCAGGAACAAAAACAGAAGTTGTTGTAAAAGCTCAGCATCTGTGAAGAGAAATCAGAGTTATCGTTTCGGGTCCAGTGACCCTTCCTTAGAACTGATGGTAGCTAGGAAAATGTCAATTTATATGCAGAAGATAGGATGGGGGAGGGGGTAAGGAGTAAACGATAGATGGGGATAGAGCTCAAAGAGAGAGAAGAGCAGTTGGACAGACAAAAGAATTAGTACCGATCTGGCTAGGAGGGTGAATAGCTGTTAATGGAGACTGTCAGTGGCTAACAATAGGTAGTGTGTAATGGCACTATGTGATAACAAGGCCTGGTGTATAGAGTAGGGAGCTGGGACATGGGAGAGATTAGGCCCTAAAATTATTGAACTCGATATGGGGTCCAGAGGGCTGCAGGGTCCCCAAGCGGAAAATGAGGTGTTGTTTTTCCAGCTTGTGCTGAGCTTCGCTGGAACACTGCAGCAAGCCAGAGACAGAGATATTGGTCAGGGAACAAGGTGGTGTGTTAAAGTGGTAGACAATTGGAAGCTCAGGGTCTTTTCTGCGGGCAGAACGTAGATGTTCTGCGAAGTGGTCACCCAGTCTACACTTTGTTTCCTAGCTACCATCAGTTCTGAGGAAGGGCACCGGACCCAAAATGTTAACTCTGATTTTTCTTCATAGATGCTGTCGGCCTGCTGAGCTTTTCCAGAAACTTCTGCTTTTGATCCAAAATAATTGGATAGCACTGCCTATCAAATTCTGGAATTTTTGATCCAACTTCTAAGTTATTCGAGGATCCATACATCATGTACTTACAACTGTATTTTAAATGTACCTTTAATCTACAATTGCATAACTTAACTTTCCTTTTAAAGCTGAATCAGGGACTCCCAGCAATTGTTGTATCTATGTGTATTTGTCAGTTCCCCATTTCTTCATGCAGTGTAAAATTCATTAAAATGCAACTTAAGAATTTTGGTTCAGACTCTGTATTTTGCAAAGCCTATCAGCCTGGAACACATTGATAAAAGTTACCCTAATTGCTTATAGGGAATGCATTGCAAGAACTGGCCTCTCTCAACACAAACTTTTAACAGGAAGCACTCCTCCATCATCAAAACAAAAATAAAACCCAGCTGCCTATGAAGCAGCAGTGCAGAAATAAGCAATAAAATCAGGTTGGTTCCATAAACTGAAACAAGCTAGTGCACATTTCTTTTAGTTATAAGACCCTTACACAAAACCTTAACATTTATGTTCTGCTATTTGATGATTTACTGTGACCTCAGAGATTTTAAAGTAAGTGACGTCTCTGTGCAGCAGTTCACGTAAAATCCTTTCGACATGTGAGTTGGAGCTAAGTGGAAACTGCGCTGCCATAAAATTGTATTCACTCCTCAGGTGCATACATCAAGACGGCATTCAGAGTGAACCCTTTGATATCCAGCGTTTAGTACGAATGAATTATATTTTTATTAGGGGCATGAAAAAAGTAGAGTGAGTTTTCGAATATAGCGAATTATGGGTTTTATTTCTAAGAATGTACTTGGTGGCCATTTTTACTCGAACATTAAAGATTATGGGGCAATCTGATTGAAGTATTTCAAATTACAAAGGGATGAAACAGAGTCAATAGAAACACACTGATGACGAGCAGGTAATATACAAGTAATAGATAATGACCCTCTCCAACAAAGATGAATCTAACAATCTTCAAATGGCATTATCATCACCAAATCCCCTATCTTCAACATCCTGGGAATTACTACCGACCTGAAACTGAACTGAACCAACCATATAAATACTGAGGCAGCAAGAACAGGTCAATATCTCACCTCCTGACTCCCTAAAGCCTCGCCACTATTTTCAAAACTAAAGTCAGGAGTGTGATACAATATTATCCCCTTGTCTGATCAGGCCTACATGTGACTTCAATCATAGCAATGAAGCTAACTTTTAACTGCCCTCTGAAATGACCCAGCAAGCCAATTAGTTAATGGGCAATTAGAGATGGACAACAATTGCTGGCCTTGTCCGAGACACACACATCCCATAAAAGAATGTAAGAGAAAGATGGCATACACTAGCTGCAGTTTGTAAATCAGAAGGGAATGTAGGATGAGGGAGGCGTCGGATATGAGGAGGAGGGTTGGTGTGATGACATCATTGTCTATCATTCCATCCCCACGGCCCTGGTTTCAACAATGTCTGTTCATACAATACAAGCACCATGTCCTCCAGGAGAACAGGAAAGTGCAACTGTGCTCATGTTTAGCAACTGTTGCATCTCGTTGTGTGTCACCTCGCAGGGGAGTGGGAAGTGTATCAATGACTGCCATTTTTGTGTATGGCTTACATAGCAGAACAGAGTTTGTGAGCTGTGAAATGTAGATGTGGGGCACACAGCAATGTTAAGTGTGCAAGTGTGAGTTCAACAAGTCCTGATTGGTGGTAATTGTGATAGCCAAGTAAATGGTGCACTGGACAGCATCTGATGCTGCAGCTGTAGTTGGCGAATATGGCTTTTGAAGATGCATTCACTAACCTTGATCATTTGTGTGAGGTTACTGAATTTTCTGCAGCACTGCATCCAGGTCTTTGAGCGCCTGATTCCTGGCAGTGACCACTATGGTCTCTGGAGGTCTTCCAGGGCCCCTTCTGGATAGTACAGAACTTTCCTATCCTTCACCTTCACAAGACTTCCAGTGTAGTGTCAGAAAATCATAGAGACTGCTTGCTCCCATGATATGCCATTATTATGCCTTTGCGGACATCAGAACAATTTGTGCATTGACTTCCATCGCCTGATTTGGCCAAAATATATCTCCCTTTCAAGAGACAGAGGTTGACTTGGAGCAGTGTGGCTTAGCTTTAAATACTGCCTGCATCTCACAATGGTAGACTCCCTGCTGAGTTGTGCAGCCAGTCAACAGGATGTTGAGTGCTGACTACACACTACAAGCTTGTTAACTAGCAGGCAATACAAAGTTGGCAAGCTGTCTGCGTCGAAAGTAATGGGTATGAATTAATCCCCCACCAAAACCCTGTGTGTGTGTGCGGGGGGGGGGGGGGGGCGGGCCCCCCCCCCAAACAAATTTACCCTAAAGTGGGAGAGACACTGAAAGTGAAAGAGTGAGAGAGAGAAACAGACAGACAAAGGAAGAGAGAGAGACAAATTAAGGACACTATAAAACATGGAAGCGAAGTGCACAGAGGTTGATTTTCATGTTGCTCTCTCAAGACTCAGATTAAAGATAAAAGCATCGATAAAGAGATAACAGCAAGGGAGATACCAGGCAGCACAATCTCAGGATGACTCCTTCAGATCAGGGGTCCAGGTATATCCCAGTAGCATCTGGTTGCCTGAGCGCCTGAAGCAAATGATTAGGCAGAGCAAGCCCTCAGGCCTCTGAATTTCAAATGCTTTGTTGTTTATGCATTTGTTGAAGCAGGAATTTTCAAGTAATCTTGTGAGTGCGTTGCGTAAACTAATGACACTGAAATTAGAAAATAATTCCTGGAAATCCAGCCTGTATTAGAATTTAATTTCTGCTGTGAGGTATTTACCTAATCAACCTCTGGCACTGAAATGCTTGAGGACTGATACAGAAAGCTAGGCGGACAGAGCCTAACACCATACAGGAGAGCAGTGTTGTATTGTTGGTAACACCACTTGCTAAATAGTGCTATTTATTTTAACTCCATCATGAGCAGAGAAACGGTGCTGCAATTCATGGCCTCCGTATCTTGCTTGTCTTAATTCTATGGATAAAGGTTTTACCAAAGGTAAGCACTGCATGCAAAGACCCAGGGCGCGCATGTGCTGAAGCTTCAAATAATGACAGACCGCTTGGCTGTTCGAACCTACAGGCATGGCCAAAATACTTTACACAACTGAACAAGTTGTCAGATTGAACAATAACTTCAACACACTTAAGTTGGGTTTTTTTTCCCCTTGTCATCCTATTATCCATCCAGAGATAAAGTGAAATTCACCACCAAAGGCCTTCAACAGATTTTATGCTCCATTACACAGGATCCAGAGCTCTGACAGATAGTAGGCACCTTTTTCTAACCTAAGGCATCTCACCTCTTTTATTTATGCAAACATATGAAATAGGAGGAGAAGGCCATTCAGCCCTTCATGCCTGCTCTACCACTTGATAAGATCATGGCTGATCCAACTGTAATCTCAAATCCACATTCCTACCCAACCGTGATTGCCTTTCATCCCTTGCTGCACAAGAGTCTATCCACCATTGCCTTAAAAATGTTTAAAGACTCTGCAACCAGATCACTGGTTTCCAGTTATTGCTGTACACTTGATGCCAGCCTTCTCTGCCATGGGTAAAATACCAGCAATGGTGACAGCAGGCTAGTAGGTGCCCATTAATTCACCATGAAATGGTCTAAATTGACCTCCAGACACGGGGCAACCCAATGCCTTCCCTGGCAGTAATAAAATCACGGCAGGGCAGGCAAAGGCAGGTGGGAAGTGGACATGGCCATGGTCTCTAGTTTTACACCAGCTACATTTGCCTTCCTGCCTTAGGTCCCTGTGAAGTGCCAGATATACTCTGACTTATTGTCAGGAATGTCCTGGCATATTTACCTGCTGTAAGAAAAACAATGCATCATTCCTTTCCTGTCATCTTCACTTAAAAGTGACATTTAAACAAAGAATCTACAGGGGCACAAAACAATGGGGCAACATCTAAATTTTATTAAAACCCATTTGCAAAGAGTTAAATCAGGCACATAGTGTTACCAGTGTATGAACTAACTTATGTACGCAGTCCTTCGGCATTTCCTGAGCATCATTTATGTTTTGTGTCCTTAACTGGGCACAGGTTTGCCTTACAAACAGACTAGTATAACTTGTATTGCATAAGATAAAATGTCTCCATGTGTTACAAAGAGGCACATCATTTGACTTGCTGTAAGTAATACCATGGGAGATCTTCTAGCAATATATTGAACATTGTAAACTTGAAAGTTCAAAATGAGAATTGTGCTCTAGATGTTACCCATTGTTACAACAGGGTAACTCGGAATGGATATCACATGCCAGACTTGTCAGTGATGCCCACTTCCCTAAAAATTCAGAACAGATTTAAAATACTGAAGCCTGAGACTGATAAACATACTCTTAGCTACAGTTTCTTGTACCGTTAAGATCCATGTCATTATTGTAGTGCACTTTCATGTAATTATAGTTAAGAATTTATTGAACTTATAAAGAACAGATGGCTTAAATTGACACACACATTTGTTTTGGAATACAAAACAATTACAAATTGGAGTCTCGAAGGGACAGACAGTTGAGCTGCAGATTCACATATTACACATATTGTACAATTGTCGCGCCTTTATAAAAGAGTACATCGACTAACTCGATACGGAGCAGTGCCACAGGAAATCTGAAAAGCCCATGTTTATGCAATGTAGTAAGTTCTTTGTTCATACCTCGCTGTTTGAACATTAGTCTTTGAAATGCTGATGATCAAAGGGACTTGCTCACTTCACCACACTTTGACTGATATCTATAATTAATAAAGGTAGATCCTTCAATTTGCAGCAGCTACATGTCAAGGTGAACAAGCTTCAGTTGGACCTGCCCAATGGGGCAAGCAAAATCGAAGTAACAACAAATATGTCAGATCTCAATGAGCACTGTTAAAAAGGATTCACTTAAAACATCCATACATTTGTCTGTTGCCACTCCAATCTAATGGGTGCTAAAAACTAAATGCTTTTTAATCAAGTAGTTAATAAGCTTGGGGTTTGAAATCAATTGAAAGCAACTTAATAATACAACTGGAATGTTGCCATGTCTATTATGAATACAACAAGCTAGTTCCAACATTAGTATAAAGTACTATTCTGGTCACCAACTCCATGACTTCAGAAATCACACACATTATAATTGCCCCTGCAATTAGACAGCAAATATGGTTTTATACACAAAGCAAATTTAAAGCACTGTAGGTGCTAGTGACTACTGATGTGAGATTAACAGTGGATTTTAAATGTGAAATTGCTAACTATTTGTTAACCAATGGCATTCAGAGATGGGGTAAAAGAGAGCATACAAAGTTAGCCTGTAGATAAAAGATGATCCTATTGAACAATGAATTAGACTTTAGGGGCGAATGACCAATTCCTGCTCCTGTGACAGACTTCCAAAACCAGTGTATGTCAAAAAAATACCCAAAGCACAGCCCATATCTTACAGTACCATAACTAATTGTTGTACACATTGGTAGGAACGACATAGTTAGGGAAAGGGTTAAGGCTTTGCTGAGTTGAATATAAGAGGTTAGGTAGAAGGTTAAAAAACAGAACCTCAAAAGTAGTGACCTCTGGTTTACTCTCAGTGCCAAGTTCTAATGAGAGAAGGAATAAAAGGATAGGGCAGATAAATCAATGGCTGAAGAGGTGGTGCAATGTGCAGGGATTCTGATTCTTGGATCACTGGGATTTCTTCTGGGGTTAAAAAGACCTGTTCAAAAGGAATGGGCATCATCTGAACTAGAAAGAGACCTAAATCCTGGAGGGAAGATTTGCTAGTTTTATTTTGGGAGCTGTAAAGTATTAGAGAGGTGGGTAGTAGGGGCTTCCTAAGTAGCAGTGAAAATAAAAGGACAGATAAGGATGGTTCTGAATCAGAAAAGGGGAAATTAATTAGAAAAGACAGACAAGAGCAAGTTAGAGAATAAGGTAAGTGTAAAGACTTAACCAGCATTTATTTCAATGCAAGGGGTCTTACAAGTAAGGCTGATGAACTCAGGGCATGTAACAGAACATGGGATTGGGATGTCTTAGCTTTTATAGAAACTTGGCTGAGAGGAGGACAGGACTGGCAGCTCAACGTTCTCAGTTTTAGATGCTATGGGAAAGATAGAAAGGGAGGCAAGTGAGGAGTGGGAGTGGCGTTTTTGATTAAGGAAAACATTAATGCTGTAATTAAAGAGGATATTTGTGAGAGATCATCCAGTGAAAATAGAAATATGAAAGGGATGATTACCTTGATGGGATTGTACTATAGGCCCCCCAATAGTCAGAGGGAAATTGAGGACCAAATATGTATATCTCAGATATATTTAAGAATAATAGGGTTGTAACAAAAAGGGATTTTACTTTTCCAAACACAGACTGGATCATGGGTCATCTGTATCCCAATACCTCTACTCCATATCTCTTAACATCCTTTCCTCACAAAGAAAAACATCTCATTCTCGAAAGCTCCAATTGTTGAAGCACTCTTAGGCTTTTAGACAGAGTTCCAAATTTCTGCTGCAGCTTGTGTTGAAGAACATACCTCCTGATTTCCTTAAGCGAATCTCTGCTTGAATCTGAAGATTAGAATCCCTACAGCGTGGAAACAGGCTCTTCCGCCCAACAAGTCCACACTGTCCCTCAGAGCATCCCACCCAGACCCATCCCCATATAACCTACACATCCCTGAACACTATAGGCAATTTAGCATGGCCAATCCACCCAAACTGCATATCTTTGGAGTGTGGGAGGAAACTGAAGCACCCGGAGGAAACCCATGCAGACACAGGGAGAATGTGTAAATTCCACACAGACAATCGCCTGAGGGTAAAATCAAACCCAGGTCCCTGGCGCTGTGAAGCAGCAGTGCTCACCACTGAGTTAGCAACTTAACAACTGAGTTCTGAGGAAGGGTCACAGGACCCAAAACGGTAACTCTGTTTTTTTCCCTCATAGAACTCATAGATACATTCCCATGTTTTCATTGTTCCCATCAGAGGTTTCTCTGATCCCATCCTATCAAATTCTGTTAACATTTATAACATTTCAATTCATGGCAACCCCACAACTATTTAAGCTTCAGGAAAATGCAACACATATTTATCCAACCTATTCTCAAACTATTATTCCACAAACTCCAGTGTCATCCTGGTGCTTATAACAAAACACAATAGTCCAGACGAGGCCTGGCCAATGCTCTGATAATAGCTGTAACATAATTATATTCCTTTTTACATTCCAGCTCCATTTAGAGAAAAGCAAACAGTTCATTAAACTATTTGATTATTCTTGTCATTGTTTACAAACATTTCCTAAATGTCTTGGACTCTGTACACTTCCTAATTTCTTATATTTTAGAAAATGCTGACATTTATCTTTCTTGGATCCAAAGTGGACGGGTTTGCTTTGGTCACGTTAAACTTCATCCCTCATAGTTTTGCCCACTTCCTGCACCCATCTGAGCTATTTATTGCCCTATCATCCGCTGACATTTACTCTGTTGTTATTCCATTCTATAATTGCTCTTAGCGTTTTCATGTTTTTCATCATCAACTGAGTTCAATTTTGGAAAGTTTCATGGAGGGTTTCTCTCCACGACCCCAGGTAGATTTGTCACGGTACTCTCTGTGTCACGTCTCGATGGCACCCTGATCATCCTATCTTCTCACTTGCCAAAGGTAGAAACAGTTGCCGCTGCCGGGAGCCCCAGGGGATTCCTGGAACCTTGGCCATTCCTAAAGCCCAGCCATGCAGCTGGTCAAGCACAGCCAGCTGAGAGTTGCCCTTCACCGAGCACAGAGGGAAATAAAGACAAACAAATGCATCTCAGAGAATTTTAGGAGGCACTGCTGACACTCCATTGCACAATTGTAAATGTGTTGCTACTTGAGAACAAAGTTACACAGCTCAATGGTCCTTAGCCTCGTTCCCCTCTTCACCCAATGTCCAGTATAGTCCACAGTTTAGTCATGCTAACTGTTGAGCTGCACTATCCTGTATCGAAGTCAGGTTGGTTGTGACTGTCAATGAGTCCCTCCCTAACACCACCACTGCAGCAGTAATCCATGTCTACCGATGTGCGCTGTCATCTCCTTCAAGCGTGCGTGCTGCGTTGCCATCATTGTCCCCTCTGTAGCCGAGCATGCTGACTTCAATCCCACAACTGACTTCCCAAACTTTCCTACCACAGCCTCTGATCAATGGCTGAGCATTGTTCAAACTGAGGCTTAAAAATCAGATGATAATGTTTGACAAATCAAAGTAAAAACTTACATTCAGATAAAACTAAACA
Organism: Ginglymostoma cirratum; assembly: GCA_024137785.1. NCBI lineage: Eukaryota > Metazoa > Chordata > Chondrichthyes > Orectolobiformes > Ginglymostomatidae > Ginglymostoma > Ginglymostoma cirratum. Next base: position 3,260,920 of record JAHRHZ010000047.1, on the reverse strand, counting down.
TTGCAACGCTCAACTAGTACATTTCCACATTAATCAGGATTACTGTCCTGATTAACCCTTACCACAGCGATTCTTTATATCCCTTCCATCTGTCCCAGCATTGATAAATAGGTTCCTGTGTTGCACAGCTTTGTGGATACCTACAAGTGAATATACAGAGTTTTTTTTGTCTCCACATCCAGCACTAAGCAGTATAACTCAGGTCCACCAGTACATGCAATGCATTCCCAGCTCAAATTTATTTGTTGGGTTTAGACTTATCCCACACACCTTTAGGATTGGTTGAAGCATAATGCTAAAAAATTCCAGTCAAAGGCTATTATTAATATATAGCCCAGACTTGATGTAAATTTCTCAAAGAAACATAACTGAATTCATAGGCTGCCTGAACTTAATACTGAAGAGCCTTCCTGCATTCTTTGATCCTTTCCTGGGTGCAGCCTGGCGGAATTTTATCCTCTGCTAAGCTATGAAGAAAGCTGAAGTGGCGCCTGCAAAATTTGATTTTGTTTTAAACGTACAGACAAAATTTGATTTCTTTTATATTAGGGTTCCTTACCAAACATGTTGACCTAAGATTTGAAGTCACTAAGATTTTTGAAAAGTGTATTAGAAAAGCTCTTCCTTTGCTTCAGAGTAGTTGCCATTAAAGAACTCTACTACAAAGAGTGTCTTTAATTGAAATACTACATTGAAAGCTGCATGCAGCACTGCACCATTTCTGAATAAGCTTTCTCCATGTTGTGTAGGTACTAGCCTCCCTTTTGTTGGTGGCAATATTATTGCCGACAAATGATACATAAAAGCAAAAAGTATGCATGCCGCGTGAAGCAAGTCTTTTTGTAAATGGGATGTGGGCATCGGTAGCTAGGCCAACATTTATTGCCCATCACCAGTTGCCCTAAAAAGGTGGCAGTGAGCTGCCTACTTGACCTACTGCAGTCCATCGATGCAGCTGTGAAGGGAGTTTTAGGATTTTTGACCCAGAGACACTGAATGAACAAGGAATGAATGAATGATTTTATCGTCATGTGTATTTTACAGGGAAAAATACAGTAAAACACAGTGAAAAGCTTCCACTGCCACCATGATTCCAGAGCTATTTTGAAAAGTTTAGGAATAATTTTAAAAGAGATATAGCTTATAGAGAGTCCACCGTCTCTTCACCACTGCCAGCACTGGACGCGACCAATGCCGAAGTTGCCAGTCCTCAGGCGCCATCTTCCGTGCTGGGCCTACCTCGCCTCTGCCAACGTAGCAGCCGATACCGGGTCCCACGCTTACCCTTCCGCCAGCCGCCTCCTCGCTACCACTGGCACAGTCTCACCAGTGCCTTGCCGTCGTGTCCGGACTCACGAGCTGCCTCGACGCCGTGTGCCGGAATCCCACACCGGGCTCACAAGCCACACACCACAGTCTGGACTCCAGCGAAACTATGCTTCTATCACCCTCCATCTCCTTCGTCAATGCCATCGCCACCGATACCACCACAACTGAGCTCTCCCGAGAAGTAGAAGCAAAGACTGAAAAGGATAAAAAAAACCCGAGAGAAAAAAGTAAACGTAAACGGACAGAGTGGATGAACCCCGGACACAGGAGCCCGGATGCTGCCTACTCTGCCACCGCCGCCTTGATACAGTTATACAGCAGGATAATGTATGTCTTGAAGGGGAACTTGCAGGTGGCAGTGCTCCAATGTATCTGCTGCCCTCGTCTTTCTAGATGGCAGTGATGGTGGGTTGGAAGATGCCGTTGAAGAAAGCTCAGTGAGTTGCTGCACTGCTTGATGGTGGCAAATGCTGCCCCAGTGGTGGCCTTCACGCTGAAAATTCTCAAAGGAAGTTTTATTTCATAATTTCTGGAACACCCTTTTTTTAAAATATCCCATGTTTTTGCTGCTGAAATCTGTCACTTGCAATCGCCAAAGGAATACAGAGTACAGGGCTAATGGTAAGATCCTTGGTAGTGTGGATGAGCAGAGAGATCTCGGTGTCCATGTGCATAGATCCCTGAAAGTTGCCACCCAGGTTGATAGGGATGTTAGGAAGGCGTACGGTGTGTTAGGTTTCATTGGTAGAGGGATTGAGTTTCAGAGCCATGAGGTCATGTTGCAGCTGTACAAAACTCTGGTGCGGCCGCACTTGGAGTATTGTGTTCAGTTCTGGTCGCCGCATTATAGGAAGGATGTGGAAGCATTGGAAAGGGTGCAGAGGAGATTTACCAGGATGTTGCCTGGTATGGAGGGAAGGTCTTATGAGGAAAGGCTGAGGGACTTGAGGCTGTTTTCGTTAGAGAGAAGAAGGTTAAGAGGTGACTTAATAGAGACATACAAGATGATCAGAGGATTCGATAGGGTGGACAGCGACAGCCTTTTTCCTCGGATGGTGATGGCTAGCATGAGGGGACATAGCTTTAAATTGAGGGGTGATAGATATAGGACAGATGTCAGAGGTAGGTTCTTTACTCAGAGAGTAGTAAAGGCGTGGAATGCCCTGCCTGCAACAGTAGTAGACTTGCCAACTTTAAGGGCATTTAAATGGTCATTGGATAAACATATGGATGATAATGGAATAGTGTAGGTTAGATGGGCTTCAGATTGGTTTCACAGGTCGGTGCAACATCGAGGGCCGAAGGGCCTGTACTGTGCTGTTATGTTCTATGTTCTATGAGTCACATCGGTTAAAGTTTCAACTGTGCAGGTCAAGGAAGAACGTAGACCCTTCAAGGAACAGCCTTTCAGACTAACAAGTCCATGCCAGCCTTCTGTACAGCGCTCACATTCTCCTGCTCGATCATCCTGATAAACTGATTATCCTCAAGTGCCCACGCAATTTCCTCATAAAACCACTGGTTTCTATCATCCTCATTGGCAACTAGTTCCAGGTCATTACAGCACACTGCATAAAAATGGCCCTTCTCAAATCCTCCAGGATCTTTTACACATGTAAAGTAAAAACAAAATGCTCTTAAAATAGTTTAAAACCTTCAAAAGTAGCAGGTTGAACTCAATAGCTTCCCTAGCCAAGTTAGAATCAGGCCATGGCACCAGTTATCTCCCCACAGTGACCACCAACATATCAGTCTGATAAGCAGCACTAAGCTGTCAGTTTGTATACTACTACTCCAAAAGACTCGCTAAGCTACAGTCACCCCCTGAAAATTCCCTGCTAACTCAATTAAATCATGTGAAATTACTTCAAAACTTGAAACTACTTTGGTGCATCGCTCTTAAAAACAACCAACACTCCACGTATATTTGGACTGTGTACGACTCTTACTGATCATTAAAACAAAACCCTCCTCACATTTCCCAAGGTTAATTGCACTATCCAGGAAGCATTTGATGATTTGGTCATCAAATACTAAGTTCGCTAACTGCAGGTTTGTCTGCAGCATCTTTCAGCAGTAAGTAAATTCATTTTTAAACTCATGTTTGCTTGGTGGCGAAAAAATATAATGGGCAAAAAATGAAATAAAAGTCCTGAGAGATTGAGGAAGAAACATTCCTTAGTAAACAATCATCCAGGGAAAAGTCCCATGGATAAAATGTATAATAATGCTTAATTCAACAACACGACAGAAGAGTGACCACAGGGTGAAGCAATTCAGTGCAGTTTGGGTCTGTTTCTTTAATTTCTGCTGTTGTTTTGTTTTTAACGTTCTGGCTTTCAAACTAAGATGGTCTTGCAGAATGGCATCTTTGTACATTTTCACCGCACTGCTGTATTCCTATACTTGAGTGCACGTGATAATTCTAATTCTTAAAAAAGAATCATGATGTGGAGGTGCGGTGTTGGACGGGGTGGACAAAGTCAGAAATCACACAACACCAGGTTATAGCCCAACAGGAACACAAACAAAAATTGCTGGAAAAACTCAGCAGGTCTGGCAGCATCTGTGAAGAGAAATCAGAGTTAACGTTTCGGCGACCCTTCCACAGAACTGTTGGTAGCTAGGAAAACGTCGGTATATATGCAGAAGATAGGGTGGAGGGAGGGGGTAAGGAGTAAATGATAGGTGGGGTTAGAGCCCAAAGAGAGGGAAGGACAGTTGGGCAGACAAAGAAGTAGGTAACAATCTGGCTAGGGGGGGTGAATAGCTGTTAGTGGCCAACAATAGGTAGTGTGTAATAGCAGACAATGTGATAACAAGGCCTGGTTGTGCAGTAGGGGGCTGGGACATGGGAGAGTTCAGGCGCTAAAATGATCGAGCTCAATATTGAGTCCGGAGGACTGCAGGGTCCGCAAGTGGAAAATGGGGTGTCGTTCTTCCAGCTTGTGCTGAGCTTCGCTGGAACACTGCAGCAAGCCTGAGACAGAGATGTTGGCCAGGGAACTGGGTGGGAACAAAGTGGCAGGCAACTGGAAGCTCAGGGTCTCTCGTGCGGACAGAACGTAGATGTTCTGCGAAGCGGTCACCCAGTCTACACTTCGTTTCCCCCAATGTAGAGGAGATGACATTGCGAGCAGCGAATGCAATTGACTAGGTTGTGTGAAGTGCAGGTAAAGAGCTGCTTCACCTGGAAGTTATGTTTGGGCCCTTGGATACTGAGGAGGGAGGAGGTAAAAATGCAGGTGCTACAACTTTGGTGGTTGTAGGGGAAGGTGCTGTGGGGCTATGGGGGTCGTTGGGAGGGAAAGAAGAATGGACCAGGGTGTCCTGGAGGGAACGGTCCCTGTGGAAGGTGCAGTCCAACATGAGTATTTGAAATCACAAACTTTGCAGTGCTCCTCATTCGTCAGGTGAAATCTGATTTCGCCTGATGAAGGAGCAGCACTCTGAAAGCTTGTGATTTCAAATAAATCTGTTGGACTATAACCTGGTGTCACATGACTTCTGACTTAAAATAAACTCATTAAATCTGCCTGTTAGATCAAGTATGTTCAGCCTTTTCAGCTGTTAGAGCCAGAAGCTTATGAGCTTGAGCTTGTAAACAACATATTGCAGCACAGAAAGAGCATTACATTTTTGGGACACGCAAGCCAATCCAGGCCAACGCTGAAGGTCTCATGGTTCTACTTGAGCGGGAGTAGACAGCACAATGTGCTTGCCATCTCTCCTCACATCAATAAGGGTATCGCGCAGCTACAGTGGCTAATTAGGAACAAAGCAGAATGTTACCCTTTATTGTAAGGACTGTAAAGTTTGGGAAGTATTTGGACAACTTTTAGATTTAGATTTATTTACTTGTCACATGTACTAACTATAGGAAAACATAAGCACAGTGAAAAGTGCACAAAGCCGCTATTCACTGGTACCCACTTGGTTACAAAAACCAGAATTAAAAGATTTAACAGAGCCAAAAAGTAAGCAAGGAAAAAAAAAGTCCCGATCTCAGAGTCCCAAGTCCCATCTTCATAGTGGTGTAGGCGCTGGTCCAATCACCAGGCTGTCCCCTCACCGTCTCACTCTCACCGCCCACTACCCCCTCACGGGCCCTGCTCTCACCGCCCACTGCCCCCCTCACTGGCCCTGCCCTCACCGCCCACTGTCCCCACCGCCCACTGCCCCACTCACCGGCCCTGCTCTCACCGCCCACTGCCCCCCTCACCGGCCCTGCTCTCACCGCCCACTGCCCCCCTCACGGGCCCTACTCTCACCGCCCACGCACTGGCCCCGCTCTCACTGTCCACTGCCCTCACCACCATCCCTGCCCTCACCGGCCCCGCTCTTACCGCCCTCTGCTCCCTTGCCGGCCTCACTCTTACCACCCACTGCTGCCCACTCACCGCCCCGCTCTCGCCACTGACATCACTCTGGCCCACACTCAATCTGCCGTCGCTGCAGGACAAGGCCCGCGTGTTCAGCTCCTGCTATGCGGTTCCCGGTCGTGACCCGGCTGCAGAGCATTGATGAGATCACATACACTACTAGGTATGGTTCTACTCTCCTTAAAAGGAGGAATATATTCACATCAGAGGCAGGTGAAAGAATTTGATTGACTTCTCATTGAAGGGTTGGCTTCCGAGATATGGTTGAACAAGTCTACTCATTAGAGTTTAGAAGAATGACAGGTGACCTTATTGAAGCCTAAATTCTGAGGGGGCTTGACAAGGTAGAATCTAAGAAGATATATGCCCTCCTGGGGGAATCTGGAACCAGGTGGTACAGTTTTTGAGTAAGGGCCTTCCATTTAAGGCTAAGAGAAGTAGGACTTTCATTTTTCAGAGGCTTGTTCATCCACTCTGAAGGTGAGGGCAGTGGTGGCTGGGTCATTATGAATATCCGAGGCTGAGCAAGAGGATTCCTGATCAACACGAGTCATAAGATATTGGGGCTTTACAGGAAAGTGGAGCTAAGGCCACAATCCAATTAGCTATGACCTTATTGAATGATAGAACAGGCTGAAGGGGCCAAATAGTTTACTCTTGCTTCTATTTCTTACATTCTTGTGCAATGCCACAAGAAAAAGACTGGGTTTTGTATTATTTGTCGAAATGTGAAGGCTTTATATTAGGTGCCCGTTACACTTGCCAGTAAAAACATCCTTCAATTTCCAGCTTAACTGCTAGAAACATGTTCAGTCCATGTTACTTGGAATGTTGTTGTCTTCCCAATATTCATGGGTAGACTTCTGACATGGGAAGTTTCACCAGTCCAATTACTCGACATATGCGTGTGTTTACAAACTATGGATAGACATTAGCCAGTGATACGACATCCCATGAATGAATAAAAACAAAGAGAACACAGAGGAAAGGAGGATGAGATTGAACGTAAGGGAGGAATGGCCATGGTATTGCCTGTCTTGACATTGGGACAGCATGGTTTCCAAATAAAAGTAAAACATTTTAAACAGGAAATAATTGGGGAAATAAGACACTTTGGGTTGATATGCCACACAAACTTCCTTTATGTATAACCTACTCAGTCACACTGTCATGCAAATGCAACAGGCTATTTAACAGCAGGTCCATGTAACGTAATGGTGCAAACTAAGTGACCGACAATCTAAATTTACATAATGTTGCTGATCATATTGGCTCCTTCTCTCCAATCTTCCTCCCTCTCCTCATCACTGCCAAAACCAAACGAGGGGAAAAGCTGCAGCAGTCTTCACAATCGCTGGCAATAATGCCCTATCTGGACCAGACCGAAGTTAGAAATCCAGAAGCTCATTGGGCAACTGTGTTGGCATGTGCCTCAGCTTTCAGGCGTCTTGGTCAAGACCACGTGCCTAAGCTGCATCTGGTGTGTTGTCAGGAAGAAAGGAAATGCCATCTTGTGCCTCTGCACTTCTGATCTTAGTCCATTTATTTTCATCCATTTCTTCCAAGTAACACATTAATACTCTGTAAAGCCGTACAATGAAGGCAAAGTGACGACACGGTGGCTGTGGGTGGCTGCTTGATCATTAAAGTTTAGCAGAACTTTAAGAAATACAGATAATCTCTTATCAACACTCATTGAAATATTCTGGAATTATCACTTGCGAGTCACTGACCAACCCTTGAACCTATTGCCTAGGCAAAGATACAGCAATAAACCCTGAGCAGTCAACCTATGAGCATCAGTAAAAACCAACGTTCCTCAGATGTTATAGTTAGAAAGTGATGGGTAAGGCACAAGTCAGCTACAGATGCTATTGGATTGGACATTTCCTTTGGATCTCCTGCACTGGCTGAATACCAGCAGCAGTGTGTTAACGTCTTTCAATGAGCATTAGTGAACCTCCTAAGGGCCTCAATTAGTATAACGGCAGGCCCAATGCCCAATACCAACCCCGATGCTGGTAAACTTGCAATGAGGGCAGAGGTGGATGAGTATGAACAGTAGGCCTCTCAGCCCTCAAGCCTGCTTGCCCATTCAGTAAGCTCATGGCTAATCTGATTTTAACTTTAACTCAACATTCCTTCATACCTCCGATAATCTTTCATCCCCCTTGCGAATCAAGAATCTAACTACCTCTGCCTTAAAAATATTTAGGCAGTGGCATGGCATTTTACAGAATACCCCGGGCACAAACCCACTGCTGGGGGCCTGTAAAATCCAGCCACAGTTTTCTGTAATGGTAGGCTTTCCAGGAAAATTCCCCATTGTATAATTTGAAATCATTTTAACTTAGTGTTATCTTTTTATTTTTAATGTTAATCTAATTTTCTAAATTAAACAATTTGGTGAGTACAGTACTTTATTTTCTCATTTTCACCGGTAAACGCTGCCAGGTAACATAGTGACGTCTTATGTTCACACCCCCCTGCTCCCCACACTCCCACCCACTGGTTATGTACAGGCCCAGTTTCACTGGGAGTGAGTATCATCTTCACTGTTTGAGTGGTTAATCAGTGGAGTGGATTCCTTATTCTTTATAGAGTTTATCAGAATTTCATTTTCAAATAACTGATTCCAATATGTAAAATACCACTCTTATGAGGCCAGTTACCTCAGCATCAGTTGCAAGCAAACTCTGCATAACTTAGTTCCACATTGAGAAGTGCATTTATTAGCAGAGCAAGTTAAATAATTCAATGTTTTTTTTCTTAAATACATTTAATAGGATTCAACCGACTTTTATGTCAATTTTTCAAGCAAGTTGAATAAAACTGAAATGTACTTTCTCTCAAAACTTTGACCAGGCGACTGACATAAACAGACGAGTGGTTACAAAGAGCCAGTGAACCTCACAGTAAGTGTTTGTAATTTGGTCTACTCACGAAACCCCATGTTGCTTAATTCAAAGACTGGCCTGACCCTCTGCCAGTCAATGGAACAGAAAGGGGGATTAGTTGGCAGAGTGGTTTAGCACACCGTTGCCTTACCTCCGGGAATTGGGCTTGAGTTGAACCCAGACTAATGGGATGGAAGTCTCATTTCTTCACAGCCTGAAAGGGTCTCAGGAGAAGGGAGTTTGGGCAGTTTCAGCCCAGTTGCTCGCAGATGTAAGCCCACAGCACAAAACTGCCCATAATCCATCTCTAATTGGCATTCTCACTCAGAAAGGTTGTAAGGATGGCTGGTGTATGAAGCGAAAATGTCACAAGTGGTGCAGTAGGGGGTGTTTTAATGAGGTTGAGGTTAAGGTAGATTGTTGGGGCAGAGCACAGGGAGCTGTAACCTACAGCTGGTTGTACTGTACCTGATCTGCAACTGCTGAATGCTTGACATTGGTTGCCAAAAGAAGAAAAGTATTCCATTCCGCAGTACTGACAGCCTTCACTTTGAAGAACAAAGAAAAATCACCAAAAATCTAAATTAAAAAAATTGAAAACTAGCTGTGTTCCATTATTTCTCCCTCTTCAAGTCTAAGATTGTCCAAGGATAGATTCATTTGTCATTTTACAAGAAATCAGAACACTACTGACAGCTCAGTCTGATCTAACTAGCCAGATTCTTTGGCAGTTTGTGCAATAGCAAAACTAAGCCTAAATAATAAAGTTTGAGCTGATATTCAGTGTTTGTTACATGTGTCAAACTATATATACATATAGCAATACAAATCTATAGAAATGTAGATCTATTGATGTAAGACAGGCTGTATACATTTTTGGCTGTATATTTCGCTAATTGGTGACAAAAAGAATTACATAATTTTTCAGCAAATGAATATGATCTCTGAAAACGAATGCTGCATCAACCCAGCTGAAATTGTCACTCTCATCAGCTTCACACATTGAAACTCAGCCGACCAGAGAGCTTGGTTCTTAGACTGATCTTTTTTAACAGGTCCATCAGAAAATACCTTGCTTGGTTGATTTTAAGTGTTGTGGATTTGATGAGCATGTCTGTTTGGAGAGGGATACAGCGGCTTTAAAACAATCCCCAAACACCCAATCTGTGCTGGAGTGTTATGAACCTGAAATAGAAGGCTCTAAATATTTTATTTCTTTGGCAGAATTAATCTTTAGATTCTCAGACATGCAAAAGACTAGGAGCAGGGTTCAATTCACTCCCATTACTACTCCTCTGATGTAGATTCTATTGATTTACATGTATCATTCTAATTACAGCATTGTTTGCATGCATTTCGTTAATCCAATTACTTCATTTATTAGCCACAACTATAACTTCAGTTGTAAAACACACAATATAAATTTTCTCATTCTGGAATATAAAACTTTTATATTCATGGTCAAGGAACTCAAAGGAACTTGTCCAAGCTGTTTATCCAATTGAGTTTCTTTAATATCCTAATACAGCAAAAGTTTAATCGAACCCAGAACACCAATCCACACTAACCATAAATCGCTGTATTTGTTTTAAGTCGACATGTTAATGGTGCAGAACTCTAATTGCAATCAGCTGGATAACACCAAGGACTGAGCAACTGAACTGATCACAAGGAAACACCTTCTAACTCCATCTCTGAAAGGTTCAGATTAACAGAACACAGTCAGGTGTCAATGTTATTAGCTGCTCCAAACTGTGAACAAAACATCAAAGGTGTAATAACTCAGGAAATTGGACTGGAAAGGAACATAGAACGTACAGCACAGAAACAGTCCTTCAGCCCACGATGTTGTGCCAAACATGATGCCAAATTAAACTAATTCCTTCTGTCTGCCCTTGGTCCATGTCCCTCCATTCCTTGCATATTCATCTGCTTATCTAAAAATCTCATAAACACCCCTATCGTATCTGCCTCCAGCACCACCCCTGGCAGCGCGTTCCACACTCCTACCACTCTCCGTATAAAAAACTTACCCCTTACATCTCCCTTGAAATTTCTCCCCCTCACATTAAAGTCATGCCCCCTAGTTTTAGACATTTGAACTCTGAGAAAAAGATTCTCATCATCAATCTTATCTATGCTTCTCATAATTTTATAGACTTCTATCAAGTTTCCCCTCAGCCTCCGCCGCCCCAGAGAAAACAACACAAGTTCCTCTAGTCTTTCCTTATATCTCATACCCTCTAATCCAAGCAGCATCCTGGTAAACCTCTTCTGCACCCTCTCCAAAGCCTCCACATCCTTTCTGTAATGTGGCATCCAGAATTAAACACAGTACTCTAAATGTGGACTAACCAAAGTCTTACAAAGCTGCAACATGACATCTTGACTCGTGTATTCAATTCCCTAACCAATAAAGGCAAGCATGCCATACCTTCTTTACCACCCTATGTACTTGTGTGGCCACTTTCAGGGAGCGATGGGCTTGAACCCCAAGATCCCTCTGTATATTAGTTGTACCCTCGTTACATGGGTTTATTGCTGAACACCAAAATAGAGCCACTACTTGTGGCATACATAGGCTAGTCCCAGCCCAGGACTGTTAATTCTGCAGACCCAGCTTTACAAAGGTGATGAGTTCTAGCTGAGCAGGTCATTGTTTGTTACCAAGGGAACTCAAACTCAAAGAACTCCACAAGGAGATAAATTAATGACTCCCCATGAGTCTTAAAGAGGTTATCAGAAAAGTGTTTCCTCATTTCAGGTTTTAAACATCCTAGCTCATCTCTGTTATATTGTTCACCATCCATTTACCAAAGTGGGAAGCAGGGCTCAGTCTCTTCCACGACTTTTTTTACATTTTGTATTTAAATACTACCTCCAGTCTGTTCCCTCATTTTCTTAACTAATACTCCTCAGCAGGGAAAACAAGCCCCTTAAATATAGACTCCAATCAACACCATTCGTTCTCTAATATCTCTGGCTCATTTCCTGATTCATCTTTGCAGGTACTGTCATTTATGACATTATCGATCATTGTAATTTGAAGAAGAAAGCATTCAGAAACACAACATATTACTCTAATTAATAATGATGAGCTTCCAATTTTTGGTTTTGTAATTTGTCCTCTAAATATTAAAGACCATAGCCTTGGCATCAAGTACAGTACTTATGCTTACAGAAGCAACTTGAGCGCTGCATGACTATTCCCTGATTTCACATTCTGTAAACAGGAGCTAGTCACAAACCAGGTTCAATTCTTTTTGATTGAGACTGTTTGCAGACAGAACTGTTTTCAACTATTGAGGATTTATTTTGCAAAACACATTAAAACAAGACCTTCATGTGCAAAGAAAAGGGAGAGAACAAGATCAGCTATGAAGGAAAATGGATTTCAATTCAATTTAAGGAAGTCCATTCCAAAATGAACCAATTTTTATGTAATTTCCTCCAATTGGCATTGGATCCCATCTGTGCTGGACATTGGTACATGATTGATATCAAATCAGAAAAGGCTGTAATGTTGCAAACTATAGGACAGGCAAAAAGTAAAAGAGGTGGGGTAGCATTCATAGCAAAGGACAAAGGTAGTACATTAATAAGGGAGGATCATTGATCAAATGATCAAGACATGGGAGATGTTTGGGTGGAGGTAAGAAACAGCAAGAGGCAGTAAACATGGTAGGAGTTGTTTATAGGCCACGAAAGAATAATGGTAATGTTGGACAAACTATAAGTCAAGAAATTAGAGATGTAAAGTGACTAATATAGTGAATAAGACAATGGAATTTGACAGAAACTTATAAGTTTTTAAAGAAGTACTACATTCCTCTAAAGGTACAAATGCCCAGCGAACAAGGTCGATCAACTGTGGCTGACAAAAGAAGTTAAAGATTGCACTGATCAAAAAAAACACTGGCATATAAGGGTGCCAGAAAAACTGGTAAACCTGAGAACTGGAAGCAATTCAGTATCTTGAAAAGGGTGACCAAGAAACTGATATCGAAGGGAAAAGAGAGGATGAATGCAAGCTAGAGAACAATATAAAGATGGCCTGTAAAAGTGTTTTTTAGGTATGTAAAAAAGAAAAGATTAGCTAAGACAAATTTTGGCCAATTCCAGGTGAAGACAGAAACAATTATAGTTGAGAACAGGGAAATAGTGGTGAAGCTAAATAATTATTGTTGCATGGTCTTCATGGAAGAAATGTAGAAAATCTTCCAGAAATATTAGGCAACCAAGTGACTTATGAAATTGAGAAATTGAAAGTATGCGTGGAGCTATCATACTTGAAAAATTAACTGAATTGAAGGTGGATAAAATGTCTGAAACAGATAGCTCCATCCCAGAGTGTTGAAAGAGGTTTTTTTGAGGTACTGGATACATTGAAGATTATCTTGCAAAATTCCACAGATTCTGGAAAGGTTCCAAAAGCCATAAGAAATAAGAACAGGACTTTGGCCCCTTCAGGCCTGCTCTGCCAGTCAACAGGATCATAGCTGATCCAACATTCCTCATGTCCACTTTCCTGCCCTTTCCCTGTAATACTGAGAATGGAGAATTACAGATGTTAGTTTGACTTCAGCCAAAGAAAAATGCTCAAATTGATTATAAAATTTGTGATCGTTGGACATTTGAAAAATGAGACTAAAATTGAGTAGAATTAACATAGATTTAGAAAAAAGAGAATTCATGTCTGATCTATTGGAGATTTGGGAATGTTTTTTGTAGCATAAATGTATGTAAAGGGAAGCCAATGGATGCAGTGTATTTAATTTTTCAGAAGGCTTTTGATAACGTCCCACACAGGAAGCCTGTAAACAAAAACTGCGTAAGTAAAATTGGGAGAAATGTACTATGGTGGATTGATTAACAGACAGAAAGCGTATAGGAGGAACAAATGGATTATTTTCAGGAAGGCAGATTGTAACTAGTAAGGTACCACAAAGATCAATAACTATGAACAAAACTGTTCATAATCTATGGAAATATCTGATAATGGGGCGTAATTGTACAAGGCACGAAAACCAAGAAGGAAAGTAACTGTGGATAACACATCAAATCAAAGACTGAATTAGATCAAAGGCTACTATAAAGTATCCAAAAAAAATCAGTAAGTCTGAAGATTGGGAGGATTTTGAACATACACATCAAGAAAAAAAAAGTTAAGAAACAGAAAACATAATATGAAAGTAAATGATGAAGAAATACAAAAATGGGACAATAGGTATATACATGCCTCAATAGGTATGTATAAAGGAAAAGATTAGCAGAAGCAAATATTCGTGCCTCATAAGCAGAGCCATGAAAATTTATAATAGGGAAGGAAATGGCAGGGTAAGTAAATAAATTGTCTCCATTGAAGAAAATGCAAAAGACTTCTCAGGAATGATGGAGAATCTAGGGACTAATGTAAATAAGGAATTGGAAGATAATAGCATAAGTTTAAAAAAAGTAGAATGAGAGAAATTAAAGTGGATAACTCCTCTGATCCTCCTGATCTACATCCGAGAGTGTTGAAAGAAATTGTTATAGAGATAGCAAATGTGTTAATGATCATCTTTCAAATTCTATAGACTTTGGAATGGTCCTTGCAGATTGGTGGGTGGAAAGTGTAAGTGTATTTTTTAAGGAGGAAGGGAGAGATAGAATGGAGAACTACAGATCTGTTAACCTAACATGGTTACAGGGAAAATGCTGGAATCTATAATAAACAATGTGATAACAAGATAATTGTAGTGCTGGGCACAGCCAACATAGATTCATGAATGCAAAATCATGTTTGACAAACCTGATTGATTTTTTTGAGGATGTAATGAGCAGAATAGCTAAGGGGGAATTGGTAAATGTGACGTATTTAGATTCTCAGAAGGCTTTTCATAAGATTCCACAAAAATAGGTTGTTAAACAAAATTAGAGCAGCTGAGACCAAAGAAATATACTGGCACGGAATGAGGACAATTAATGAAGAGAAAACAGAAAGTCATAAGAAAAGGGTTACTGTGACAGGGTTTGCCAAATGGTGTTCAATCAATGCTTGAAAACCAGCTATTCACAATCTATGTCAAGGATTTGGATGTGGGGATTAAATTTAATGTCATGGTCAAAGGGCATGAAGAGAAATCGTAAAGAACACTGTATTCTCTTCTATACGTTGTGTTTAAAGTCTGTTCCTCTTAAAAAAAAGAACCACCTCTCTGGACACAAAATAGCTGAGGGTGATGACACAATCATATTTCCAGAAGCTTCTAAACACTCTGCACTGCGCAGATCTTCCAATTAAAGCTGACACAAAGGACTTCCAGCCAGCTTTAGAGAAAAGAAACAGTCAAGATCTATTTTGCTAAAATGAGCATTAATTCTTTTTAACAGTTACCTTGTTAGCTTGTAAAGGAAACTCTAACGAGGGACGTAAAGCTATACTGTTAGATTAACAAACGTCCAATTAGTTCACAAAGATAGGCCCTCAGCACCTGAATGTGAACTGAAATCTGAGCTGGTTGAATTGTTTAAGTGCATAATTCTGGAATTCTAAGTCAGTTGCTGCTTCATATGCAAAGGGAGAGCAAGACTCTAGGCTGAGTTAAGAAACTGCCTAGAACCCTCCATCTCTGCCTCCACATTGTTGGCTAGAAAGAAGCCTTCGCTTTGCCTGCAAGAAGGAAAACCCTTAGCCCAGATTTCTGAGGACACCGACCTCCAGGAAATTGCAATTCACATGAACTTTCTTTTATACTTCTGGATTTAGAATCACTTTCCTCTCCTGCACCATCTTCTTTGATTTCTAGAGTGCATGCGCGCATGCGTGCATTTGTGTGTGTGTGTGTATGTATGCGCGCACGCATGTGTGTGTGGAGTAGTGAAGTTATTCCTTTCTATTTTGAATATTGTGTTATTAAACCCTATCGCCAATTTCACAGCCAAAAGCTTTGCTGTGGGTTTATTTCAAAAACTGGAATCCAACAAATAGAATTTAGGGAACACCTTTTGACCTGTCTCAGCAAAAGACAGAAGTAAAAAGAGGAGGCTGTAAATTAAACAATGCTTGGCCTTGCTGGTTTATGAGGGGAGGACTGATCATAGTTTAAATTCGCTTCCATTCTCCCCTTGTCCATGTCAGTAAAATTTCCAAGTTCGCAGATGAGTTGTGAAGAGAATATGAACTTGTCAACTTTAAGGGAATTTAAATGGTTGTTGGATAAACATATGGATGATAATGGAATAGTGTAGGTTAGATGGGCTTCAGATTGGTTTCACAGGTCGGCGTAACATCGAGGGCTGAAGGGCCTGGACTGCGCTGTAATGTTCTATGTCCTCATGTTCTATGTTCTAACTTACTCCACAGGGATTCAGAGAGGCTAAGTAAGTGGGAAAAAAATTGGCAGACGGAATACAGTGTGTAGAAATGTGAGCTTATCCAATTTCGTAGGAACAACAGGAATGCAGAGTATTTCTTAAATGGTGCAAGACTGGGACACGTTAAAACTTCAAAAGGTCTTGGGTGTCCTTGTTCATGAGTCACTGAAAGTTAACATGCAGGTACAACAATCAATTGACAGGGCAAATGGTATGTTGGCCTTTTGAGAATAGGAACAAAAATGCCTTACCGCAATTATATCGGGCCTTGGCCAGTCCATGCTTGGAGTACCAAATGCAGTTTTGGACTCCTTAATAGGGAAAGTTATACTTGCCATACAGGTAGTGTGACAAACATGTACCAAATTAATTCCTGGGACGGTGAAACTTTCCTGCCAGGAAAGATCAAATAGACTTGGCCTATATTCTCTGGAGTTGGAAGAATGAGAGGTGATCTCACTTAAACATCCAAAATCCTTACAGGGATTAACAGAGTAAATGAATCGAAGACGTCTCCCTTGACTGGGGAGGTGTAGAACCAACAGGACAGTCTCAGAGTAATGGCCAGATCATTTAAGACTGATATGGGGAAGAATTTCTTCAATCAGTAGCTGATGAACCTCTGCAATTGTCTGTCTCAGAGAGTGGTGGAGGTATGTTCAAGTGTCAGTTGACTGGATAGCTGGCTTGCAATGCACAGCGATGTCAACAGCAGCTGAAGTTACCAAAAAGGACCCTCCTCCTGAATCTCTTCACTTGCCTGAGATCCTCAGATTAAACTGCCATCAGTCATCTGTCTTTAATGAAAGATCAGCCCTATGGTCTGGTAGGACTATGGCAATCTTATTTTTATGTTCAAAACTGAAATGGATAGATTTCCACAAATTAAATCATCATCAAGGGATACAAAGAGTGTGCAAAAAAAGTTGATGTGATGTGATCAGCTATGATCTCACAGAATGACATAGTGTACTCGAAGGGCTGAATGGTCTACTCCAGCTTCTATCTCCTACATTCTTGACATTCAGTGCAGCTACTGAGTGGTTATATTCTGCAGAAATGAGTAGGTATTACTGAAAGTTGGCTCAGGATTGGGTAGAATGCAGTTCATATCAGAATGAAGTCAACACCTACCACAATAGCGTGTATTGCACCTTGTGTAGCAAAACAAATCCATGCCCTTAACATGCCATCAACCTGACAAGTGAAGCCTACCAGGCTGGAAATTGGCACAGGCCCTTCCCAACAGGGATAAAATCCCAATGGCAGTGGGAGCAGGCCCTTAATGCACCAACCTCAGTGTCTCAATTGGCATTTGGGTAGGCTGATCTTCCAATGCCTCCCTTGCGGCTGGTAAAGTTACAACTGGATGTGGGCATTTGCAGGTACAGCAGTGATGGCATGATGCCAAATTTAATGGCCAATGACCCCTATGCTGCCTGGCTACCAACCCACACCCAGGAGGACAACAAAATTCAGTTTTTTAACTTAAACTGAACTTTTGTATTTGTTACACTTTTAAATATGTAATTCGCTGGGAATCAGGAATTATCCACTGGGAGGTACAGGTAAAACTCAGAACAGGAACCCTTTACTTTAGATACTGACATCTCCACAGCCAACTCCAGACTGAGCCCCAGCTCCATGCCTTACGAGTCACCTGACCAGCTCTCTTAAAGGGGCAGGGCCCCAATGACAGACATATCATACAGCTTCAAGTAAAAATAAACAATTGTTTGGAACAAAACATTTCCTTAGCCTTAGGAGGGTAACATGCACAAATGTAGATCTATTAAAAAAAACTTCAGTTGCCCCCAAGGATGAGTTTTCTTAAGAAATTAATCTATTCCTTTAGGTTTTCCAACCAGCCACCCACTCTCTAATTCTAATTAGTTTATACATTCCAATGGTTTTACTAAATTAAGGATAAAGACGGGATGAATTGTTCAGTGCAAACATCCCAGTGGAGTGAAAAGCTTGTAAAGAGAAATGTTACTGGGTTAGAATTTGAGTTGTGATCTTTTGAAAGTGTGGTACCTTACTGGATGCACAATTATTTTTCTCCTTTTCTGTTTTAAAAATGCAGGTGATGTTCTGCATTGTAATTTCATCAAGTTTTTGAAAGTACAACAAAAGGTCATTGAGAAGGGTCACAAGTACCAGCACCTCCTCGCTGCTTGCAAATGAGATCTGCCATTCCATCCTTCTCCCATGCATGAAGCATAGTAACCATAACGTGGGATATTTAAAACAAGATGACCCACACTGAATAAATGACTTCAGCCTCCTCTTGTAATCTGTCCAGCAGCATAAGATGGCCAAACAATCATGAAGGGTTGTGGAAATTCAATATCTAAATATTTAAATAAAGGTATCTGGAGATGTTATCTAAATATTAAAATGTGAAAATACAATAAAGAATTGCAATAACTATCAAGAAATTTGAACTTTGTGCGTTTCCACTTACGAAACATTGCCTTGCTTGGATTTTGTTGTGCTTCCTGTAACTCTATTTGGTCAGTCCTTGATTCACTACTGCCATTCGGCACTCCAATGACTGGTTGACTACTGATCGGTTTCTTTCTCAAAGACCTGAAAACCCTTTGAACTTCTGATAGCAGTACGGCCTGTATTGCTTCCAACAGCTGTCAAAAATGTTCAACCAGAAATATGTATTAATATGTGTCTAAAAATAATCAGCGAACTCACTTTTATTACTGACTATGTCAGAAGTCACATGACACCAGGTTATAGTCCAAGAGATTTATTTGAAAACACTTAGCTTACCTGCACTGACTGGACTTGCCAACTAGCGATCAGGTTTGTAAGGGAATCGAAGCTCTTTTCTTTACTTAAACCCCAAGGTAGAGAAAAGGTTCGGTCTGTAGAAGGGGAAATGGAGTTTCAAAATTTAGAAATAATTTAACTTATTATACAGAAGCATGCTACATAGATATATTCATTTCTATACTGATACAAATAGCAACAATATCCTAACCAAGTCCTGAGAACACGTCCTGTGTCTGAGCTGGTTAGCCTCCAATAACCACGGCCATCTTTCTCTGTGCTAGGTATCTTGCCGACTAGTGGAAAAGGTGAGGGTCCCCCACAATTATTACTACTTCAATTATTTCTAGGGCTCCTTGAATCCATACTGGGTCAAATACTGTCTTAATATCAAGGGCAGTCACCATCATTTCATCACTGGAATTCAGTTCTTTTGTCTGCATTTGGACCAAGGCAGTGGTGAAGTCTGCAGCTGGATTGCCCAGATCTAAGGCAAACTGAGCACTGTTTAACAGGTTTCATGTATTTGTATATGAGTGGTTTAACAGCACTGTTGTTGGCACCTTCCATAACTTTGTTGATGATTGAGAATAGACTGATGGAGCAGTACCCGCTGGATAGAATTGTCCCTTTATTTTGGATAGGATTTCTCTGAGCAATTCTCACATTGCCAGGGATGAGCCAGTGGTTGTGGCTGTGCTGGAACAGTAAGGCTAGGAGCACTAGCTCAGTAGCACAAGTCTTCACTATTATAACTAAGATGTTGCCCACAGCCTTTGCAGAATCTAGTGCTTTCTGCCATTTCTCATTAAAACAAAAGTAGAACAAATTAAATTTGCTTGGTGTCTGTATATCAGGAAGAAGCCAAGATGGATCATCCACTTGGCACTTTTGCTGATTGCAAATGCTACAGTATTGACTTTAGTACTGATGCACTGGCTCCTCCATCATTGACGGTGCAGGTATGTGTGGAGTCTCCTCCACCTGTCTAGATGCCTCACAGCTTGGTACAGCAACACCTCTGCCCAGGACAACCGGAAACTACAGAGAGTTGTGTGAACACAGCCCAGTTTATCACACAAACCAACCTTCCATCCATTGACTCCATCTACACTTCTCGCTGCCTCAGAAAGGCAGCCAACATCATCAAAAACCCCTCCCACCTTGGTCATAATCTCTTCAACCTCTTCCATTAGGCAGAAGATATAAAAGCTGAAACACACGTATCAACAGGTTCAAGAACAGTTTCTTCCCCGTTGTTATTGGACTTCTGAATGGACCTCTCAAATTTCAAATCTAATGTTGATCTTGCTTTTTGTGCACCTTCTTTGTAGTTGTAACATTGAATTTCTCACTCTGTTCTATCACCCGTGACCTTTGTAAGGTATGATCTGCCTGTACTGCATGCAAAACAAAACTTTTCGTTGTACCTAGGTACATGTGACAATAATAAATCAAATCGAACCAAATCCTGTTGTTTAATAGTCCATTCACAACTGGATGGCACATGAGTGCAGGACCACTACATGACCTGTTAATCATGAGCTCTGACAGCATAAGATGTACATCTTTGTGAAATAGGAAGGAAATGTTTTAAAAATATGGTTAAAAGATAGATGTTTTTATTGTTTGACAACAAAAAACAAACAATTAGGAAATGAACATGTTTGGATCTTATACTAACAAATGCAATATTTTATTCAGAAGCAGCATCATTCCTCTTGAAAATTCCTATTTCTTTTCTGACCGTCAATGCTTACTTTGCTTCACTTCTCCAGAAAATGCAGGGATTGATGACTGGAAGGCATCCCCTGCTTTACCTCGTAGGTATTCTGTTTTCTGCTGCCTGTAGCGAAGGGACAACATTGCTGGTTACCAAAAGGTGGGTGAGATCTAAATACTTCACACTTTGACATTAGCATCTAAAAATAATTTCAGATTTCAATCTAAATAAACCCTCAGGTTTGCATTTTGCAAATGTTTTATTCACCAATATACACACGAAGAGAATTCAGCACACAGCAACAGTACTGCATTCTGTGCAAGTTCATGTTCATCCTCCCTCACCCAGGGCTGAACATTGCAAGAGCAACACTCATGTTATAAAATAACCAACTTCACAGTACTTGGTTCACTCGAGTAGACATTCTATTATGACATTGGTTTGAATGGAATATTTTTGATCTTTCACAAATGTTTTATATTTTAACACCCCCAACACTAAAAGAAAGATAAGTGTTAAACATTCCAGCATGAAAAATTGAGCAAGTAGCTTTTGCTTTGACTGAAGTGTTCAGCAGCTGACCTGAGAAAATACAGTTTACTATTTTTATTCAAAGGCCTATCACATTTGGAGTGGGTGGGGAAATGGACTGGTGAAAATGCATTGGTGTTAGGAGGCTGCACAGTCTATTTCCTGAACATGTCAGGTTAGAATTGAAACTCTTGCCCTGAAATAGAACTCTCCCGTCCTAATACTGCAGGGAGGGTCACATCCAACATCAACATGCCGCACTCTCATTTTGAATCGCTGCTCATGTGCCATCTGTTTGGTGTCATCAGGAGCATTAGATGCAAATACCACAGAGCAAAAAAAAGTTACAAGGAACTCCTTGTTTCATGTCAGTACCGTATGCTAGTTGCAATGGTACAGACAATTGATTTTTATTTACATATATGTAGCTTGAAAATTACAATGTCTGAAGAGGAGTAAGCACTAGCTCATTGTTGCAAATGAGACAAACGAGTTATCTGGACAAATTAATTGGGCAATTTATCCAGAATGATCAAGCTTAAGCAGGCAACAAGATAAACTTTTCTAAGCCAGCTCTGAGTTTCTGAATGTTTCCAAAACAAATTTGTATGGAAATGTCCTCCGTGCACTAAGTGTAGTGAAACAGTAAATGAATTACAATGGAAATCATGATTACACTACAACTGATGTACTCAAAGGGAAAGGTTTCTCATACTTGGCTTTCTTTCATAATTTAGTGCTGGATCATTAACAAGTCTCAAATCAATCGAATATATGAAATACAAAATGATCATACAACAGAACAGCCATGTCAGTACATGTGAATACAATATTCATCAAAAATTAATTTCATGCATTCAGAAATTTTAAAATTCAATAAAATTTTGTGTAAAGTGACCTGAGAGATTTAAAATATGAGTTTTGAAAGAGCCACATCCAATAAAAGTTAAAACTGAAAGAACTGAGGATGCTGTAAATCAGAAACAAAAACAGAAATTGCTGGAAAACCTTAGCAGTCTGGCAGCATCTGTGAAGACAAATCAGAGTTAACGTTTCTGGTCAAATTCTGAGGAAGGGTCAATGGACCTGAAATATTAACTCTGACTTCTCTCCACAGACGTTGCCAGACATGCTGAGATGTTTCAGCAATTTCTGCTTTTGTTTCACAATAAACGTTAACTTCATGATCCTACCGTATCCTTCCAGAATTTTACATTGTTACTACAAACATAGTTGAGAAGCAATCAATTCTATTTGTTTCCCTTTTAACAAAGTTGCAACACAATGTTGGAAATATACAGCAGACTCATGAATATCTGGGTTCACTGTGCACGATTTATTCTCTGAAAAATTTGAGATATTCCCCCATTCCTACAAAACAATAATTTTAACAAGTATGACAGGTGGTTGGGCTTAAAGCTTTAACATTTATAGTCGTATAATTGAAAACATGATGCCTGGTGTGAACAGATACTAATTTAGGAAACAAAACGCCTAGCCAATACAGATAGTAAGCTGATATTTCCAATAATCTTGTTGATTCATTATATCTTCAGGTGCCAAGTATAAAATGGTAAGCAAAGTTACATAAACATACACACAGGACTTGATGTTGTTTAATGGAATATTTGCCAACAAGAAACACTGAATTTTTCAATGCCACTCAAAAATCGATTTGCCACACCAACAGCTTTACACATTGCTATCAAATACAGAGGCACTGTTTATTTTCAGATTATCCAACACAGCCTTAGAGCTTTGAGTCCATCAGATAGTAAACACTGTGGAATCCTTAAGGTGGCTTTTGATAAGACAGCAGCCTGGTTTGTTAGTTTAGGCTCAGCCCTTTAAAAGCAGCACTCGACTAAATATTCAATTCCTCCCTAATATTATGATTTAAGGTAGTTTTGTTGGAAATAAACCATTTATGTAGAAGTTATAAATGTTTATTAAATTATCAGTCAGTCATTCTTAAAAGCTTCTGCCTTGCACTTACACATATAGATTTACTGCCACGGTTGGAGAAGGGTGATTATTTGTTGTCCTGGGAACTGATTGTATGCAGAAATTACTATTTGCCTAATTTCAGTATAATCCAAGTCCGTAACCTAAACATTATTCAGTCTTTTAAATGACTGCTCTTGAAATCACACTTCTGTTTTCAACTTAACCATTTATATGATTATATCTGTGAACATGTTGAGTTAGTAGATTGAAACAGCAGCTTGCAGTAGTAAAGGAGCAGTTTGGGAGTTGAAAACCAAGCTAGGTTCTCACTCCTAGACACTGCTCACTGACACTGACTATAAAGCACACATGTGGACGACAAACCACACTGCCAATCTCCATGATCCAACCGTGCATTGACATTTACTAGCAAGTATTACATTGGAACAAAATAAGACCTGGCAGGATGATGAGGGATTCAGTGAGGAACGATCATATTGAGAAGGGCAGACGAAAGACCTGTGTAGTGTATAATTGCTCTGTGTTTGATTATGTGAATCAGTTTACTATTGATGCTCATTGTGCTCAACTGATTCAGCTTAGATGCAGACTCAGAAAAGTAAACCAATTACAGAAAGAGCTGGAAGTCTGTCATAGAAACATGGCACAAACACTGTAAGGCATTCTAAATTAAACCTGTTACACACATAGAAACAGCTGTCATTCTCAGAATTACCTGAAAGACTAAGGTGTTGAATAACCGAAGTGACAAATGATTACTGGATGTAATGTCCAACCTGGGATAATTTGCCAAACAAGGTACTTTAGTACTCAAACTTACTAAAGTAATTCTAAGTTTACAGGAATGCAGTATTTGAGATATTTGGTTAGTGTATGAATTTAATGCTCATGAATATATTTCACCAATAGAATGTTGGTAAGTGTGCGCAATAGATGATTGAAAATATGTCTGATCTCAAGTAAAGATATCTAACACATACGTAAGCAAAAATGAACACCATCCTCTACTATCACACATGCCTTTCCAAAACAAAATACAGGTTGCATAAAAACTAAACCTCAAACTAATCAAGCAACACTGTCACTCAAGAGAAGTTTACAAGTGAACGTATAATTTATATGTGGATTTAACAGAAGATACTAAACCCATTCCTTACTGTAAATGAATGAACTTTTCTATTCAAATATGGCAATGGAATGGTCTATAAATGACCTTGGTCTACAAACCACCGGGAAATTTCACCCCAATGAAGTCTGGAGGAATGGTAAAGACTTGCTTTACGTTGAATAACATCATTGTGAAGAGACAAATGTTGACTGTTGAAGAAGAATCAACAAAGCAACAGGGTGAGGAGGAAGATGTCAAGCAATCAATAGCAATGGAGCAGGCACTGCAGAAAGTTACAGAGATTCTGCGAGCTCATCCCAAGGCATGTGTATACCTCTTCATGTTTCTTGTAACCAACCTCATGATTAATATCACTTGCATATCACATACACAAAGGATTTTTCTTGAAAATGTATTGTTACTGAAAATAATGGTAAGTGTACATTTTATGTTTATTACGATGTGATACTGTGCTTGCTCCTTGTCATATATGCATTCATGGTTTGTAGTTTGTGAGTTTTTTTTATTCATTCACGGGCTGAGGACATCGCTGGCTAGGCCAAAATTTATTGCCCATCCCTAATTGCCCAGAGGGCAATTCAGAGTCAACCACATTGCTGTGGTCTGGAGTCACATGTAGGCCAGGCCAGGTAAGGATGGCAGGTCCCTTCCCAAAAGGACATTAGTGAACCAGATAGGTTTTTCTCAACAATCAACAATGCATTCATGGTCATCATTAGACTCTTATTCTAGATTTTTATTGAATTCAAATTACAATCTGCGGTGGTCGGATTCAAACCCAGGTCTCCAGGACATTACCTGTGTATCTGAATTAGCAGCAAAAACAAGTTGCTGGAAAAGCTCAGCAGGTCTGGCAGCATCTATGAAGGAAAACTCAGAGTTAACGTTTCAGGTCCAGTAACACTTCCTCAGAATGTTCTCAGGAAGGGTCACTGGATCTGAAAAGTTAACTCTGACTTTTTTCTTCACAGATGCTGCCAGACCAGCTGAGCTTTTCCAGCAACTTCACTTTTTGTTCCTGACTTACAGTTCTGCAGTTCTTTCGGTTGTCGGGATTAAGAGTCCAGTGATAATACCACTGGGCCATTGCCTTCCTTGTTCCGACAATAACATTCCTACTTAAGATGCTCCTGAAAGATGTGATACAGTTTCCAAGTAGTTAGAGCATGATTCTGGTTGAGCTGGTACATGCCTCCAAGGGTTGAGTTCTGCATCTACGTGAACAGCCTGTCCTACTGCATTCATAGGGATCTCCTTGGCTTTACTATTTCCACTATGCAGAAACCTGCTGTATGTTAGGGATGGCCAGAAAGTTCAGAGCCATCTGGTTACTCCTGTGCATTTGCCTACATGCTGCAGCTGGAGGCCAGGGGGAAGCTGATGTCACTCACTGATCTGTCCAATCCGTTGCACTGACATCTCTGAATCCTTGGCTCCTACCTCCCTGATGTCTGATCTGAAGCGGGTTAAACCAATGATTTCAGTTGGAACAAAATATCTGACAAGGGAGGTGACGGTCTAATGATATCATCGCTAAACTATTGATCCAGAAAATTAGTTAATGTTCATCAATGAAACCATTGTTGATAGTCAGTAAAATCCATCTGGTTTACTAATGTTCTTCAGGGGAGGAAATCTTGCCATTCTCACCTGGTCTGGCCTACATGTGCCTCCAGACCCACAGTGGTGTCGTGGCCCTGTGAAATGGTCAAGGGTAGCTAGCAAACCGGCCAGCGATGCACACATCTCACAAATGAATTTGAAAAAGCTGTCCAGTGGAAGAAAACACAATTACAGAAGTATTAACTGAGTGTTCCTAATAATAAGGAAGTTTCAGTGAAAGGGGTCTTATCTTTGTATTGTTCACATCCCTCCTGCTAAAAGTATCCTTTATTTGAAGTTTATCAGTAAAGAAGATGCTTCATTTCCTGGACTTTTTCAGTGTTGTCTGATAGAAAAATAGGTGCGAGTGTATGTTGTGATGAGCATGTAAAGAATGTACAAGAGCATATAGATAGGTTCAGTGAGTGAGCCAAAACCATGGCCGATGGAGTGTAATGTAGGAATGTGTGAGGTCAAGCACTTGGTAGGAAGAATCAAAAGGCAGACTATTATTTAAATAGAGAGATACTCCCAAAAAGTGCAGCACAAAGGGTCTTAGATGTTCTTGGGCATGAAAGGTTAGCATGTGGGTGTAGCAAGCAAATAAGGCAAATGGAATGTTGGCCTTTATTGCTAGGGAATTGGAGTTTAAAAGAGGAAAATATTGTTACAATTATGCTGGGTGTTGGTGAGGCTATACCTGGAGAATGGTGTACAGTTTTCGTCACTCTATTTGAGGAATGATATACTAGAATTAGAGACAGTTCAAAAGAGATTCACTCGGCTAATTCCTGGAAAGACAGGTTTGACTTATGAAGAACAACTAAAGAGGTTAAGCCTTTATTCATCAGAGATAAGAACGAGAGGTGATATTATTGAAACATACATATTTCTGAGGAGGCCTGAGAGGGTAGAATTTGAGAACATGTTTCCACTAGTGGGGGAATCTCAAACTAGGGGACATATTTACAGAATAAAGGGATGCACAATGGAGGGAAACAATTTCTTTTCCTAGGGAGGGATGAATGTCTGGAATTCTCCACCAACAGAGAGTTGAGGAGGTTAGAGTCGGGAGCCTCTCCTTGTAAGGGGCGAGATGCCAAATGATGAGCAGCACACCACCTGTCTTAATCCTTTGTCCCATTGTTTTACCCATGGAATGAGAGAGAGAGAGAGAGAGGCAGATATTACAGAAGATTAAAGTGGATGGCACAGCGATGACTATTGTATAGTTAGAGAGGTTTCCAGAGTTAGTGGTGTTGCTGGTTGGGCTCGATGATGGTGAGTGGGGGAGATGTTGCAGGAAATGGTGAGTGTAGCAGTGCCTGAGTCTTGGTGGGAGGTAGGCCCAGTAGTATTGATAGTGAGTGAGACGTACTGGAGAGATGATGGTGGCAGATTAGAGAAGGTCATTGACCTTATTCCTACGGACAGCTGAGACTTCAATAACATGAATAGCAACCTTGGAGCTCACTGGCATGACCTGGTGTCTAGGCTTTCGCTGTTGGTCCTGGGTGGAGAGGAAGTCACACTTAGGCACACCCCACTCAGCAGGAGCTCCGGGCCCACTCCAGAAAGTGGGTCATGATTTGCCCTGTCTGCCATGACCAGGGCAAGTATCAGGAACCATCTCCAGGGGCACTAACAGGCTTTCGATGGCCCCAATGCCAGGGATGCCAGTCAATTCCGGGATCTCCAGTGAGTGGCAAGTTGATCTGGCGATGGCATGCAGCAAGGAGAGCTGAAAATCGAGAGTGATTCACACAGTGAGAGCTCAAACACCAATTAACGTGGTGAGTTTGGTAAGACACATCAAGAAACTGCTTGGCCTGAATTCACCACAAATCAGAGTCAGCTAAAAACCCATACTATTCAACCCCAAATGTTTGACTGATGAAAGTTAATCTGAGCTAGCAGCCAGAAATCCAAATAGAATATAACTAACTTAAGTCTGCATGCAATTTTCTATCACATATTCCTATCCCTGCTGGAATAAACTTGCCCACAGACTTCATTACGGTGTGACACCTTTATGTGAGCCATTCTAGTTTTAGTGAGGGGCACAGGAATTTACAATGGAAATATAAACATTATGCATTGGCATGTTGCAATCTATTGCCCTTCTCCTGAAGTTTATACTTGTTCTTTACGTCCTATAACTAACATCACTGGACACAGAGTTGTATCTGAAAAACATATACACACAATGGTTTCTAGCCAATAATATTTCAGGAATTAAATGGTTTCCTCTAAAAACTGAAAATCCTATTATTGTACCCAAGCTACAGGGTTAGTTCCACAATCCCCCTGTGGGGACATGCACATGAAAGGAGTGTAGGATGGAGCTGGGGGCTACAACACTGTCATACAGTGTGGAAACAGGCCATTCAACCCATCAAGTCCACACCAAACCTCTGAAAAGCATCACACCCAAACCCAACCCACCTACCATATCCCTGCATTTCTCGTGGCTAATCTACCCAGCCTGCACATCCCTGGATACTACGAGGCAACTTAGACTGACTACTCCACCAAATCTGCACATCTTTGGACTGTGGGAGGAAACTGACACATCCAGACATGGGGAGAATGTGCAAACTCCACACAGACAGTCATCCAATAGAATCGAACCCAGGTCCCTGATGCTGTGAGGCAGCAGTGCTAACCATTGAGCCACCGTGCTGCCCCAGATAGAGTTACAATACCCGTATGTTTTACAGTATTTACGGAGTACTTATAAAATTATGTCATAGAAAGGCCAATCGAGTTTTGAAAGTAGGTTAAATTTTAGTGAAGCCATTAAGAACATTACATTTTTAACCAGGCTGCTATTACATTTACTAAGAGCAGACTTCATGCATTAAGAGCCATGTAATCCTTTGTCAGAAATGTTATTTATGACTCACTGACATTAAAGAAAAACGAAGATCTGAGAGGTTAAATACAAACCATCTGATCTTTTGAGCATTTGGTCTGTTTGGAAGATTTGCAATTTTACTCATGAACAATTGCAGATTGAGCCCAAAACACATGAGGATTGAATAGAATGCTACGTTTATTGAAACTGTTAGACATTTCTTTTATCTTAATGAAGTAGTTAAAAAAACACATATTGATGCTCTGTGGATTCTATTCATTGCTGAAGTTCTCTTCTATGGGAATATCCCCACTGAGTGTTAATGAAAGTCATATTGATATCCTTAACAATAATCAAATACCAAAATGAATTAACAAAAGGGCAATTAAAGACATTTTCTAATCAAGTTTTCATCTACAAGCAGGAATTTTGTAAATATTCTATATCAAAATGCTTTAATATTGGCAAGGGCTAGAATCTAACCACATTTTTGTTGTATTGTGACTGAACTCTATTGTCCTTACCTCATTGTGTTATGTGTTTCATTCCCCATGGACAGCAAAGGCATTCTCATCTGTACGTTGACCAACAAGACGACAGACAGCAAATAGGATGTCATTTCTAATTGAAAGTTTCCATCTGCTTCATTATTCAGTGTCTCTTCCACAGAGACAGGGCAAAGTTGGGTAATATTTGAGACCTGTTTTGCAAGTTCTAAAACTTTATTTGATATCTTGCTGCAGAACACATAATCCTTTGTCACCTCGTGATTGAATTGATACCATCCCGGCAAAAGGAGAGACAAGTAGTCGTCTTGTGACAAAAGGCCAAAGGATACTGGACAACAAGGCTCAAACATGCCCAAATGCTTTGTGCAGAGTTCATCCAGATCTCTATCCACACCCCAGGGAAAGAGGCAGGAAATTAGTAACTTAGCTGTGTCTCTGGCTGTATTAACATCCATTTTTTTTACTGTTGACGGTGTAACCCTTTTCATACCCTTGGATTTACTTTTTTGCTTGCTAATTGTGGCACTTTCCCTTATAAGTCCATTTGTGTTACTTTCACTATGAAATAAGTGCTCACGGACTAAATCTTTAACTGAACCATTTGCCTGACATGGAGATGTTGTTGTCCTATTTCTTTTTAAGGACATTGGTGGTTTTTTGCTGTCAATGTTAGCTAGTCTCCTTAACGTTTCATGGCTTGAGATGATATTTTGTATCTTTGGCTCTCTCTCTTGATGTGAGAACATCTGTTCACAAATGGCACTGATATCAAACAGTAAAACGTGGATGGTGCTATCACTCCATTTTGTCTTCACAGGCAGCACTGTGAATGGTTGCATGGTCGGTTCCAGAAATGCAAACTGCAATTTAAAAACAAAAAAAATGATAAATGGAGATGAATTAAAAGTAAATCCTGAGGCAGAAAAGAGACTGAGGAAAATGATGGTGCAATACACTGTCACAAAGCATGTAATGTCACTCTGGGTTTATCAAATATGCTAAAATCAGACTAAACAAGCTCCTTTGATAACCAGAAGTGTTCTGCAATCTGCACTGAATTAATTTCAGCCAGACGTGCTGCAATGTTCCTGTACTTGTGAGGGTGTTATGATCCTGGACCAGATCATCCAACTTACGCTATGATTTAGCTAGGGAGAAATAACCTTCATTTATAAAGTAATCAAAATATGAGATCCAGGTTCTTACTGAAAGAATAAAGACCCAAGATTCCACAAATTTGAAAAAGAAATATACGTTATTATACAAAGTTAGAGCAGTAATACAATCCACCACAGTGATCTGAGATAACAAGGTGTACAGCTGGATGAACATAGCAGGCCAAGCAGCATCAGAGGAGCAGGAAAGCTGATGTTTTGGGTCTTGACCCTTCTTCAGAAATTTCTGAAGAAGGGTCTGGACCCGAAAC
>JAHRHZ010000047.1:3150187-3225424 GCA_024137785.1 Ginglymostoma cirratum | reverse complement strand
GATAACAAGGTGTGGGGCTGGATGAACACAGCAGGCCAAGCAGCATCCTATGATGCTGCTTGGCCTGCTGTGTTCATCCAGCCCCACACCTTGTTATCTCACTTTCAGCTCTGATGTTTCTCACAGTTGAATGATGTGCAGACACTCAATGTTAAGGGTTACTAGTTGCTACTTGGGTGACACAGGCTATAGAATTGTAGTCTGGTAAGTAGTTACGGCCTTCGAAGGATGTTCAAAATTAGGAAAGACAAAAAGCTCATTTTAAAAAGGTAGGTAGAAATAACTGCTAGCAAGTGTAACACAGGAACGTTTAGGAAATTCATCAGCTTCTTTTTGTCCGCTTATTTTAACAAAGGTATAAATGGTTAAAATAATGAGCTGATACCAAGTTAATGTAGCCGGCTCAGGAATGTCATACAAACACATTAAGCACGAGCTGCTTTTATTGCCAAGTCATTTGCACTCTATAGCATGTGTTTTTTTTCACAAATTGACTTGAACGTTTTAAGCCACACTTATCCTCTTTGTGATCGCCTGCTGGAAGCTAACAATCAGCACAGATGCTGTCCTGCAATAAGCTCTGCCTTCAGCTTTTCAACATATGCACACACCTTCCCTCCAGCTATGCTGAAACAATAGCCAGCAGCTTCCTCTGATAACTGACCTTGTGTGAGCCGCTGCTTGTAAAGACATTACCATTGTGCTCAGGTCACAATTAACCATCGCCTTGTTGTTCAAAAAAGTCACTAATGAACCTATGCAGTGAGAAACACACTGGAAATCCTGAATCAACAGGGCTTACTTAACAACTGCATAAACAATTATTGTTCAATGCTTAAAGTCATGTAGAATTCTTTAGATGAAAAAGTTGGCCTTGATTATCTAATTTGGTAGATATCACTGCTAAATATTGGTGCTTTTAGCTTGCTCACGGCAAAATATTAATTCCAAATGCTCAGATAAGTATTCCAGAAATTTACATGAAATACCATTGCCAAAAACACTTGAGAACAAATCTTGTAGCTTAAGAGGCCAAACTATTAACTTAAAATGACTATAACAAATGTTTAATTTTATTCTGCCAGGATCGAATATTTAAATAAAAATGCAATTCACTTAAACTACAGACGTCATTAAAAACAAAAACTGCTTTCATTAATCAAAAAGAAGACATTTTACACCATCTGTAAAATGCAGTAAGATGCTGAGAGTATAGACTTGGAGATGATCAGAAGAACATTTGAGGAGAGGCTATTATAATGCAAGCCAGGAAAAAAATATGCATGGGCCTCTGATGCTTCATCAGTCTAATTTCCAATTTAATGGTCAAGAGGTCAAGCCTCAAGGCTATTAATAACTAAGAGATAAAAGATACTGCAGATGCTGGAGAATCCGAGACAACAAGGTGTGGGGCTGGATGAACACAGCAGGCCAAGCAGCATCATAGGAGCAGGAAAGCTTTCTCCCACTGCAACTCCATCCCCGCCTCTTCGACTTGTCTGCCTCCTCTCCACCTATCCTCTCCTCTATCCATCTTCTATCCGCCTCCCCCTCTCTCCCTATTTATTTCAGAACCCTCTTCCCCTCCCCCATTTCTGATGAAGGGTCTAGGCCCGAAACGTCAAGCTTTCCTGCTCCTATGATGCTGCTTGGCCTGCTGTGTTCATCCAGCCCCACGCCTTGTTGTCTCACTATTAATAACTAACTTTGCTCACCTCATCTGATGGGACCTGCCAGACTACAAGCAGCCAGGGCTGGCATAGAAGTGCCTGGTAGTCATAAAATATTCCACGGGAGGGGAGGAGGAATGGGAAAGGAAAAGAAATTGGTAGAGTGCCACTTGATTTAGGCATCATACCCATTAATGTAGACGGATTAGAGACTAGGAGCAGAAGAAGGCCATTCAGCCCTTTGAGTCTGCTCTGCCATTCAATTTGAACATGGTTGATCCTCTATCTCTTAATAAAAACCAAAAGTGGCAATTACCTTGCTGGGATCATACCACAGGCTTCCCAACCAACAGAGGGAGATAGAAAGGCAGATATATTGGCAAATCACACAAAGGTGTGAGAGAAACAGGGTTATATTTGCAGATGATTTCAACTTTGTTAACATTAACAACGAATGCTTTAATGCAAAAGGATTAGAGGGGTTGGAAGTTTTAAAGTGCATCCAAGAGAGCTTTTTGTGACATTACGTAGCTAATCTTACTAGAGATAAACTAAATCCTAGGGAATGAAACTGGTCAAATGGTTGAAGTTTCAGTGGGTGAGCGTTTTGGGGATAATGTCCATAATACTGTAAGTTTCAAAGTCGTTATGGGAAATGATCATGATAGTGCAGAAGTTAAGTGTCTAAATTTGGGGAAGTCCAATTTCAGTCTCATTAGACAGGACCTGCTAAACATAGACGGGAAGCAGCTACTGGCAGGTGAGTTCACATTCGGAAGGTGGCAATCTTTTAAAAGTAGTGTAGCGAGAATTCAGGGCCAGCATGTTCCTCTAACAGTGAAGGGCAAGGGCAGCAAGTCCGGGGAATCCTGGACATCAAGATGTTAATAAAGAAAAAGAAGGAAGCATATTTCGGCTACAGTGCTTTAAACACAGGGGAGGCCCTTCAAAAGTACAGGGGATGGGCAAAGAGGGGCCATGAAACTTCTTTAACAGATGGGATCGAGGAAAATACCAAAGCTTTTTATAAATATATCAAAAGAGTGGAACCTGTTACAGTGCAAAGGGCCATGCTGTGTGTGGAGCCAGTTGACCTGGGTGAGGTCTTAAATGAATACTTCTCATCTATATTCACAAAGGAGAAAGACATTGTAGCCAGGGATGTCAGTTGAGATGGTGAGGTTGTAGAACACATGTGGTGACATTGTATACTTTTCATTGCACTCTTGTACCCTGTACTTGAGTACACGTGACAATAAAACTTAAATGTCAATCTAAATCTAAAATCTAAACATATTATTGAAGAATGTGTGGTACAGGGTGCAGTAGAATTCTTTAAAAGGGCAGCTCAGGAGTTTAGCTAAATGGATTTTGCATGCTGATCTGCTAGTCTTCCAGCCTGAATTAGAACTTTTACATTGTCTCTGTCTGGGATCCACTCTGACCTTGATTCTCAGTTGCTCTTTTGCTCCTCCCAGTTAATGGTGGGGCATCTTTGTAGAAATAACTCTGTAGCAGAGCCAGCTCACAATAATGATGAAACAAACAAAAACAGAAATTTTGGAGAAACTCAGCAGGTCTGGCAGCATCTGTGAAGGGAAAACAGTATCAATATTTCAAATCTAATGACCCTTCTTCAATAATGAGGATCCTGGTGGCATTGAGCATGCAGTGGATGATGCCTTCAATTTATTGGAGTGCCTGAAGTGCTGTTTCATGATGTCAGTAGCATGCTCCACAATCATCCTGCTTGCTGTCTGAGCCTTCATTTATCCGTGCCCTACATCAGTCTGTGGATGCTGAATAAGTATTATTGGCAGGGACTAAAAACAGAATCCCTTTCCACTCATGGGGGTTACATCAATATGGACAGAAGCACAAATACTATATCGATATAATCATCCACTGTGCTTACAGAAAGACAACAATGAAACTGAATTGCATTGTTCAAAACCATGCTTGCTTTGGTTTGTGACAAAATGATGGAACCATTAGCCCCTCTGAATAAAATAGCAGTCTTCTCCTCAATTTATCTACAGGCAACAGATAGCACTGCACCCATCACCATTTGGACGGAATTAAATTTTAGCTGTAACTGAGTGTAGCACCTCTTCTCCCTGCTAGGACACTGCTGCTCAATTAATCGCAGGTAGCTGGGCACACTTGTGGAAGATCCAAACAACATGATGCTGATGTCATCCAAACTCTCTGCCAACACATCCTTGCTTTTATTCCAGTTTGGCTGCCATATCAGGTACTGAACCCATCAAGCACAATGCCAACAGTCCACATTGAAATGCATAAACAGGAACCAATCAAGATCATCCAAACTGTATATTGTCAGACACAGCTCAATGGGTAGCAGTCCTACACAAAGGGATTACATAAAAGCAAGTCTTTCTTCCTGGTGGATTAGAATACTTGCCATTAAAAACTGGAAGTTACTGATATAACATCTGTTCATAATGCTCTCTGTTTCAAATGCAAAAGGTGTCTACCCAAGGATGCTGGTCCTGAATTTCTTTTCCTCCCATTTCAAAAGGCAGGTCACTGGGAAATTCAACCCACCCCCTGTACTGATTGCAACAAGGTCAGCCAGGTGGATCTCATAGAATATGAGTTCCCTGATTGGGGCTGTTAATCTGGTCCAATCAGGGAGCCCTGGCTGATAGATATAAACAGGAGAGTTAGGGAGTCTGTTCAGTCTCGGTGCCAGCTCTGAGCTAGCTGGGTCAGTGTCATGTGCTGTGCATGTGTAAATAAAGGATGACCCAACGACGGGATACCGACCTTCGTGGAGTTATTTCACCCACAATTTACAGTCAGGACCATATGCCACTCCCAGTGTCAGAAGCTGATGCCCTTGGTATAATAGCAGAACTATGGAACAATCTACCATGCCAACTGACCTCCATAAAAGTATTTAACAAAATTCTGCTTGACCAGATCCAACTTAAACTTAAAGAGGTGCTGGTTCCCTATAATAATCTAGGAGTTGAGGTGGTAATCCCTGAAGAATAAGGGACAAACAGTAAATGTTAGAGTCATGCCAGTGTGCAGAAAGCATTGAATTGGGGGCTGCTGGCATCCTACTGTTTTCAACTTACAAAACAACATGATTCAGAGGCCTGAAGCAAACTGAGGTCCATTAAGATTCAAGTGAGGGATTTTATTCTGAGAAGAGCTATAAGAATCATTTCTGGAATCAGAGAATATGATTGAAATAGGAGACACTTCAGCCCTCAAGCAGATGACTGGAAAGTGACATAAGGAAGACAAGAGCCAAGAAAAGGTAGCTGTAGAACATTATGATCAGAGTCATGGTAGTTGGGCTGCCTTGGATCAAACTAATCAAAGACAAACTCAACACCAATGTCAAGAGCCTGTTCCTACAAACAAATGGAATGAATCTGGCAGGAGTGGTAAAGGCGACAATTTTGATCACTGGATGCAAGGATGGGAAAAACCAAAAAGTTTTTTTCTGAATGGAAAATCTAAGATGGGTCAAATTCCCACACACAATTTGTGTTCATTTTGAGATCGGAAAAGGAAGCTGAGGAAGTTTAAATGTTTTACACTATCTTATGAATCATTAGGCATAAACCTTTTGGAATCAAAGGCAATAGAGTTGATCCATAAATGAGGATTCCTACAGAAATAAGGGAGCAAACTAAAAAGGCCTTGGTTAATATTTCTGCAAACGCAGAGCTAACTCGAGGTTAACAGACATCAACGTGATATTCATTAAGCAATGAGGCAAAATAAAGTACTTTAATATCAGCTCTGTGCAGCAGGTCAAGCGCATCAACATTTGTTTGACAAACTCAGTCGTTGTTTATCTCTCACAAATCAGGAGCTCATTGAAGAGATAATTCAGTTAAAAGATTAGCGCTATCCAGCAGACATAATTCACTTAAATATTTAAGCAGCATTTAATAAAGTTCCACAAGTGAGGCATATGGAATTAATGGCAAATTAGCTAGTTGGTTTAGCTTGGCAATAGAAAACATAAGGTAGCACTAAGTGGGAAAGGACTACTTCTAGGGGCCAGAGACCATCAGAATTGTGGAGGGGTCTAATTATTATTATGTGAGTTATGAGCTGTCTGGGGAATAGCACTTTTGCTAACAATGTAACTGTTCTGTTGACAGGCAGATGCATTTGTTAGACTCTGTGCATTTTTTGTAAGTGGATTGATGACTTTAATGTCAGTAAAAATAAAGTAATACATATCAGAATATTATAGATAGACAAACATATTCACTGACCATCTACGTGGCATAAACAGTTATCTGTCACATTCAAATTGATAAGCAGCCTACCAATGTTAAAATGCTAGGCCTGGGTCCCAGCAGAACCCAGAGGGGCAATACATTATGAAATAAGCTACATTGTGGTTTTAAGGCAGATATACAAACCCTGATGATTAGTTAGATATTCTGGACATTTAATAATATAACTGCAAAGCCTCGTTTAATGATTTAAGATTATGGATGTTCTTCACTGCATTCTCAGATTTATAATTTACTAGCCAGAAGCAGAGAGCTCTCTCCTCCTCAGTAGTGTGTGTTTCTAAGGCAGGCAATGTAACAAGGCTCTAGTGAGATATGCTTTAGATTCTACACCTCTGCTCACTTATGATAATACAATACAGGTACAGCCTTAAAGTATCCAGACAATGTGAAGCTACTATCAGAAAGCTCGTTATGCACACAGATGTTTCTTGACACTATTTGATTATGATTCAAAACAGGATATTATAATTCCAATTATGCAAATAGTGTGAAATATGTGTTTTTTTCCCATTCAAATCAAAGTATCAAGAATAACATTGAACTTGGGGCTCAGTGTTATTAACAGAAAATCTCAACAGTTAATTTCATTGCAAAAAGAAATAAAAGATGCTTTTTTTAATCTTTGCAAATGAAACAGCATTGGTAGATCTACCATGCTGGATGCTATTTTCAAGATTACCCTAAACCTATCGTGTAAAGATGCAAAATAGCTGCATAATAGCAAACACATACATTGACAAGTCTGCTTTACAAGCTTTGTCGCGGAACAGAAAGACTGGATCCAACAGGATGTAAATTGGGTCCTGCTGCATTTCAACATCCGAAGAATAAGAATGTTACCAATCTACAATAATAACTGAACTAATCATTACATTTTGAAAATGTTAGACATTTACAGGAACTTCTGCAACTGATTGGTGATTTCCAAATGTATATCACAGATAAAATCAGGTTAATTTATTCACGGGTGGTACTGTACATGATTTCTGTTTGTCTTAACGAATGCATGCTGTATTAAGTGCCCAAGTTCTAGACGTATATCTTAGAAAAGTTGCCAACATTTCAAAGGAGTCTAAGTTCTCATGATGATGGAGGAGCCAGTGTCTATTGTCTAGTATTGCAGACAGATACAGCCGCACTATGAATTGATTGCACTTTCTGCAAGTCTCCAAGACAAATGGCAAACTGTTCCTGTACACAAGACACTTCACATTTACACCACACAGAAGTGAAATGGCCTGTAAGTTGCAGACAAGTCTAACTTTTTATTAATAAAACAGTCTAGATCAGTAAAGGAAAGCACTTGGAATTGCATACAATTACTTGTAGTTTATGCCAATTAATTGAAGATCATTTGTTTTCCACCTAAACATGATCAGACATTCCCTCCCACCCACCTGAAGCTTCATCTCCCCATTAAAACTGATAATTATTCTCCTCTGACTGATAAATGTCAATGGGAAGATGGAGCAAATGTCAACCCTCAGAAGGACTATCAAACCTTAAATTCTCAGAGGGTAGGTGCTATGAAACATACAAATGTGTTGCCTTTGACTAGATTCCTCACAACCTGGCTTTTCATCCCCCTTGATGTCCACGACAAGAATTCAGACATTATAAGAGGTCACCCTCAATCTCAGGAAAGGGCAATCTTCCCTTGGGTGTTTTTCCCCAAGCCATATGGACACCCAAAGTATTGGATTAATCAATACGTGAGGATGGACTTCTATTGAGCTCAAGGGGATCTGGAGTCCAGCACTGCCAGATGTCACACTTGGCCTGCCCTTCCACTCCTTTCTTAGCAGATGGTTCTCTAGTCGCCTGTGTGCCTCAGGCTGCCAAGTATAAAGAAACCAAAGTATAAATGCAGGAAAAAAAAAGCGTCACCCAAATTGTAAAGGTTGAGAGTTCTTTGTCAACTCACCAAACAACAAAACTAAAAAGTTGAGAAAAGTAAGCGCATCCTGTAGAAATCCCAGCAGAGTGAGCATTTACATAATTACAGTCCCCACAATATCGTATTTCTACTGAATATTTTCCATTGCAAACTTCAGTCACTTAGAAGCTTTGCACCATTTAGAAAAGTCCCTATAAAATAATTTGTGTCTATGAGACATTTTCAGCAGTCAACAAAACTGACTGGCAGCTGTGAGACATATACAGTGAGCCAGGTTATATCCAAGTGCATTCATAAGCTACACTGAATAGAGAATGTTCAGAATGAATCAAGTATGTACAAAATGCACTTTGTTAAAGATTCAGGCAGAATTATGCTTATTCTTCTCCAGCAGCTCAGAGTTGTAAGCAGTTATTGCTAAATTGTTCAAAGTACTTTTTCCACAAATGTGAATAAGTAAATTTTGTGACTCATAGTTACAATGAAAATTAAGTTGGTGTCATCATTCTATTAGACTGTAATAGTTTTACATGGCTCTTTCTATCAAATGTTTCACAAATTTATAGTCTTACATACAAACTACGTGCTGACTTTAGGGTTCCTCTGACATATTATTCTTTTAAATGAGATCTAAAATAGGCAAATAGAAATTTAGACTGATCAGTTAGCACCAATTTGTGCTTCAGACTCATTGTTGAGCAGAACGCATTTGTATACAACTATAAAATTGCTACATTGCCTTTATTTCTTGGACAAAAGGATAAATTCTGTGCATAAACCTGTATTGTAATATCTGACTTTACTAAAGAAGTTCTTACGCATGATTTATCATGATATAGGATTTTAGTTGCGAGTTTGAACTGCTTCTAGTGATTACTGCAGTCTGCAAGGAAATTATGATATTTTAAAAAAGAAAACAAAATTCATGTTATTGCATGGGTGACAAGCAGCTTTTAAGGTCTTTCATGTTATAAAGTTATGCTTTTCAATCACATTAATAAAATCTGTTTGCTGCATTCTGTTTGACCCTGTCCTATCTTCTGACCCTGAACTGGTAGGCACTGGCTCTGGGAATGGAGGTAGAACCGCCAGAACCTGGAAAATTGAAAATTTCTCTCTGGCTTTTGTCTTGAAATGGACTGGCAAAGAAACATTGAGACCTTTGTATTCCCTAATAAACACCTCGACCTGATCTACTACTCCACCGTGTATCTTCCTTGAATTAAACACAACTTAGGGCACAAAAGTTCCGTCCACACTCAAGTGACAAAATAGAACTCCTCCTCTGCGACAAGTGCGGAATGAAAACAGTGGTTTGCAAAACAAAAGGGCCCTTTCTTTCTCGGGGTGGGCGGTGCTGGGGATGTTTTGAACATGCAGAACTGAATCCTCAAACACAGCAGAGGGAACGCCAGCAACTTCAGTGATTGGCAGCAGAAGAGAAACGTAAAAAAAGCTCTCAATTTTTGCAGCTGATGCACCGGCAGAGTTCAGTTTAGAATAGAGAGAGGAAAAAAAAGCTATACCCAGCTAATGGCAAAGGCAATCATCTGAACACCGTGCACCTCTGCTAGCAGCGGGGCTCCCATCCTCAGTTAAGCGTCAGAATGCCTTTTAGCTTTCTTTGACCACGGGAGGGGTAAATAACCTATTGCGGAAAAACCCACTGGCTGGTAATAAATTACTATATCCGATACCTTTGTTGTCTCTCACCGATTATTTCAATTCGTCCTACTACTATCGTTACTAATTAAAGCCGTGACAGCTTTAGAATTTTTTTTATCCTGCTGTAGATCACGCCTTCATCTCCCAACTGCTTCAGCGAAGGGTCAAGAGGCCCTTTGACCCCTGTCAGTTACTATCCATTGACCACTTGCTATTTAGTGCAATCTCAAATGAACAGATGGACACCTCACTGGCAGCTACTATACAGGCCACAAAATAAAGACAAATGATATTGCGTTGGGGTTTCAAACTGGTTTTTACGAGGGCAAAAATCGGGTGGGAGCTCCTTAATAAAATCTCATTCCCTTCAAGATGTGCGGTCAATAGTTAGGGGATTGAAAGATTTTTATCGTTGTGACTTTTGTCCATGTTAAAAGAACGAAGCATAATGCATACTTCAGCTGCAATAACTGTGCGATTCTGACCAGTAATGTGTCCACATTTGGTATCTGTGCATTTTAACAGTGACTCTGCACCGTCGCATGTTGACATGTGCTGCAGAAGCGAGAGATAGAGACACGCTCATAAACACAAGAGTTCACCAGCAGAATTCAACTTCAGTTCAGCACTTGGAGCTCTCAGGAATCGAAGCTTTTTCTGTTCCGCTTTGGAAAAAAACAATTTTCTAAAGACATCAGTGAGTTCAGAGAAAATAAAAAAAATCAAGTTAATCTTCAAAAGGTCTCCTAAAACTTCAACTGCAAAAGCCGTTTCTGGTTGTCTACTTATATAATGCAAGGAGGAAGAAAAAAGCTCCCGGTGTTTATGCAGAGTTTGGATCAGGGGAAAAAGGCGTTAAGCAAGTTAACCCAGCAGCACTCAGCATGGGTCACATCTTTTTAAACAGTATCTTTTATTTTACTGAAATACAGCCAGGTCCAGCTGGGAGATAACTCTGCTTGCAGGAGCTGAAACACAGGAACTGGGCAGGATTTTAACGCGCAGATAGCCACACACCGTTTTTTTTGTTGACGTTAAGGAAGAGCTGCACATTTCTGACAGGGGATTCTAATCCGGGCTGCTCCAGAAATGCGAGGCCAATCTTCAAAACTGACAGCTCCCTTTCGTAGTGCAGGTTAGTCCGATGGGGGTGCGGGGTGGCCCTCAGTTACCGTCTTGTGTGATTTAAAACACCCCCATCACAGACAGCCATTCTGACAGCGCCTGTGAAAGGGGTAAGCACAGAAGGGAAGCGTGAAGTTTGGGTACCAGGAGGGTAGAAGATCTGGTGGGCAAAGGTCCAATTAGGTAGGAGGGAGAATGCCAGGTCATATGCCGGGTGGGTAGGAGGTAGAATACTAGGTGGGTAGGTTGACAGGTGGGTAAAGTGCCAGGTGGATGGGAGGTAGGGTGCCAGGGCATAAAATCAAAAAGGACCAGGTAGATGAAAGAGCGTTTGGGGCGGGTTTATGTGGACAGGAGATTTTGTGTCAGGCACTGGTGGCCTGGAGGTATTGGGACCCACAGGGGAAGAGAATAGGATCAACTGGTCCTGGAAGTGTGATAGCATCAGCTCCCCTTTTGGGCAGGGCATGGTCATAGTGTTAGGCCCAGTAGTCAGTTACTGGGAGGGGGTTAGAAGGCTGCAGGATGGCGTGGATGTCAGGTCAGTATGGGGGCAGGGATGCATGGGTGTATATGTCAGATACCTTGTGGGGTGCGAGGCATCTTTGGGAATTAGCTGTGGGTTGTGAGGTAAGTAGGCGATCTTTGTTTCAGTTGGATTATTCAGGAAGTAAACTAGGTATTGGAAACCTAATTTTTTCCAAGTATCTTTTAATTAACTGAAGTGGATTCTCTGCTTTAAACAGACACTCTAGGAGTTTTCCAGGCCGAGGGGAATTGCCCAGCAGGAACCTTGATTTTCTGAGGAATCCCCTTTGGAATGAA
This sequence comes from Ginglymostoma cirratum, assembly GCA_024137785.1. Taxonomy (NCBI): domain Eukaryota; kingdom Metazoa; phylum Chordata; class Chondrichthyes; order Orectolobiformes; family Ginglymostomatidae; genus Ginglymostoma; species Ginglymostoma cirratum. Next base: position 3,213,947 of record JAHRHZ010000047.1, on the reverse strand, counting down.
CTATATCAGGATTCTGCAGGTTCCTGATCCCCAGTTCCCATCAACGCTGTAGAAACAGCCATGTTGAGCCTTATAACTGCCTGTGATGATGAAACGCACATGTTTATATTTTGAAAGCTAAGGGTGTCTTAGTGAATAGTAGATGATTGGATGCTTTAAGACAATGGTTAGAAATGTTACAGTTCTGATTTGGAGCTAAAGTTGGCCCAGCAGACATCCTGGTGATCACAGCCAATGAGTGATTCAATCCAGAAGAATCGTGACCCTACAAATGCGATTAAGATAGATGGATATTTGCTGACCAGCACAGACACAATGGGCCAAAGGGCATCTTTCTGTGCTGTAAAAGCTCCATGGTTCTATTTCCAAGTGTGTGTTACTTTCTGTTACCTGGTAAAAGCTGGGGTAACATGTTCACAGCACAAAAATGACAGTAGTCCTGCTTTAAACACAATCACAGCACAAATATGATAGTAGTCTTGCTTTAAACACAAAGGGCTAGATATTACTCAAAGCAGGAAGCCAACTCTGCTTCAGACCTCAATGGCGGGTGCCCTGAAAGACTGCAGAGTGCTGTTGCTGGGCCCAGGCCACTAGCTGCTGTAAGGACAGATACCACCACCTAGGGCCCTGTCTGTGGTTTATGGAGTGCCCGTAAAGAGGGCTCCCACTCTGGAACCCATTGGGAGGATGCTCCTTGAGGCAGGAATTGGCCCTGGCGCAAAACAGCACAGTGACAGGAAGGATGCTGGGCACCATTTCCCTGCCCCATCCTACTTTATCATTGTGCCAGCCTTTCTGCCTCCCAACCTACTACCCCAAAGGACTGAGATAATTTTATGGCAGCTAAAAGCCTATGACTAGAAGCTTTTTTGGTGGAATTGAAACCTCCCAAACCATTGAACTAGTTTGAATTAGATGGAAGAGATTTCTGCACAGGCAGTCACATAAAGTGTGAGCAAGGACATGACGGTACAGTATGAACAATTAAACTATTGGTCTGACTTTCTTCACTCAGATGCAGGAGCACCAAACCATTTTTAATGATTTTCCTCAAAGAGCAGAGGGAAAATCCTAGGAGAAAACATCATTAGATTATCCCTCACATAATTTCAAGCCTAGGCACACAGCAACAATTTACATTTATATAGCACCATAAAGTAATTGTCCCATAGTATTTAAAACAACAGAAATAATTAGCACGGATTAGTGCAAGAACAGACAGTGATGATCAAAATAGTGGTGTGAGGCGTGGATCATACAAAACAAAAGTTATAAAACACAGTGTTTTCAAAGAGGAGTTAGATATAGTTCTTAGGGATAAAAGGGATGAAAGAGTATGTGGAGAAAGTGGGAACATGGAATGTCAGCTATAATCATACTGGATGCTGGAGCAGGCTCAAAGGCTTCTACCTTCTATGATTCTATGCATTGTCCAAAAATAATTTTTAAAGTATAGGGCAGACATTAGAAAATGTCATAACTTTTACAATAAATGAGATTAGTATACCACCATAGACAAAGTCATCATAGTCCTACTGGACCATACGGCTGCTCTTTCATTAGAGGGAGACAACTGATGGTGGTTTAACCTGAGGGTCACTACACTTCAGGCAAGAGGAGAGGTTGAAAAGGAGAGTCCTTCATGGTAACCTTGGCCAGTGCAAGAATTGAAGCCATGCTGTTGGTATCACTCTGCATCACAAACCAGCTATCCAGCCAACTGTGGTAACCAATCCCGCAAGCCACAATATAAACATAGAATAATGCAACTCAAGGAATTGCACTGCATCTGTGCTAATGTTTTGAAAGAGCAGTTTAATTAGTTCCTCTGTCATTCCTTCCCATATTTTCCCCTTCAGATGATCATCTAGTTCCCCTATGAAATGTTAATAGCCTGCCACTTGATTGTGCAGTGGAACACAAGTGCAGAGGGGGTGATGTGAACAGCCACTACTGGCAGAAAATGCCTACAGCACCTGGTATTCCCAGAGGGTCTCCCATTCCTCGACAGCTCTTATTGAAACCACTTTTGAGGCAGTGCATTCTGGATCAGAAGCTGCAGCACACTTATTCTTTCAGAAGGAGCCCAATTTCCATTTGGCAATCATTGGGCAATGACTGAAACAGACTGGGGTGGATGGGGCTGGACAGAAGATCTGGGAGGAGGACAGTGCACCAGTGATCTTCATGAATTCACCCAGCCATCCGCAGTCGGCATACAGCGGTGATCACTGCAGTGGTCACTGTGAGGGCAGTTCCCCCTATATGAGGACTCTGTAGTAGCTGTGACCTCTTTCTGTTTTTGTATTTTTAAGAAGTGTTGAACATAGAACATAACAGCACAGGACAGGACAGGCCCTTTGGCCCACATTGTTGTGCTGACCTATTATCCTACTAAAGTGGACACCTCACCTCTCTGTCCTACATTGGTGTTTCCACCTTAGCCAACATGTCATTCCTGGAGAGTCTCCTATCGATCTTCCAACCTCCAACTCCTACTGTTCACCTCAATCGGTCGGTGTCTATGCCTCTTGCTATTTATTGGCCAGATATTGAAAAATCACATTGAGGGATTACATCTGACGCAGTGTGGGGTCAGGATCCAGAGGTTCTCCTGACATTGGGTCCCTGATCCCAGAAGGAAAGTCCAGCCCAAGGTGCAGCTTGGGAGGTTGTGTCCTACGTGACGTTTCATTTATAGAATAACAACACGATTCCAAGTAAACACTCTGAGTGTGTGTTTACCTTTCAACTGCAGCAGTGGGGTTCTGCCATTGTACTTTTTGCCAGTTCTGCAATTATAAGGGTAAGATTCATCTTGCTGGACAATGTCAGTGAATATTTGGAATATGGAGCCTCATGCCTCCCGATTTTCACTCATCTCCTGCAAAAGTCAGATTACCCTCATGCTGCCTTCAATATAATCCTAATTTCATTCAATGGATTGTGGCAGGCAGGCCCTCCACAGTAGCACAGGGTACTCATTCATTTACCTTGTACATGCAGCCAGAACTAGAGTGAGAAAGCCTGCAGGAGTGTCTGAAGAAACAAACTGTACTTCTCCCATTAGCTGGGTGACAAGCAGCAATGTGCAATTGGAAATCAGCTTGGAGTGAGCTCAGATCAAACAGCATTTGATAAGCCTTGTAGGTCCTCAAGCTCAAAGCTCTCTCACAAATCAGCTAAGCTGACATGGCTCACTGTATAAAAACTCCAGTTCCTCTGATAGCCTCTCAAGAGTATTGGTTGGAAGGACTGGAGGAGTATTATGCCTGCTCTGACCATTCCAAATCGTAATAAGTGATGTTGGTTTCCTTACCTAAAGAAGGATATATGTCCCTTCGAGGGGATGCAGAGAAAGTTCATGAGATTGATTCCTGGGATGACATAGCCAACCTCCGAACGAAGATCAAGGAACATGGGCCTGTGTTCTCTGGAGTTAAGAAGAATAAGATGCAATTGCATTGAAGCATCTAAAATCCTCAGAGAGCTTGACAGGATAGAGTTGAGAGGCTCTTCTCCCCTGGCTACGGAGTCTGAAACCACAGGTCAAAATCTTAGGAAGAGGTGTCAGCTGCTTAGTAAGAGCTGAGAAGACGTTTCTGTGAAGCTGTAGAATTCTCTACCCCCGAGGACTGAATTCTTGGTCACTGAGTATAGTTAAGACGGAGATGGATAGATTTGGGCAGTAGCAGACTTACCGGATCTGGGGATTTATGGAGAAGTAGACGTAGGAGTAATGTAAAGGCCAGCCATGATGTTAATGAATGAAGGAGACTCAAAGATATTTATCTGATCTCCTGATGTAAAACTCTCCCTTCCAGTATCTCCATGGATTGGTAAGTATGAACAAAGAGCAGGAGTAGGCCATTCAGCACTTTGAGCCCACTCTACCATTTAATAAGATGGCAGCTAATCTGATTGTTACATCAAATCCATATTTCCACCTACCCCTTGCAATTTTTCACCCCCTGGGCTTAACAAGAATCTGTCCACCTCTCCCTTGAAAGCATACAAAGACTCTGCTTCCATCATCTTTTCAAAAAGAGTTTCAATGATTTACAAATATCTGAGAGAAAGAGATCTGCCTCATCTCTGTTTTAAATGAGGGACACATTATCTCCTGTTCAACCTCAACAACTTCTCTTTCAACTCCTCTCATTTTCTTCAGGTAAGAGGGGTTGCCATGGGTATCCACTTTGGCCCTAGTTATGCCTGTCTCTTAGTGGGGTACGTGGAACATTCCTTGTTCCAGTCCTATTCCGGCCCCCACCCACAACTCTTTTTCCTATACTTCAATGGTATCATCGGTGCTGCTTCCCTCCCTCGTTTGGAATTGGAAAACTTCATCAATTTCACCTTGAATTTCCACCCTGCCCTCACTTTCACCTGGTCTATCTCGGACTCCTCCCTTCCCTTTCTCAACATTTATGTTTCCATTTCTGGGGATAGACAGCCACTAATATCCCTTACAAACCCACTGACTCCCACAACTACCTGGACTATACATCCCCACACCCCACTTCCTGTAAAGACTCCATCCCATTCTCTCAGTTCCTCTGTTTCCATTGCATATGTTCCGATGAGGCCAACTTCAAAAAGGGAGCCTCCGAAATGTCCACATTCTTCCTCAACTGAGGATTTCCCAGCTCCGTCGTTGACAGGGCCCTCAACCAGGTCCGACCCATCTCCCGCACTTCTGCCCTCTCCCCTTCCCTCCCGCAACAGCGATAGGGTTCCCTTTATCTTCACCTACCATACCACCAGCATCCACATCCAGAAGATCATCAGATGCCATTTCCGCCACCTCCAGCGACATGCCACCACCGGACACATATTCCCCTCCCCTCGCTTGTCCACTTTCCGCAGGGACCGTTCCCTCCGGGACACCCTGGTCCACACCTCCTTCACCCCCAACACCTCCCCACAGCCCTACGGCACCTTCCCATGTAACCGGCGAAGGTGGAACACCTGCCAATTTACCTCCTCCCTCCCCACTACCCAAGGGCCCAAACATACCTTCGAGGTAAAGCAACACTTCACCTGCACTTCCCAGAATCTAGTCTACTGCATTCGTTGCTCACAATGTGGTCTCCTCTATATTGGGGAAACGAAGCATAGACCTGGCGACTGCTTCGCAGAACATCTATGTTCTGCTTGCAAGAAAGACCCTGAACTACCTGTTGCCTGCCACTTCAATGCACCACCCTGATCTCTGGCTAACATCTCTGTCTCTGGCTTGCTGCAGTGCCCCAGTGAAGCCCAGCGCAAGCTGGAGGAACAACACCTCATTTTCCGCTTGGGGACCCTACAGCCCTCCAGACTCAATATTGAGTTCAATAATTCTAGGGCCTAAGCTTCTCCCATGTCCCAGCACCCCACCCCACCCCACCCCACATACCAGGCCTTGTTACCACATAGCCAGCCATTACGCACCCCCTGTTGTCAGTCACTAACAACTATTCACCCTCCCAACCTGATCGTTAGCAACTCCTTTGTCTGTCCAACTGTCTTTCTCTCTCTTTGGGCTCTATCCTATCGTTTACTCCCTACCCCACCCACCTCCCTATTTTCTGCATATAAACTGACGTTTTCCCAGCCACCATCAGTTCTAAAGCAGGGTCACCGGACCCGAAACGTTAATTCTGTTTTCTCCTTCATAGATGCTGCGAGACCTGCTGAGCTTTTCCAGCAACTCTGTTTTTGTTATCTCCTGTTCAACCTTTGACCTTAAAGGGGCAGCAATGGTTAGCACTGCTACCTCAGCATCAGGAACCTAAGTTTGATTCCAGCCTTGGGGAACTGTCTGTGAAATTTGCACATTCTCCCTGTCTGTGTGGGATTCCTCCAGGTGCTCTGGTTTCCTCTCACAGTCCAAAGATGTACAGGTTAGGTGGGTTGGCCATGCTAAATCGCCCATTGTGTCCACAGGCATGCAGGTTAGGTGGGTTAGCCATGGGAAATGCAGGGTTACAGGGATAGGATAGGGTAAGAGTTGGGTCTGGGTGGGATGCTCTCTGGAGGGGTGGTATGGACTTGATGGGCTGAATGGCCGATTTCCACACTGTAGGGATTCTACAAAACAGCGATCCCTCCCAGTTCTTGATTCTCCCATGAAAGGAAACATCCTATCCTCCTCTCCACATCTACCATGCGGCTATCACAGGTGAATCAATACAGCAGCATAGAGAATGGCCAACGCTGCTAGCCCAATGGACATAGGCAATCTTAGATCCTTTCTTCATTGCAAAGCAAGAAGGGGATAATCTCTTTGTGTGAAATGGGTTGCTAGTTCACTGTTTGTTAGTGCTTCTTCCGCCTGATGGCAAAGTCCAGTTACTTCGACAGCAGGGAGACTTACTGAACAGGCCCTCCGGTCTCTTGCCAGCCAGTAACCCACATATGGATTTAGCTCTTGCTGCCTTAGAGATGCTGCTGAAACCAATGGCCATATTGTAAAGACCTTGGGAGCTGACATCTGGAAAACAGCAGATATTTGTGCTGAGATAGTAGGAACTGCAGACGCTGGAGAATCTGAGATGACAAGGTGTAGAGCTGGATGAACACAGCAGGCCAAGCAGCAAAGGAGCAGGAAGGCTGACGTTTCGGGCCTAAACCAAACTTGGGTGTAGGCCCGAAACGTCAGCCTTCCTGCTCCTCTGATGCTGCTTGGCCTGCTGTGTTCATCCAGCTCCACACCTTGTTATCTCAGATATTTGTGCTGCCTGTGTGGCTAATGATCAAAAAGACCCAAGGTATTTCCTTTGATCCGAATGGGGAAGGACACACCTTACACTTTGACACCTGTTAGCTTATGTGTCAACAATGACCTCTCATATAATCTCAAACTTTAATTTCAAACTGAAATCACTAAGCATGCTGATCAGCTGAAAACTACAGTACATATAATGCCTGACTAGAATCTGTTTTTTATTAGATATTTAAATAAGTTGCTCTCCACATCTTGTGCACTTAAGAATGAGTTAAAGAGTCATACCGCAGGGAAACAGACCCTTTGGTGCAACCAGACCATGCCAAACATAATCCTGAACTAAATTAGTCCCACTTGCCTCCTCCTAGCTCATATCCCTCCAAATCTTTCCTATTCATGTACTTATCCAAATGTCTTTTAAATGTTGTAACTGTACCCACATCCACCACTTCCTCAGGAAGTTCATTCCACACGCAAACCACCCTCTGTGTAAAAGATCTGCCCCTCATGTCTTTGTTAAACCTCTCCCCCTCACCTTAAAAATATGCCCCCCCTAGTCTTGAAACTCCCATCCTAGGGAAAAGATACATATCATTAACTCTATCTATATCCCTCATGATTTTATAAATCTCTATCACCTCTCAATCATGCTGTGCTTTACAGTTCAAACGGTTCCTTCTCTGCCATTCCTTTTGACTAAAGGATGAGTATCACTTCCTTTAGTCAAAGTACCTTAAAAGGTATGAGTATAGACATTCAGGCTCCAGAATTTACAGGCAGTTAAGGAGCTGTACGATGAGGTTGAAAAAGACAGGCTCCACTGAAGCACAGCATAATGTTAAAAAGCAGCACCTTAGACAGAATCTTGTAGGGATCTGAATGACATGGGCTACAGCATGAGTTGTAACAGAATTTTGCAAAAAGTCCAGTCACATTAATTTCAATGTCAGGAACAATTCACTTAATTTTTTAACTCAGTTCCAGGTGTCGTGGTGACATTCTTACTATACAGTGCCAAGTTACTTATTAAAAGGATTGTTGCTCATTCGTGACCTTATTAAATGCACATCTTGACTCTTTAGTGTGCAACCAAGAAAAAACAGAATGCTGATAATTCTCGACATGCGAGTCAGAGTGGGTACCATGCTCCAAAGGGCTACCATGTTGGAGACCAGGCACCCAACATTCTCAGGGCACAATCTGTGAGTACTGGCAACACACACCATATACATAAAGACTCTAAGAACCCTCATTGTACATCTCCAATCCGCATTCAGCATGCTCCTGTATTTCAAAACTGCACCTCAGGGTAACTCACCAACTATCACTGTTAATGCTGTAGCAAGAATACTTTGTATGTCGGGACACACACCCAGCTCACAGACTGGACCAGGCTGCATCTCTGGACTGTTTGCTTGCTCTATTAGCGCTCACTCACTTTTAGTCTAATTAGGATTTCAAAGCATTCCTTACCTTATAAGGCACCTTGCCTTTCAACCAAAGGTACAAAATCACAGTGCTACTACAATACCATGCTGTTTAGCGCGCACGCACACACACCCCCCCCCCCCCAAATCATTCATTCACAGGGTCTTGGCACAGTAAGTAAAGAGCAACCTCCAATACCAGTCCAGGGGCTTGGGTACAGTCAGCCAGCCATTGGGACAGTCTGTCGAAGCAAATAGCGGTGGCCCACTACTCATCTCGACTCTTTGCCCTTTGGTGGGCTGTCTTCCTCCTGAAATGAGAGAGAGGCAGGGATTTCCAGATTGGAAGCTGTCACCAGAGGTATAGGTGGGGAGGTGTCCTGAGTGAGCGAGTGAGTGGGCAGTGCAGAGGGTTTTTGGGCATTGGGGTGGGTGACAGTGAGTAAGGGAGGTTGCATTGGGCAATAGTGAGAGCAATAAAACATATGCCTTTGTGGGGGGTGGGTACAGCAGCAGAGACAGAGTGAGTGTGAGGTATTGGAAAGAAGATAATATCATTTACGCTGGCAGAGTGGAAAGGGTCACTAACCTTCTTGCTACATTGCTGCAAACTCACTCTATCTTGCAGGTCCAGTGTTACCAATCTGAAGATTCATGGAAAGTCGAGTGGGAAGCTGCACGGAGATCAGTCAGGGATCTAATCACTCAGCAGTTGGGATGTCCTTCCAAGTCGGTCAGGAGTGGGTGGGCCACAGTCAGTCAGTCATTGCTGTGGCTGCAGTCTAACACAGGCACAGAGAAATGGAGCAAGAATAGATCCTCCAGCAGCTGCATGAGCTGCCAGGCACACAGTCCTCACAGCTGCAAGTCCCCTCAGGATATGCAGGACGTCGCGGAGGCCCAGAATCTATAGTCCTTAATGCCATTTCCTCCAGACAAGCAGAACACATTTCTGCTACACACTGTCAAGTTGCTGGGACACCATCAAAGAATGATTGCCAGGTACTGGAGTGGGGCTTGTGACCCAAAGGAGTGAGTGGCCATCCTATCCCTGGGGCCAATAAAACGGAAGCTGCACTACATTATTATTCAACTGGCTGCTTCCAGGGATCCACTAGAGACGTGTGGGATCTCACAGTCTTCGACCTGCAGCCATATGAAGGCTGTTACAGGTACAGATTGTGCTACGTGCCACGGCTTCATCTTTTTTCCTCATGAGGAGGTCAATGCCGGATCTTGGGCAGGTGGCCCTGCCAACATCACTAGCCTCCCCTGTTAGAGGCTGTACACATTGACACTATCATCAGAGAAGGGTTGTATTCCATTCATTGTTGGAAAAGCTCAGCAAGGCTGGTAGCATCTGTGAAGAGAAATCAGAGTTAATATTTCGGGTCAAGGACTATTCTGAGGGAGGGTCACTTGACCCGAAACTCCGATTTCTCTCCACAGATGGTGCTGGATCTGCTGAACTTTTCCAGCAATTTTTGTTTGTGTTTCTGATTTACAGCATCCGCAGTTCTTTTGGTTTCTATTCCATTAATGTTTGAGTCATTTGTGATCTTCAAAACTACATCTTAGAAGTTTGCACCAGGTAGCCTGGGAGTATCCTTGAGAACTCGTATGTTCCTGTTTTGCTTCAAGGTCCAGATGCCTTACCAGCATGGGTACTGGGAAACCAGAGCTCCCCTCTACAACCATTGCTGATGACTGCATGATGCAGTCCTCTGACTGAGGCCTGACTGAGAATCCACAGAAGGTCCCATTAGCGGCGAGCATTTCTGCCATTGTTGTGTGTGGAGGATAGCACAGGCTGGATGTCACGGAGATGGGGTACATACATGATGGAGTGAGCAGCAGAGCACAGTGTGAGATAACTCACTCGAGCGCACAGAGAGAAACGCTCATGAAACTCCCCAAAATTGATACTTAGCTGACGTTTTGTAAAATTCAGCCCATTATCACCATTCTCTCCAAATGCAGCGCTGAGTATTTTCAACATTTTCTGTCTGTAGTCCAGGAAAGCCAGCTTTTATCTTCTTGGCTGTCTGAGGAATGAAGCAGAGTCTGAGGAAATCCAATGACAAACAGATTGGCTAAAAATAGGTGTGGATTTAAAACACTACGTCAAAGTTGCATAATTACAATGTGCCCTCATTTTAAATGTTGAAAAATAACAGATTGTTTGGTCTTCCTTCTGTGGACAATGACTGATTCATATGGAGTTCATCATGGTGTCCAGCACAAAATGTTAGAGTTGATTTGTAAATGACACATAAAAGGCTGTGAGTGATGGATTGCATTATAAACCGAGGGTTCCACAGACTAAAAAACTGTGCAGTCTTCATTCTCCTGTTTTATGGAGTCAGTATAGCATCTCTGTTGTTAAAATCTTGTAACACATTCCAACACAACCCCTGATCATCCGTGTGTGATATGAACACATAATTCTTTGAAATTTCCGTCACAGGTAGACGGGGTGGTTAAGAAGGCTTTTAGCATGCTTGCTTCATTTCTCAGAATTTTGAGTATAGGAGTTGGGATGTTGTGTTGAGGTTGTACATGACATTGGTGAGGCCTCTTAGAGTCATACAGTACGGAAACAGACCCTGCGTACCAACCATCCATGCTAAACATAATCCCAGACTAAACTAGTCCCACCTGCCTGCAACCTGGCTCATTATCTCTCCAAACCCTTTCTTTTTAGGTACTCATCCAAGCAGCTTTTAAATATTGTAATGTTGCCCACATTCGGCACTTCCTCAGGATGTTCATTCCACACGTGAACCACCCTCTGTGTAAAACATTTGCCCCTTGTGTCGTTTTTAAAATCTCTGTCCCCTCACCATAAAAATATGCCCCCTAGTCTTGAAATCCCCCATCCTAGGAAAAAGACCTACCATTAACTCTATCTATACCCCTCATGATTTTATAAACCTCGATAAGGTTGCCTCTCAACCTCCTACGCTCCAGTGGAAGAAGTCCCAGACTATTCAATCTTTCTTGATATCTCAAACCTTCCATACCTGACAATATCCTGGTAAATTTCTTCTGAACCCTCTTCTAGCTTAATAACATCTTTCCTATAACTCTTCTGGAGTGCTGTGTGTGGTCCTGGTTGACCTGTCATAGTACGACTATTACTAAACTGGAGAATGTTCAGAAAAGATTTACCAGGATGTTGCAGGGAATGGAAAATTTGAAATATAAAAATAGAGTGGAAAGGCTGGGACATTTTTTCCACAGGAGTGTGGGAGGCTGAGGGGTGACCTTATTGAGGTTTATAAAATTATGAGGGGCAGTAATAAGGAGAATGACAAGGGTCTTTTCCCTAGGCTGGGTGAGTTCAAGACTAGAAGGCATATTTTAAAGGTGTGAAGGGAAATGTTTAGAAAAGAAACGAGGAGCAACCATTTTACGCACAGAGTGCGTACATGGAATGAACTGCCAGAGAAAGTGGTGGATGCAGGTACCGTTACAACGTTTAAAAGACATTTGGATAAGTATATGAACAGGAAAGGTTTGGAGGGATATAGGCCAAGCACAGGCAGATGGGACTAGTTCAGTTTGGGATTATGGTCAGATGGACTATTTGGACTGAAGGGTCTGTTTCCAAACTGTATGACCCATTGACATAATGCCCACAGGGAACAAATTTGCAACTACAAGAACTTCTCCAAGCCATGAAAACTGCACAAAATTGTGTAAAACAGAGCTCTGTGGTAATGGTGCCTGCAGGCAAATATATTTTTCTACAGTCCAGCAGCTTTTCACATTTTAGGTATTGGCTTATATTAGCCCAGTCAAATTCTTAGAACAAAAAACAACAAATTGAAATGACACACTTGGAGTCATAGACTCATAGGGGTCTACAGCATGGAAACAGGCCCTTCAGCCCAACTTGCCCATGCTGCCCAGTTTTCACAATTTAAACTAGTCCCATTTGTTTGGTCCATATCCCTCCACGCCTATCCCGTCCATGTACCTGTCTAAATGTTTCTTAAATGACGAAATTGTACTCGCTTCCACCACTACCTCTGACAGCCTGTCCCAGTTAGCAACAGTACCACATTTTTGGAAGAACTGATTTAATTTAGGAAGTTTGCTGAAATGGAGATACAACATTTGTTTCAGTACTCATGAAATGAGCAATATTAAACAGCTCTTACTGAGCAGACAGTGCAGCTGGGATATAAAATTCACATTTGTATTTCATCTTCACTAAATCTTGACACAACTACTGATGATAATACATTGATCAAGAGAGTTTAAAATATTGTTACAAGAATGAGAAATGTTATTTTTGTTCCAACTTCTGGAATTAAGAGTTAAAATTCCTATCCCTTTCCTTAAAGGAAGAAATAGCCGCTGTAGTTATATGGGGACTACGGTGTAGTTTTTGGTCTAGTAACCCCAGGATGTAGACAGTGGGGAACTCAGTGATGGAAACACTTATGAATGTCAAGTGATGATGTGTAGATTCTCTCTTCCTGGAGATGGTCATTGCTTGCATTTGCATGGCGTGATTGTTACTTGCCACTTGTCTGCCCAAGCCTGGATATTGTCCAGGTCTTGTTGCATTTGAACATGGACTGCTTCAGTATCTGAAGAGTCACGAATGGTGCTGAGTATTGTGCAGTCATTGGCGAACATCCCCACTTCTGACGTTATGATGGAGAGAAGGTCATTAATGAAGCAACTGATGATGGTCAGGCCTAGGACACTACCCTGAGGAACTCCTGCAGAGATGTCCTGGAGCTGAGATGACTGACCTCTAACAGCCACAACCATCTTCTTATGTGCCAGGTATGACTCCAATCAGAGAGTTTTCCCCTAATACCCATTGATTCCAGTTTTGCGAGGGCTCCTTGATGCCACAATTGGTCAAAAGCAGCCTCACTCTCACCTCACCCTTGAAATTCAGTTCTTTTTTTCCATATTTTAACTAAGGCTGTAATGAATTCAGGAGCGCAGTGACCCTGATAGAACCAAGTCAGTGAGCAAGTTAATGCTAGGCATGTGCTGCTTGATAGCACTGTTGATAACGCCTTTCATCACCTTACTGATGATTGAGAATAGACTGATGGAGCAGTAAGTGCTGGATTGGATTTGTCCTCCTCCTTGTGCGTAGGATATACCTGGGCAATTCTACACATTGCCAACTAGATGCCAGCGTTGTAACTGTTGGAACAGCTTGGCTAGAGGTATGGCAATTTCTGGAGCATAAATTTTCAGTACTATTGCTGGAATATTGTCAGAGCTTGTAACCGTTGCAGTATCCTGTGTTTCCAGCCATTCCTTGACATCAGGTGGAGTGATTCAAACTGGCTAAAGACTAGCATCGGTGGTGCTGGAGGCTAAGCTGGTTCATCCACACGGCACTTTTGGCTGAAGATTGCTGCAAATGCTTCAGCCTTATCTGATGTAATGATGTACTGTGCTATCTCACCATTGCGGATGGGGATATTTGTAGAGCATCCTCCTACAGGGAACTGGTTAATTGTCCACCACCATTCATGACTGGACATGGCAGGACTGCAGAGCTTAGATCCGAGACTTGGTTACAGGGACATAGAGATTTCTACATCTCCACAGGAGCAGTCCCAGTCCTCACCTGCAACAGCCAAAATCCTCTCCTCATAGGGGGTAAGGAGATGAAATGTCAGCCCCCGACTCCCATCTCTTTCAGCCTGTTACGGGCCATTTTCTCCTGGGAAAAAGGAGGGATTGAGTGAGATGAAAATGGATGGTACAGTTATTAACACTGGTACAGGTAGGGGGAAAACAGTGGTGTGGTGACCACAGGGACAATGCAGGTTTGGTAGTGTGGGCTTTTGGGTGGGTGATGGCAAGTTAGGAAAGGTGTTGCACGTGATAGAGTGTGAGGTGGCAACGAGAGGGTGGAGACATTTTCCCTGATGAAGGAGAGGAGGCCAGTGAATGCCCACTGTCTGGGCATTCCTCTGGACTGTGGATACGACACGAGACAGAGCAGCAGCCCCAGGCCAGGATGGTAGAGTCTGGTATAAAAATCAGGAATTGCTGGAGTCTCTCCAACAACTTCTGTTTTTGTTTCTGATTTCCAGCATTCACAGTTCTTTGTTTTATTTTTAGTAGATTCCAGTGTCGAGGCCTCTTCTGCTGTTTCCCAGGGAAAAGGATGTCCCTCCTCTGTACCACCTCATCCATATCCCTGTCTGTAAAGCAAGACACCAACTTCCCCACATCCACTATGTCTGCAGTGAATGACTGCCACTGTGCAGGGCAACCTTCGACTGCCAGCCCTTGACCGGGTACACAAGAGCCTTTGAAATGTGGCACTGGCGCCAGGGTTGTTGGTACATCCTGGAATGTCCCAGTAGTGGCAAGTGGGAGAATTGGGCTGGTATCCGATGAGAGGGATACATGTTAAGTACTCGCTGAGGCAGGCTTAGGAATATCGTGTGAGAAAATGTGCTGTATCTTGTGAAGAGAAACCCTCTGAAAAACCTGTTGAAAGTGACCTTTAGCCAAATTGTAGGAATAGCAAGCCCTATGATTTCCCAAGTATCAGAGATAGCTGGTAAATGACAGGCTGCAAGTGCATAACTTTACAATATGCACTCAGTAAGCAACATAGAGTGACATGCAGAGTCTTTACTCTTTCAAAACAAAACAGATTCTTAATGCTAAGCAATAACATCCATTTCGTTAGATTATTAGGTATACAGACTAATCTGTTTCACATCCAATTTAGGATGGACTCCAAATGTGACATGCAAACACTTAACATGTTCAAATCACATTGCTGTGTTTGTAATTTTAAACATTAATCTCATTTATTAAGCACCCATACACTATTGCTGCCATTGAACACTCTACGGTAAGAGGAATATAGTGAATTTACCTGAAGATGCCTGAATCAAGGCTTGAATTTGCACTGATTGTCACAAGCCAGTGTGCGAGGTTTAATATTCCAAGCCAGGGCACTTGATAAAAGCGATGGAGGTTTGGGGGAAGGGAGCAGGCTAAATTACCCTGGGACCTGAAGCCTTGTATTCTACAGAGTGTCCCTTCTATTGCCTAATTATGGAGCAACAGTAGCTCAGGCCAGCATGGTGAGAGAACATGACATGGTTAGAGCAGGAATATAATCATTAATAAAAAGAAAGAAGTAAAGTAAATTCAATATCAAGCCCCTTTTAATAGTTTTTTTGTGCTAATGTCCTAAATTTAAAATTATGTAGATGAATAATTTGAATCCTGACATTTTGAGAGTTTATGTTCTACATTTCCTTAGCTCTACATGTCCCAGTCAGCCAGTGTTGTCATTCCCATTGCAACCAATGATGTTAAGCAATTGTGACAACTATTTACACTGTAAATTGAACAGAAGCCCAGCTTAATAAATTTTCAGTGTGAAAAAGTTTAGTGTTGCTAATCCAAATACTAACATTTCGATGGCACTTCCATCGTGTCCACTATAATACACACTGTGTCGGTTACGGTGTATGAAATGAAAAGCTGCAAAAGTGCCATATCTGGAATATGATCAGTCATCCTTACCCTTTAGTTCAGCTCATTCCTATGGGTATGATTTATCCTTTTTAACCCACCTTATAATAATTTACAATAAAGATTAATATTGGAGAGCTGGTTAACTAAATGGAAATATGTAATGCATTTTGACTAAATTTAATCAAACACTATCCAAATCTCACTTAGAATGAAGCATGATAAAAATGCAAGATGGGAGTGCAGTGTTTCAGTGCTTTTAAATATCTTTAATTCAGTGCGCTTAAATAGGTTAGGTTTGATAAATCATTACACTGAATTAGTAATGTCACTTTTCACAGCTTACTTATAATAACCTATTTTTCTGTTATAAGTCTTGAATGTGCATGCACTTCTGTGTAACATTCACTTGCTATTCTGTCATTTTTTGTGTGAGAGTCATGTGTGTCTGGGAGGGTGGGAAGGTGAATAATCAGGTGGTAAAAGTCGTAATAGTTGGAAGCAGAAGAGAGAGAATAAGGGAGAGTGGGAGAGGGCAGAAGCAAAGAAGGTGGAATCAAACAGAATGGCCCTTTACTGTTCTTTACCTCACCCTCCATAAAGCAATTTCCTCTTTACCACTTAAGGACATTATTTCAACTGTCCTTTACCCTCAAATAGTTCCAACATTAATTGTTTGCTACTTTTCCCAAACTATCAATCCTCCCCCACATATACCACTTACCTAGTTTATTTAAACTACTCCCAAAATGTAACCACTTCCCAAACACATTTACTTTCAGAACACCCGATTGAAGTAACTCCACAGAGACTGATATCTCGTCACTAAGTCACCCTTTATTTACACATGGAGAATCCTTGACACTGATCCAGCTCCCTCAGAGCCATCTCTCAGAGTAAACAGGATGTCTGACACTCCTGTTTATATCTGTCAGCCAGGGCCCCCTGATTGGACCAGATTAACAGCTCCAATCAGGGAAACTCATTCTATGAGGACACCTGGCTGACCTTCTTAGAATTTATACATATACATTAAAATGTATATGTATCATAGGATCCCTACAATGTAGAAGCAGGCCATTGACCCATCAAGTCTACACCAGTGCTCTGAAGATCATCCCACCCAGACCCAACCCCCTACCCTATACCTGTAACCCTGCATATCCCATGGCTAATCCACCTAACATTCACAAATGTCATAATTTGGTTGCTTCATTATAAAACACAATATCCTTGACTTGTACAATAATATATTAAACATTGTTTCAAACTTTCCACCATGAGTTATGAAAGGAAGACTTGGACTTCTAATGAACAGTATCATGTTTTAGAAATATCTCAAACCACTTCACGTATAATTATTTTGGCATCAATGGCAGTCACCGTGTAGATGAACATTTTGCATAGAATAAGATCACACACAAAACATATAATCAGTTGCTGGTGGTGCTGACTGAAAGAGGAATATTGGCTAGGCTTCCCTCTTTTAATTCAAGTCATGACGTAGGGTGTTCAACACCTACCTGAGTTGCTGGAACAGACACAGCAGATTGGGCAAGAAAGTAAGAACCCATGCAATCCAAGTAAAAGTTGTACATTGGATCTAAAATTGGCTGTGAGGCAGGAAGGATTGGGTGATGGTAGAGGGACGTTTCTATGGTTAGAGGTCTGTTCCAGTGGGATTTTGTAGGGCTTGGTGCTGGGGCCCTTGCTGTTTCTGATATACATGAATGATTTGGACTTAAATGTAGGGGTATCACTAAGAAGTTTGTGAATGACATAAAAATTGGTAGGGTGGTAAATAGTGAGGAGAATAACCATAAATTGCAGGAGGACATCAATAGCATCAGGCGGGCAGAGCAGCAACAAATGGAATTCAACTGGAAAAGTGAGAAGTTTTGCACTCAGGGTGCAAAAGGATTCCTCTATGAATGGCAGAACCTGGAAAGTACTGAAGATCAGAGGGACCTTGGCTTGTATATCCACAGATCCCTGAAGCTAGAAGGGCAGGAAGACAAGATAATTAAGAAGGCAAACGGCATATTTGCTTTTCTTAGCCAAGGCTTGGACTACAAGAACAAGGTGGTTATACTGGAACTGTATAAAATGCTTGCTAGCCTTAACTGGATTATGTGTGCCATTCTAGTCAGCATATTATAGGAAGGACATGATTGCACTAGAGAGAGTGCAGAGGAGATTTGCCAAGATGCTGCCTGACCTGGAGGGTATGAACAATGAGGAAATATTGGATAGGCTGGGGGTGTTTTCCTTACAGCTGCAAAAGTTGAGAGGGAACCTAATAGAGGGGTATAAGGTTATGAAGGGCTTAGACAGTGCGGATAGGAAGGCACTTTTTCCATTAGTAGAGGGGTCAATAACCAGAAGGTATAGATTTAAGGTAAGACGTAGAAGGCGAAGAGGAGAGTCAAGGAGAAATGTTTTCACCCAGAGGCTGGTGGGAGTCTGGAACTCATGCCTGAAAGGGTGGCTGGGTCAGAAACTCTTGCAACATTTAAGCAGTATTTAGATATTCAGTTGGTCGCAATAGCCTCCAGACCAAAGACTGGAAAATGGGATCAGTGTAGTCAGATCATTGTTGATAGCACGGACATGATGGACTGAATGGCCTGTAAACATCTATGAGTCTAATAAGGTAAGCGCTTAAATTTATTTCCAAAGCTAGGTTTTCCTGGAACAGATCACTCATCTGTCACCAGAGGCTGGAACTTGAGGTGTGCCACTCCAGTTTGAGTATGTCTGAACAGGAGTTACTCTCACTTTTACCTCCTGCCAAATAGAAAAAATTACAGAAACAAGAACAGAAATTGCTGGAAAAGCTCAAGAGGTCTGGCAGCATCTGTCGGTTCTGAGAAAGGGTCACATCTTCTCAGATGCTGCCAGATCTGCTGAGCTTTTCCAGCAATTTTCGTTTTTGTTTCTGATTTACAGCATTCACAATTCTTTGCGGTTTGAAGAATTTACAGATTGACAAGCAGGCAGCTTGGCCATGTTGTTATAACCGTTCCTTCCAAGGCTGACAAGTCCGAGAGTGCAAATGTGATTCCAACACTACTGACTCAGAGCAGGTATGTGAGCTTGCAATTCACAATTACTCTGAGCAGAAATAAACAGTGGATCACAAGCAGAGCTTTAAACACTCACAATAAAGGTCATTACTCCATTATTCTGCTTAAACTAGAATGATTTGGAATCTAGTACCTATGCAGTTGGTGCTTTGTTTTCATCAACTTAGTAGAATGCAATTTTTAGGCAGTTTTGCATTATCTTGAGACTTGAACTGTCGAGATCCAAGCTGGAAGAAATGTCCATTGCCAGCTCAGTAGTTCGGAAAAAGCTGCTGCTGGGATGGTGACCGAGATTCCCCAGAAAATTTAAACAGAAGGTTCTTTCAAAATCATAAAATCAAAAAGAAAATCAATACACAAACGGCACAATATAAAAAGGCGCTGTGCCTACACTCCCTAAACTTGCTATTTTATTAGTTACCGCAAAACAATTCTGACTCCCTTGATGCAAGAATAATGCAATGAATCCCCCAAAGTCCAAACCTTGTGTAATGGAAGTGTACCCCAGTGCTGTTAGAATCAGCAACAGAAACCATCCAAGTCTCCCGGTCTCCTTGGCTAAAGCAGCATCTGCTATATTTATGAAGGAGCCGCCACCTGCCTTCCAGTTGGCTTTACAACAGGTTTTATTTAGAGTCCCATCTTTAATTTGTAGCTTCGACATTTTGTGAGGCGATGCCAACAGAGCAGTTACCGCACACTGGAGATTTTCATGCAACAAATGAAACTCTTAGTGCTCGAAACTAAAATGTAATCCTCCATCTTCATTTACATTACATGGCTGTCTTATAAGGGCTGTGGGCTATCTCCATGGACAGATCAATACAATAGAGCTGCACACAAAACCAGAATCTGGAATGTGAAAATTGAACAGCTTCTGCAATGTGCCCGGTTAGCAACGAGGAGCTTCATTCAAAGGCTAATTGTGGATTTGTGGAAATTAAGCCAGTTTGCGCTATGCAGCTTGTGAAACTGTTTTAATTGTGATACCACATGTCTGATCACAACTATAATATATTAGGGCTCAGCACACATTTGATAAAAAACCATCAATCAGCTGTAGCAATCCAATACCTTACACAGTACAGACATGCAAATGCTTCTCAATGAGCAAGTAATTAGAACACAGCAATTAGCCAATGTGATCATTGTTTCTGAGCACCAATCACCCATTAATGTAAAGATTGTAGGGCACCTACGATTGCAATACAAAATACCATCTAGTGGTAACATAACCACATAACATGTACGTGTTCGACAAAGCTATTGTCTTATTAACATGTGGCAAAAAGGAAAATTCACTGCAGAAAAGTTTTGAATATTAGATCAAGGCTGTGCCTTTACCTCCAGATATAATTGTGTATCTGCATCTCCATTACCTTGACTTAACCCTTTTGGAACAGTAAGTTAAATTGCTCAAAATAGGCACATTTGAATGTCTATTAATTACAGCGAAGAAGTTTTACAGATTGGCAATAGAAGGTTAGCAGAGATTATTGACTTGAAGCATTATCTCTACTTTTCTCTTCCTACACATGGAATAGAACCTGTCAACCGTTTCCTGTATTTGCTTTTTTTATTTTAGATTTCCAGTTTTAGCAGTATTTTACAATGTTGTGATTTTTTTGTATGTTTGATGAATTAAATAATTACACTTTGAACGGTGAAGCATTTTGCTAAGAGACTGTTCTATGCAAGGTACAAAAACTGCAATAACTTGGAGTTGAACTCTGAAGAAATTAAATTTCAAGAGCGATAAGAGGAGATAAACAAATGAGTGTGGAATTGCAGCTTGTCACACTACACAATGTGAAACAGCATTTCACTTCCAGAACTCAAACACAAAACCGCACAGTCAAGAAATTGAGTGGAAGCTTGGTGCACCTTCACAGGAGGGGGAACCAGAGAGATGATGGAGAAAACCAGCAAGCAAACTACTCCCCAGTCTCTACCCAATGATAATTCAGACAATGAAGCAGCAGCAGGAATAGCAAATAATCTGAGATAAAGAGGACAGGCCTGGATCTGCAAAGGTGGCTGTAGGTGTGAAAGGGATAAAACAACAAAGACAACAAACCAACAAACAAGGATCTGGCAAAGTAACCGATTACATTTAACTGTTGGGTGCCACAACTGAGGAGCATCAGCAGAGCAACTGAAACTCTGAAGGATTGATCTGAGGAACGATGTAGGAATTCTATGCTGCATCACCATGGAGCACAGGGAAATGAAAAATCGCATTAACACGTAGCCTGAAATAATACTAACTAAATACGCCAGCATTTGCAACATATGATCCTCAAACCAAAATCTTAATTGGTCCCCTCAGTTTTACTTAGTTTCCAATTTCATATTTGCACTGTTTGTCCCTATTGTCCTGCTTTGAAGAGCCCTATATCCATTAAAAGGTTCCATTGTCTGAGACTGCTTCTGTACAAACTTTAGTTAACTTTCCAATGTTGCCTGGCTAAGTCCTTCAATCATGGGCTATGAAGCTGTTAATCTACTTTGTTAAACTAACCTTTGCACCAGAGCGATCGGATTTCTTTACTAAAGTAAAAGCAAAATACTGCAGATGCTGCAAACAATATAAAAATAGAGAACACGGGAGAAACTCAGCAGGTCTGGCAGAATCTGTGGAGACAGAAACAGACTTAACGTATCAAGCCCAGTATGACTTCTTTAAGCCAAAGAACTGTGGATGCTGGAAATCAGAAACAAAAACAGAAATTGCTGGAAAATCTCCTCGGGTCTGGCAGCATCTGTGGAAAGAAGGAAAACCCTTCAGGATCACTGGACCCAAAACGTTAGCGGTTCTTTCGCTGCACAGATGCTGCCAGACCTGCTGAGTTTTTCCAGCAAATTCTGTTTTTGTTTCTGATTTCTTTGAAACTGGAGAGACAGAGACTCTTCTGAAAAAGAATAATATTGTTTTCAAAACATTAGCTCTGTTTATCTCTTCACAGAAGCTGCCAGACTTGCTGAGTTTTTCTAGCACTTTCCGTTTTTATTACATTTCCTTTTTAGTACAATTTAATGTGAGTTTCAGTGGCAATAAAAGGTTCACAATTGAACCCAATATTCTTACTGTATGAGGCAAAGCTTCCTTTGTTTACAGTTTCAGTACAAACAGCAAAAAAAAGATTTTCTACTGTAGCTTTTGTATATCCCCCAGCTGATTAGAGTATTGACATGAGCAGCTATATTATGTGAACAGAATGTGGCTGCAGATCACCGCTCTAGTCAGCAGGGAGTTTGATAAAGGACATATGTAAAAAAAAATGACATAAAACACTGACTAGAATTTCACTGCACCAGGCTTGTTAAATTGCCCTCCGTGATGCACCTTTTCCGATGTCAAGATTAATTTCTCATATCGTCATAAAGTATAACTGCCTTCTGTGATTCCACATAATTAAATGCAGATTACAAATGAGAATGAAGTGGTAACAAAGCACCCTTTAACATGCAAGAGTGTATTCAATCTTTGTTTTATTGCAGAGTTTCAATTGCATGCTTTGAGTACTGAAACAGCAATTCATATAGTTCATCAGTTTGCTTACTCCTCCCTTTCAGATGATTACAGTTGTAGTTCTCAAGAGTTTTATTACAGGAAAGTAACTGTTTTGCCTGAGGCACAGTATTGTTCTTACTTCACCATATACTCACCTGTGAGAGGGAGGGAAGGATGAATGTTCTCAACGCGGGTACCTGAGAAAGAGTTTGACAGCTGGAAAAATCTGTAAACCATCAGAGATTCAACTGGCATATTAAACAACAAAAAGACCATGCTAAACAATTCAATATCTGAGCCCACAACCAACAGCTGCAGACTGGCATGTTCCCAGGTCCAGGATTACATGCTGACGGATGCAGGAAAGCTCAGAGCTGCTGCAGTAAAGGTGCAATGGAGAAAAGGCAAGGAGCTGGAAACTGGATAAAACCCCTCAGGCTGTCTGTCTGACATGGAATGAATTTTGTAAGTATTAACTGCAAAGGTAGTGGGTAACATACAGAACGGGGAGATACAGAGCTGGCTTGCACCTACGCAATTTTAATTTTCAATGATTATGTAAGGTATCATCATACATTTTATGAATAAAACACAATTTCAGGAAAATAACTGAATATCTGAAACCAAAAAAGACTTCACGCAGGCATACAACACCCACTTTTGACATTAACACAACTGTCTAAATAACCATGTTCAGAAAAAAACAAGAGGTCTGCCCAATATTTTTCATCAAAATCTATTAGTGGGCCAAAATGACTATTTGATAAATACTAAATTAATAAAATTAGGGGTTGAATTTTAACGATGAATGATGATGACATTCCAATCAGATTCTTGATGATATGATGAAGACGACTTAACTTCTAGGAAAAGCACAAATTACTGCACATAACACTGCTGCCAACTGCATATCCTTTACAGCTGCTGCTAAAATGCACTCCTATATTTCAGTCTTAGTAACGTAATAAAGCTCTAAGAAAAATCAAATTTCAGAACCGATATCTTTCAACTTGCGAGTCTCTACAAACCATTGCATTGCAAGTGAGCACTGCCCAAGGTTTGTGTTTTTATAAAACTTGTGGTTTTCATTACATTCCGCTTAGGACAATGTTGTACAATACGTTGCTGATGTCCATAGCTTAAAAGGGAAATTCCATGTCATTGAACCAATTTTTAAAAAATATACTGCATCTGGTAACAGAAGCAGGAATGAATTCCTTCAAGAGGTAGGTTCTATGAGTGGGACAAGATGCTGTCCTGGCAGATCTGTGGGCTGTACATTATTGCACACTGCAGAAAAGCCAGGATGCAGACTGCTCATGTCTCTTTTACATTCTTCTAAAAAGACGCCTGCCTGAAAAACAAGCATAATTAATTTTGAAGCCCTCTGAGAAATGGGATAATGCCACCTAAATTCAATTGAGTCTTTTTTGGGATTTCCTTTACAGCAAATCCTACTTCAAGTATCACATGTGAGATTTCTTATGGTTATTATCTTTCAAGTACCTGCTCCTGCATTGACTGGAATTGGAGTCAAAGAACTCAACATACGCTCTTTAATACTGCCACAAAGCTGTTGGTTAATAGTACCCCACTGGATGTTCACTGACTGATCTTTCTTAAATGGGGTTCAAACTTTCTGAAATAACTCCAGAGGCCGGTATCCTGTCGCAAAGTCACCCTTTATTTACATATGGAGAATCCTTGACAGTGATCCAGCTCCCTGAGTGAATAGATATCTAAAACTCCAGTTCCTATATATCAGCCAGGGCTCCCCGACTGGAGCAGATTAACAGCCCCAATCAGGGAACTCATATTCAATGAGGTCCACCTGGCTGATCTCATTATAATCACTACATCCTTCCCCTCGGAGTCTAAAGACATAGGCTGTTTTCTTTTTGTAGCTCCTCCCATGGTGTTTTAGTGCCGGGTCACGTTCCTCCAACTCTGTCGCTCATATCGGTCACGTGTAACACACAGAAGCTCACCTCTTGCACCGTGGAAGAAATTCATTCTCTTCTTTAGGTGGCAAAGGTGTCAAGGTGAAAACATCCAGTGCGAGCATCTCAGATTCTGAGTATCTTCAACACTGACAAAGAGGGAGGACCCACAGGATCCAGAACAGTAGGAAAGGCACTCGAGGAGGTGGGGCATGTTTTGCTCCTGCCTGATTAACTAGTTTGCAATTTTCATGTGGTCCATGTGCTTGTTCAGGATTAGCACCCCTGCCCAAACTTTATACGTTACTGGACCTGAACTCACATCGACCATGCCTTTTACCCATGCAGGGCCATTCCTATGGCTCCTACACCAAACTTCATCCCCTGAAGTAAACTGTCTCTCTTGATTAGCAAAGTCTTGTGTCCAGCATTGGCGTTCCTGTTGTTGTTTCATCCTCTTCCCCCCCAGGTCCGGGAAAATTAGATTTAACCTGGTGCACAGTCTTCTTACCATTAGCAACTCTGCTGGAGCTATCCCTGTATTCGCATAAGGGATGGTGCTATAATCAAATAGGAACTGGGACAGTTTAGTATCTGGTGAAGCTGTAGGTGTTTCTTTAAGACAGCCTTCAAAGTTTGGACTGCTGTCGCTGCCAGACCATTGGATGAAGGACGCTATGGACCTGTCCTTATGTGTCAAATACCATTCGATTTTAGGAAATACTCAAATTCCCTCCTGGTAAACAATGGTCCGTTATCTGTGACCAACACTTCAGGGAGTCTGTATATTGCAAAAGATGAGCATAGTTTTTCTATCATCATCCCTGTGTTTGATGTATGAACTCTATGCACGTCCAGCCACTTTGAGTGGGCAAACACAATGACTAAGAACATTGAGCCTGTGAAATGTGCACAGTTGATGTGTAACCATGTCCAGGGTTTTCCCGGTCATTCCTACGAATGTGGGGGTAATTTTTGCCCTTGTTGGCACTCAGCTGCATTGGTGGGGCAGTGCGCAATGTCTGCATGTAATAATGGTCACCAAAAAGAACATCTCGTCAATATCTTTACTTTGGAAACCCCTGGATTACTCTGGTAGACTTCAGCCAGCAGCCAGTATCTGGCAGCGACTTTTTCTTGGAACAATCACTCTTGCTCTCCATAGTAATATGCCATCCTCTGCTGTGATCTGGACTCGCTGGGTCCAAAAAGGTTTCAGTTCAGGTTGTGACAGCCTATTGGTTTCCACCATCACTACCAGTCGTTTAAGTTTTGCCAGGACCAGATCTTTCTGTGTCCAAAGTCTGATATTGTCAGCTGTGACTGGAAGTGTGTTCACTTCTATCGGAATACCTTGCAACTCATATGCTTCATTTGCTGCATTTTCCAATAATAAAACTAGTTGTAGTTCCTGTTTAAAGTCCAGTTGGGCTTCTCTAGTAGGCGCCTTTGTGTGGTTACATCATTAATCCCACATACAAAACGGTCTCGCAGCATCTCACCAAGGGTTCAACCAAAGTCCCACACTTCTGCCAGTCATCTTATGCTAATCAAAAATCCCGACACTGATTCCCCTAGTTCTTGAATAGCAGAGTAAAGCTGAAAGCATCTCAGAATTAGAGGAGGCTGGGGGTCATAACATTCTTTAACTAAATCCATTAACTCTTGAAAGATTTTAATATCTGGTGCCTCAAGGCTCCTAATAACTGAAAAAGCTGCAGGTCTACAAGCTGTCAGAAGAATTACTTATTACTTTTCATCTGCTCCAATATCATTTGCCCAGAATAAATAAAGCATTCTTTCCACACACTGGGCCTTCAACAGCAAGATCGAATGAGTCAAGCTTTCCAAATAATGGCATGATGCCAGAAGTGCTTACTCCAACTCAAAGATGACTGTTGCGAGCAAATTTCTTCAGGAGTGTGCTTTGCTCTCATTGCCACTTAAATTCCTCCACAGAATCTGGTATCCCATCACCAAGTCACCCTTTATTTACACATGAAAACCCCTTGACTCTAGCACTGCCTCTCACAGCCAGCTCTCAGAATGAACAGAACTTCCGAGGCTCCTGTCTCTATCTGTCAGCCAGGGGTCCCTGATTAACAGCCCCAATCAGGGAACTCATATTCCATGAGGTCCACCTGGCTAACCTTGTTACAATCACTACATTCTCTACCAACGACAGGGATATACAAGTCAAGCACTAACTCAAAGGTTTACACCATAAATGTATCACCATCCAGTATCAAACTTACCAATACTGTGGAATATTGTGCCAACTCCTGGGCACCAAACGCTTGGAAGAATGCAAAGGCATTACAGAGGGCACAGAAAAGATTTACAACAATGGTTCCAAGGGGCAAAACTTTAGTTACATGGATTGATTAGAGAAGCTGATGCTGTTCTAATTTGAGAAGAGGAGTAGGTTTGACAGAGGTGTTCAAATTCATGAGCGGTCCGGATGACGTAGATAGAGAAAAGCTGTTGTATAGATGAAAGAGTCAAGAACAAGAGGATACCAATTTCAGGTGATCAGCAAAAACGAAGATGACATGAGGAAAATCTTTTTTGTGTTAAAATCTGTGTGCACTGTCTAAGAGTATGGTGAAAGAAGATTCAGAAAATAAATTGGACGACAATCTAGAGAAAAGAGCATTGGGCAAAAAGGCAGAGGAGGCGGACAAGCTAATATGCAAAGAGCTGGCACAGTCACGATGGACCTCTCTGTGCTGTGATCATTCTATGATTTTAAATATATAAAAAAGAGAATAAAATGTGTGTTCTCTTGTTGAGTACTGGAAAACAAAGATGATAAACTCCTAGCAGATTTAACTGTACCTTTTTAAAGTAATCTCTTGTTAGATTTCTCCTGCAATTGATAAACAAACATCATTTACTTCCCGCGGTGAATCTACCTGAAAAGGTGATTAAACCACGACACCAAAGATTCATATTTAAAACTGGAATGTTAAAAATCCTATCATCATGCAGACTGTGCACATATAACAATTTTCAGTGTTCTTTTCTAAACATTTTGCAGAGACAAGGAAAGCAAACACTCAGCTCCCCTACTGAAATCACCTCGGTGTTACACAAAGTCTTGTTTCTGTTAGGTATGCGGGTAGCTTTGGAGAATTAATCGGGAAATATTCCTCCAACTTTACTCTCCACAGTGCACTGACTGTCAACTTTATCCCTGAACATAGTTACAAGGCACTGTAGCATCTGCAGGCCTACAACAGGAATGGCTGAGGCAGCAGCCATATGTTACACTGGTGCTCAGACTCTGAACATCTGTGAGAAGCACAGAGCAGCAGCTAGGACCCAGCAAGGGGTTTAATTTGATGATAAAATTAGAGCATGAGTACAAAACCATACAATTACAGCTCATTCCAAGAGAAACCTAAAGATTTTCTTATATAAATCAACACAACAAAAAGCAGGTTGCCAAGTACAAGAACCAAATATTGATTTCTTTTTTGTGTGGTGCAGTAAAGCATCTTCCTGCTATTTGGTTGCTGTCAAAGACACTGTTTAACAGCTGGAGTCAAATTGCACTATTTACAACAAGAGCTCCTGTCAAGTGGACTATAAGTGTTCTCCCAACACACTATTCAAATGTTGCTTCACCACAAAAAACACATCGACCTCACCTCAATTGGAGCACAATCCATGCAAAGCACATTTCATAGCCCACCAAAGAACTAAAGCGTTCATATATTTCATGAATGAACTGTCCTAAATGTTTTTTTTAATTGTTCATTCTAAGTCACAAAAGCCCTACAGGAATACCGTGTGCCTTACTTTAGCTGGATTTGTTACACTGCATTAAAGAAGCCTCTGTCCGTCACCCCGTCATTGCACTGTCACTGGAGAGATCTGCGGCACGTGCACTGACAAAGGCAGAGTTGAAAAAGTCAAACAGCGTGAAATCAAAGTTTTCTTCCATTGTACTTACAGCCAATTGTCAGGAAAATGGTTGCAGACAAAAGCGAAAACAAGCCCTGAATGAGATTTATACTGCTGACCATTCAGCTTTTGTCCGGTGAAAGCAGTCCTTTGATATTCTGTTACTGTGGTGTATATAAATAATCCAGACATTTGTCTGTCTTGGACAATATTCTTAGTGTTTTGGACTGAGGTTAATCCTTTCACTGTTGATCACACTTTGCAACACTTTTACCATTATGTGTCCCAGTTTGTGGCTTAAGCAATGTTTAAAGTTAATTGTTCTTTTTTACATTTAGAGGCTTTCATATAATCTGAATTTTTTAAAAAATCCTTTGGAATGTGTATAAGCAGGACAGCTGCAGTATAAGAATACACCAAGATGTATTGTGTAAAGGCAAAAATAGATAATTGTTGGCATGGTAGCTGGAAAACCACTACGAAATGATTAAAACATTTATTCAGACTCAAAAACTAAACTCTCACAAGAACTCAGCAATTCAAACCTGTTATGTTAAAGGCTTTAGTAGGGATGACCGATACAATCTTCTACATTTTTTCTTCAATGATTGAACACACTGATTATAAACACATCTCTAATAAACATATAACCTATTGAGCACGAAAGTTAAAAAAAAAACCTCCAGTCCTGAAGGAGGGTCATTGGACTCGAAACATTAACTCTGTTTTTCCTCCACAGATGCTGCCAAACCTGCTGAGTTTCTCCAGCAACTTCTGCTTTGGTGTAATATATTGAGCACAGTCATTTTAACATGATGCAGAATTGATTAGAGTACATACAATATAACCTTTAAAACATTTCAATACAAATTGAGCCAGTGGAGATTTCTCTGGGTCATAGTCTTAATTTTTTCAATGTTTTCATATTTAGGATAATGCAAAGTTTCAAGTTTTGCATTGATGTGATAAAGTCTGGCATGAAGTGTTAAATGTTACATGTAGGGCCATGTTTAATACATAACCAATCTAAAAAAAAAAATTTCATTAACACTTCTGTGGTACTGCATGAAAGAAGGAATGTCAGTTTGATCAGTAGGCAGTGGTGGCTGATGGACCATACCCTTGAGAATACCCCTAATGATATCTGCAGGTAACCTCTCTGTGGCAGAGGCAGAATTTGAGCTGTTTCCAGAACATCCTCAGCAAACATATTTCACAAAGATACCAAGTGTCAGTCATGACCAGGTACAACCTCCAACTCTGTCCATCCATGATGCAATGCTGAGTAATGGGGAGATGTTCTATAGACATGTCTATTCCCCACATGAATACTGTGCCATGTACAATCATAGAATGGCTACAGCGTGGAAACAGGCCATTCAGCCCATCACGTCCACACCGAACCTCCCATCCAGCCCCAGCCCCAGCCCCAGCCCCTCTATCCTATCCTATCCCTGTAACCCTGCATATGCCCACCTAGCCTGCACAGCCCTGGACACTATGGGCAACTTAGCATGGCCAACCTACTTAACCTGCAAATCTTTGAACTGTGGGAGGAAACCGGAGCACCCAGAGGAAACCCATGCAGACAGAGGGAGAACATGCAAACTCCATGTAGACAGTCGCCCAAGGGTGGAATTGAACCTGGGTGTTTGGTACTGGGAGGCAGCAGTGCTAACCATTGAGCCACTATGCCACCTGTACTAAGCCATCATGCCGTCTGTTAAGAAATCAGTAGCTATTAACAGGGGTTTATGCGCTGAGGTGCACTATCACTCATTTGTGGACTCAAAGACCTCCTTTTACCCATCAGCTCTTAGAGCTGTTCTTCTTCAACTTGAGTTGAAGTGTTGCTGGAGGTTCGAAAAAAATGTTGTCTTAAATCTATGCTTTCCATTTTATTTTGGCATCTCTTTAAATTCAGCTTCGGGCACATTTTTCTAGCACAATGGATCCTGCACATGTCTAAAGCTGCCCTTGATGCTGAGTACTTATAGACAATAGACTGAGGAATAAAAATCATGAATGTTATTCAAACATTCCCAACGGCACATTGACAGTACTCTGGGGTACAGTATCTCCAAATAATTGCAGCCCACTGAATGAAGAAACTTCTTCTCATCACAGTCTTAAATAATCCATTTCTTATCCTGAGACAATGTCCCCTGAGTTCTTGACTCTCTAGTAAGAGGAAACAACTTAGCATCTACGACAACAACAGAAATTGCTGGAAAAGCTCAGCAAGTCTGGCAGCATCTGTGAAGGAAAACAATCAGAGTTAACATTTCGGGTTCGGAGACTCTTAGCATCTACCCTGTTAAGCCTCCTTTGAACCCAGCATGTCTCAAAGGCAACACCTCTTAATTAGTTTATCCTCCAGACAGAAATGATGCATTACACTTGAACTCTCAATATGGGACAACTCTCTCATTCCAGCAGTCAACTAGTGAACCATCACTGCTCCATCCCCAACATTTGCAGAACTTTCACAAAAGAAGGAGGCAAAATTCATGGCTCCCCAGGTCTGGTTTCACCAAATCCCTATTTGATTATTGCAAGACTTCTTCACCTTTATCCTCCAGTTCTAGTGTAATAAAGGCAAATGTAGTATCTGAATTCCTAATAGCTTGCTGCACCTCATGCTAACTTTCTGTGTTTCAAGAATAAAGAACCAAAACTCTGGATGAATCAGACTGAATTTCATCTAAAGTTGGGTGAGTGCCAATTTCAGGGCGTTTCTCACCTCATTGTGTATGCACCATGTCTCTATGGCACTACTGTTGGCTAGAATACACACCAATGACATAAATCCTCGCCACTGCCAGGGCTTCCCAGGATTACCACTGCCAGTGGCATATTTAATACCGAGCCACGCACCATGTCAATTACTGACAGCCATGAATACACTATCGCAGTAACAGAGAGTGGCAAGGCAATGAAAAAGTAAAGTTTCTGATCACACATGCATGGCACATATGACACCTTACTGGGGGTACAATCTCACATTCATAAATATATTGCTATATATTTCTTTACATTATCACCTGTCATTGTAACCACAGCTACAAGAATCAAGCTACACAGGCAACCTGTTCTTAGCATGATCCCATGTCAGAACCATGTGTAAGGCAGTGCTACATTTCCTTAATGTCCAACATTGCGTGACATCTTCTCATTGTTCAATGTGGGAGCATCTCATGTTGGAATGCAGTTTAATGGTTGGAAACATTAACTTTGATTGAACCACAGGAAAAGCAAAGAAAAAGACACAAAACAAAATAAAATGGTGAGAACAAACATGGGCTGTTTGCCTTTGGTCACTTTAGCCATTTGGAACGAGGCATCAATTAAGTCCAGTCTGACTGGTTATGCCTGATGTTACAGCGCTTAATCATGCTGAATATCCTCATCTTCCTCCACAGACGACTGCTGTCACTCTCCCAGCTCTTCAGTGTCCATTACATCCCCTTCTTTGTGTGCTCCTATTGTGCAGAGCACAGTATGCAAGGATTTGGCAGCACACTGTACCTGGACTGTATGGAAAGGCCTCCCTCAGACTGATCCATGCACTGATTCCTCACCTTTCGGAGGCCTGTTGTCTGCTCTATGATGGCCCTGGTGGAAGAATGAGCTTCATTGTAACAATATTCCACCTCAGGTCAGGAGATTACATAACAGAGTCATCAGCCATGGTCGCAGAAGGTAGTCCTTGCCTCTCAATAGCCATCCTTTAAGGGTTCTGGCCCTGAAAATGAAGCAGCCATATGTGTTCTAAAGGGGATAAGCACCATGGCAGCTTCCAGAGTGCCTAGCTCAGACTTCTACAATGTGGTTCCAATGATCACAGATGACTTGTACATTGATGGAATAGAACTCTTTTCTGTTGATGAGATCAGCCATGTAAAATGTTGATCGCAACACAATGTGCATTTCTTTTGTATATTCTAAGGAATAAAACATGAGTTTGCTTCACCTTTCTGTAATTTCACCCTTTGGGCCCAATATTGACTCTAAGTGAATGGGTTTTGACTGAGTTAAAATCAGGCCCTTGGAGCCCAAGTGCTGATCTTGTAAATTAGTATTTTCATTCCCAAGGTGTGGAGGTCAAAACTGAACACAACACCCAGGTGTGACCTAACCAGGTCTTTGTACACGTGTGGCATGATTTCGAACATCTTCTATTATATCTAGGGGACAGGAAGGTCCAGGACATTTTAATGACCTATATGTAATTTTCCCTAGAAATCTCTTTATATCCCCATTGCTTCTAACCTGTTCCATTCAGAAAATACTCTGGCATACCCATTTTAAGTCCAAAGTGGATGACCTTACATATGTGTATATTGAAATCCATTTGTCATAACCTGATCCATTCATTTAATTTGTTAATATCATTGTAACTTTCTCCTGTCCTTATTGCTCATAATACCCCCTATGTTGGATTTGTGACTCGCTATCAATTAATAGTTGAGGCCCCTACATTGATCCCTATAGAATACCATTTGTCACATGCTACCAATTAAAATACCTGCCCTTACATTCTGTCACCTGCCGTTTAGCTAATCCCTCAGCCTTTCACTCCACAATCTTCAATTTTAGCTACAAGTCTTATGAGGGACTTTATTACTGGAAACCTTCATGTAAATAATATGTGTAGGCTTTCCCCTGTCCACTATCTGAGACACCTTTTCAAAAAAGCCAATCGGCATGATCTACTCCCCATAAACCCTTGTTTTTTTCATCTGAAACGGTGAAATTTTCAAGGTTTTCAGTCACTCATCTGAAATTCTGGATTCCTAACCACAAATGTTACAACAGCCGGTGCCTAATTCCCTCTTTTTTCCTTTCTAAATAATGAAGTGACTAGCGTAATTTTCCACAATTAATGGAACTCTTCAACTTGAAAGACTGTTGGCCTCTGCATTGCTGTAAGTATGTGCTGATATCAGTGTGGCAGGCACAACAGGGTGTCTGGGACCTTACTGTACAATGGGACTAACAGTCTATTTCCTTAAAATGACAGTGGAGGTTTGAAAGATGCAAATGAGTAAATGAGAAAAGGGTGAATTAAAGTGAAAAGTGTTCCAGAAAGAGAAATTAAGCAGGACAAATAAAAATGGATTTTTGAGAAGAAAGACAAAGTAGAGAAAAGAAATCAAAACATTACTAGCAACAATTTACCGCCTTAGAAATGAGACTCACAAATTTAAAGGAACGGTGATGCAGAACCATAAAACTCCCAATTAAAAAGGTTACTTATTGTTAAGACCCAGTCCTAATTTTCTTGACATAATAATCTTTCTTATTGAGAAATACACGCGCAAACACGGCAGTCTCATGGAACATACAGGTAGGAAGTGAGCCAACTTCTTTTTCACAAGGCTAACAAAGGTACAGCACAGACCACTCAGTAACCTTAATTCTAAAGATATCTCTATCTTGCTACAAGTTGTTGACTGATTTACACGTTAATAAAGGCAAACTCTAATAAATACCATGATTCTGATAGAAAAATCTGTGCTCGTGCATCAGGTCAAACAACAATTAATATAAAGAAAAGGTCTGGTTGCTGAAATGGTCCTTATATTGGAATACAAGTGTCGATTAGTGAGCCCGTGAAAATTATAACCATCATGATATTATTTTCCTAATGTTTAATATCCTAAAAACATCACGTATTCTTTAGCACTGTACAATGGTTTCTGTTATTTCCAAGTTCGCAGAAATTAATCCACGTATTTTGTAAAGCTTTCACATTTCAAGAGATTTGTACAATGGAGCACAATTTTCTAGTATTCAATATAACGAAACAAACTCAAGAATCAATGATTTGCAATAAGCACAAAAAATATTGAATCTGAAAACATCACAAGTGATTTCCTAATAATCATGCATTGTTTCTAATCACCAAAAATCT
This sequence comes from Ginglymostoma cirratum, assembly GCA_024137785.1. Lineage (NCBI taxonomy): Eukaryota > Metazoa > Chordata > Chondrichthyes > Orectolobiformes > Ginglymostomatidae > Ginglymostoma > Ginglymostoma cirratum. Next base: position 3,179,948 of record JAHRHZ010000047.1, on the reverse strand, counting down.
GTGACTGTCGTAATATTTAGGAAAACTAAAACATATCCTTCAACTCACTGCCAGCAAGGTTTTGGAAAATCCTTAGGTGAAGCTTTAGTAATGTTATCTAAGTGCACACTTCTTTTCCATCACAATATTTGTTGCAAATTTCTGTCAATGTTTTTTTCTTTCAATGGGACATCACAGTTTCAAGGCTTTACACAGCAAGATGAATAGCGTGAAAGTGGAAATTCACCTCAATTCAAGTGATTTCAAAAGATTTTCAACAGGACGGATGTCAATAGCGCACCCCATGGGGGAGCAAGGAATAGCTCATACCAACTTTTGGATTTGAGTTTAACTGCCCAGCTGTGGTTGCCTGAAGTTGCTGTCAGTTTGACACCTGCAATGATAATGAACGGTGACAGTTTTGCCAACAGTACAACTGCAAAACTCAAGCCAAGAAAAATAGCACATCCTTTCTGACAGATGCATGGGAGTACCACCACCTGCAATTTCCCCTCCAACAAATGTACCATTCTGACTAGGAATTATTTGCGTTTCTTGAATGTCACTGAATCAAAATCCAAGAACACCAGTAACCCTTTGGGTTTCCCTACATCCATTTGACTGCAGCAGTGTACACTGTCAATTTAATTGCCTACCTACAGTGGGTAACAAATGTATTAAACCCAATCAATCAGAAATTATTTGCTTCACAGTTGCCAAATTTCTTTCAAACTTCTTTCCCAATTGATTCAATGGAGATTTATATACCTTTCCCAAATGAGCTTCTTCTCTGAATCCCTTTCAGAACACTACGGATGAATTTTCCCATTTTTTCAAGGAGTTTTTTGGAGGGTTTCCCACCACGGACCATGGAGACTTTTCTCAGGAAATCTTCTGCTGCTCACCATGTTATTTATCCATTTGGGAGCCATTGCTCAATTATGTGACAGGAGAGGCAGATGTCCTCACTGCTGCAGTGACATTCTGGTGTTCAAGGCAGAGTGGGCAAATTTCAACCCCAACTGAGCACCACTTTGAGCCCTGTAAACTAGGCACTGCCCGTTCCATTGTGCATCACAATTATAACCACTAAGGATGTGTTGCTGAAATGGAAGCTGGCATCCTGCTTCACCTGGAGGCGTAGGTGGACATGGTAGTGAAGGAAGGACCATCTTTTTCCTGGGATCTGGCAAAGGAGGCAACCAGACCAAGCCAGGCTTGAGATAACGGCCCAGGTCAAGCAGTCCCACGAGAAGGTGATTGAGCTTCACTCCACAAAGATAAGTGCCACCACATACTCACTCTAACTCTAACTGCATACACCTCCCACTGAGGAAAATGGTCTACCACTCTCACTTTTGCTTGCAGCTTCCCCAGTCAATAGCTCTCACATACCTCATTCACACAAACTACTTCCTGTCCTCCATGCTTCCTACCCACTTGCTCGGGACATCTCACTATGTCATCTGTTCCTGCACCACCACTAACAGCTCTTCCTGCCATTTTCACCTCAATTAATCCCTCCTTGTGTCTCACTGAAGGAGAAAAAGTCACACAATAGGGACCATGAGGCCACAGGCAGACAGCAGGGTGGCTGGCATATCACCATAAGAAATAGGATAGGGAGGAGGCCACTCGGCCCCTTGTGCTTGCTACACCATTCAATAGGATCATAGCCAATCTGACATTCCTCACTTCCACTTTCCTGCATTTTCTCTATAACCCTTGATTCCCTGACTGATTGAGAAACTGTCTCATCCTTAATTTGTGTGAGGGGAAATAGCAGGAGAAGACCATAGCTACTCAAGTGAGGACACCAAGACTTCCTTGTCCAGGGAATCCAGTTTGCTTCATTGTGCTGTGTTGCACCACCCTCCCATTATCACTATGTTATGTTATTCTTAATATGCTCAAGCTTCTACACCTATTGCAGAACTAATGGTCTTTTCTGTTACACAGGCACCAACAGCACCCTTACAACCTTCACCCCAAAGAAACCAGCTTCTCACCCCATCAGCACCTCCTCTGAGGAAAAAGTCACAGTTCGTCAGAGGAATCACCAGCAAAGCTGCCTTCTGCCCACTCCACCAGCTCAGTGACTTTTACCTTGGTGGGTTCTCTTTGTAGAGAGACAACCTGGTAGCCATATCAATGTACCGCAGCTGGTCAAGGACAAAATGCCCCTAATCCTTGGCACTCTGAGGAACTGCCAGAGTCCAGGTACCTGCTGAACTCTAGGCAGAATATAACCTCCGGTAGAACAAAACCCCCATGATGCTGAGCATTAGTGACTTTGCGCAAATGCATAGACGCAGATAAAGCAGGCAAGTTAGAAATTTAATAAAAACAGGCTGCAATCCATGTAGCGCAGTTCTAAGATCTCTAGTGCTTCTGAGGTGTAGGTGGAAGTGAAAAACCACAATTGGAAATTTGTACCTCAAGAGGGGTTAGCAGCTTGCTACCGCAAGGATTAGATGAAGCAAACGGCTTTTGGTGAACAAAGGATAAATAAAAAGGAATACCAAAGATTTGCTGATGGAATTAGATGAGGATGGTGGGGATTTTCTCAGACTTACAAGTTCCTCATCCAGTGGTTGGAAGACTGTTGAGGAACCCCTGTCAGCTCCATAGGGATGGCCCACAGAATAAAATGTCCAGGCAGTTAACAAGCTGCTGTGGGTCTTCCTGACAAGTGAGGTCCCTGGTGGGGATCCCATTACATTATAAGACCATAAGAAATAGGAACAGGAGCATAGGCCATTTGGCCCCTCGGATCTGCTCCACCAATTAATGGGATTGTGGCTGATCTGATAGTCCTCACATCCACTTTCCTGCGTTTTCCTCATAATCTTCGATTCCCTGACCGATCAAGATATCTACCTCAGTTTTAAATAGACACCAGCACACTGCCCCCACAGTTCTATGTGGCAAGAAGTTTTAAAGATTCACAACTCTGAGAAAGAAATTGCTCCTCATCTCAATCTTAAACTGCCCTCCCTTTTTTCTGAGACTATGCCCTCTGGTCCTGGAATCTCCCATGAGGGGAAACATCTTCTCTGCATTTACCCTGTCAAGTACTTTAAGAATCCTGTATGTTTCAAAGACATCCCATCTCAATCTTCCAAACTCCCAACTTGCTTAGCCTTTGAGCAGAAGATGATCTGATCCCTAGGGGGAAGATTCTAGAGATCCATTAAGACTTGCTGACCAATTAGCATCTTAGCAGTGAGCCACGCAGCAGGTACCTGCTGGTGGCCCCAGACCAACCCAGAGGCAAGGATCACAGAGGGATCCCAGGCCACAGGTGAGTGAAGACCGGATGGGGGTGATGAAAGAGGAAACAGGAAGGTCAAAGGCAAGGGTGGGAGACAGCTATCAATGGCCAGTCATCTGCCCAATTTTGGGTTCTTCATTTGGGCACTGACTGCCCGATGGCAAGGTATCGCCTTGTGCAGCATATGACTGGCAACTGCTGGGTGGCCTGCCAAGGTTGTGAGAGGTCAATGCAGCCTCCATTTAATCCCTGAGCCACTATTAAATAGTTCAGGATTAATGAGTGAAAATTGGCTCAGAAATAAGCCTAATCAACATCATGCCACAGGCTCCTGAGAATTGGAGGAGGCTTACCTGTAGAATTATACATCAGAATCATAGATTCCCTACTGTGCAGAAAGAGGTCATTGAGCCCAGGTACAGAGTTTTATATGGCACCTCTCCCATGATTGGGTGGGTACAGCTACCAGAATTCCCATGGTGGTGGACTGCATTAAATCCATTTCAAAGTGTGGGCAGGGCCACAGGCACGGATATAGAACATAGAACATAGAACATAGAACATAGAACATTACAGCGCAGTACAAGCCCTTTGGCCCTTGATGTTGCACCGACCTGTGAAACCAATCTGAAGCCCATCTAACCTACACTATTCCCTTATCATCCATATGTTTATCCAATGACCATTTAAATGCCCTTAAAGTCGGCAAGTCTACTACTGTTGCAGGCAGGGCATTCCACGCCTTTACTACTCTCTGAGTAAAGAATCTGTTGAGCCAAAGAGATTTTCTATGTCCTGTACACACTTTTGAAGGTGCTGAGATTTTCAATTCACATGATTTCTCTTACTATGTCACAACTAAACTCTGATTGACATCCACAACCATCCTTAAAGATGATAAAGATTGCCTAACCAATCCAAGGGTTTTCTCAAGCATTCAAAACTGTTAAACACTACTACCATAAATGTGTACACACTCAAAGTTTAAGCAGTATTCAGTGGGAACGTGCACGTCCATTGATTGACAATTAGCAGTCCTGAGGAATATTAGTTAGCATAATTTATCAGTCATATAACAGCCATGATTCAATAAAGTATCAACAAATGTTCAGTCATACTTACAAGAAGCATTTTAAAAGAAAAAGAAATAAAATCATTAGTAAATTCCAGATTTTATAGTCAGTGTGAAGTACAGTCAGTGGAGAACAGCATTTATCACATTTACCACTATCTGCAGATTTTCTGAGAACTCTTTCACTGTGACTTGCAGTTAATGGAGAGCTTAAACAGGGGAGCAGAGGCCTGTGTGAAAAAGAAAGCAACAATGTGTCCCTAAAGCTAATTTGATTGAAGATGCTTACTTAGATATGCAGAGTCTAATCCAGGAGGTGTAAACTGATATTTCAATTTCAGGTCAAGAAAGTAAATGAAGAGAGTGAAAGAAAGATGGGACTAAGAGAGAGGTGAAAGAACCAGAATGAAAGAGACAGAAACAGAGTTAAATTAAACCATTTTATTTGTTTCATTTCTGAAAATCTCCAACGAAACCTTTGGGAATGAGAATCCACACTTGTAAAGCTGAATGTTCAGTGCTAGAAAGTGTTTACAATTAAGACATATTATATATTTTTAAAATGTCATTTCCCCTTGTAAGAACAGCCCCAATTTTTTTGGCATGTTTAGTGGGTGTACAGTGAGTAAGCATTGCTGTCTCATACCCTTCATTTGTTTGAGTACTGAGATTTTCAAAGTGATCCTGTTAGAATACCACTTTTGGAGGAATATGCAACCATAGACAGCAACTTCCTGAACTCCGCATTGACCTGCACATGTGCACATGACGGAGGGCAGTCTCTGATTTCCTCCCTAACAACGGTGATGCCGATAGTCTTGTTGTTATTCCTACTACAAAACCAGGTCAATGAAACATTCCCAGCAACAGATTTCAGGATGTCTGCAGTCTCAAACTTGAGAGCTTTATTAAAACAGATGTAGGATCTGTAATGGCTCTTGCCATCAGAAAGTCTGATGAGAAATACAGGAATTCAACAATAAAGACAGATTGCACCTTATACACTTAAAATGGGTTATACTTATAAACTTGCACAGTTTAAAATTCACTACGAGTGATACCTTAGCGTATATAAACCTCATAATAGTCAATCTCAGCATTGATCCAGTTTATCATTAACAGTTTCACATATGTAACAAACAAGCTCCATTGTTTCACAGAGCCTGAAATTTGCAAGCAATTACAACCTCCACACTTTTCATGCACATACAGTTGCCTGTTGAAAATAATAGCAAAAAGCAACATGAAGGTTAAGGGGTGTGTACCAGAAGCTGCTGAATCCAAACTAGCTTTAGGAACTACACAAGAGAGAAACAAATTGTATTCAATTAACTCAATAAGTCTTTACCTCTGTAGGAAATATTTAGGAGAACCTACTGTAAAGCAGTCAAATAGAGCACATCTTATTGGTGTAGGGAGGAGGTTGAAGTAAAATAATAACCTTTTGTCTTGATTGAGAATAATGTGAAATAATATTAAATATGTTTGTGGTGGTGAAGTGGTAATCCAGAATCTCAATGTTCTGTGGACACTGGTTCAAATCCTGCCATGGCAGATGACAGAAATTAAACTCAATAAAAATGTGGAATTAAAAAGATTGTCTAATAGCAACTACGTAACCACTGCCTTTTGTTGTAAAAACCCATCTGGTTCACTAATGTCCTTTAGGGAAGGGAATCTGCTGGCCTGACCTTTATGTGGCTCCAGACTGACACAATGTGATTGAATCTTAACTGCTCTCAGGACAATTAAGGATGGGTGATGCCCAAGTGGCGTGATTGTATACAAAGTAACTGATGTCAAGTCTTCATTCACCATCCCAGTATTCACATTACATTTAGCTTTCTGATGCAAACACACATTAAAAAGAAAAATATACAGTGGATACCCAAGAGCTATCTCTATTAAGATAACTTCAGTTACCTTCTCTGAAGATTTGGAGCTTTCAGCAGTTTGGAACGCAGGTGAAGAGGAGCTGAATTTGAAAGAGCCAGATTGTTTGTAGTTGGTGTTCTTCTTCTTGATTGGATCTGGAGGTTTCACTCCCAAAGATACTGAATCCATCACATTCACAAATGTAGATGATGTGTCATCACATGAAGCAATGATTGCTTTTGCAATATCACCGGTCTCATGTCGATCAAGAGTACCTACCAAGGGAGTTAAGAGCATTGGCAATATTAACAACAAAGCATTTCCACACAGACAGCTCACTTTCTTCTTGATGTGAGAACATTTTTTGAGCCATCTGACAGACTATGTTGACGAGCAATGAGCATTCAATAAATAAATAAAACTGCTTGTATGTCACTAATATATCTCAAACAATAACTATGGCTTAAGGGATGAGAATCCACACTTGTAAAGCCTAATTTTAACCTATTCTCATATTACGCCAGTTGATTATGTTATAAATTATTGCTACAGTCCTACCAGACCACAGGGCTGCTCTTTCATTACAGACAGATGACTGGTGGTGAGCTTAATCTGAGGGTCACCATGCCTCAGGTGAGGAGAGAGGTTGAGAAAGAGGATCCTTCATGCCAGTGCAGGAATTGAACCCACACTTTTGGCATGATAGATCTACCATCAAGCCAACTGAGCTGAACCCACTCTCTACACAACCCCCGTCCCGCCATTTATGTTATGGTGTAAGTTAAGTGGGAGATTTTATCAGGCATATGTCCTATGCTGTGTCACGATTATGCATTCTAACGCTGCAAGCCCCATCTTGCTATTGTGTGCAGTGGCTCGAGGATCTCCACCACAATATTTCCTACCGTATCCAAACCTAGAATATAACAGTTGTCACACCGCTGCCTTGCTATGCATCAGGCTCCATTTCTGAACAAGAAAATGGAATTATAAGCTGCTCCCATTCTTGTGGCTGCAGCACACCAACTTCTGGATTTCATGTTATTTTGTGCATATGTGGACTCCCAAGCTTCAGTTTCAGTAGAATAATGACACTGAACACTGACAGGTACCATCACAAAATGCAAAATCTTCTCTTTCGCTAAGTTCAGTTACCATCGATTTGTTCTGGAGCAAAATAGTATTGCACTGTTTTATAGAGTTATTGAGTCATACAGCATGGAAACCGACCCATTGATCCAACTCATCCATGCCGACCATGTTCCCAAACTAAACTAGTACCACTTGATTACATTTGACCCATGCCCCTCCAAATTTTACCTATTCATGTACTTATCCAAACGTCTTTTAAATTTTGTAACTGTACCTGCATCTGCTACTTCCTTCAGCAGTCCATTCCACACACAAACCACTCTCTACGGAAAAATATCGCCCCTCATGTCCTTTTAAAATCTTTCTCCTCTCACCTTGAAAATAAGCCCCCTAGTTTTGAGCTCACCACCCTGGGGAAAAAGATCTTGCTAGTCACCTTATCTGTGCCCCGCATGATTTCATAAACGTCTATAAGGTTACCCCACAACCTCCTGTGCTCCTGTGAAAAAGTCCCAGCCTGTCCAGTCTCTCTCCAAACTCAAACCCTCCAGTCCCAGCAACATCCTGGTAAATCTTTTCTAAACCCTCTCCAATTTAATAATATCCTTCCTATAGCAAGGCAACCAGAACTGTATGCAATACTCCAGAAGAGGCCTCATCGACATCCTGTACAACCTCACATGACGTCCCAACTCCTACATTCAAAGGTCTGAACAATGAAGGCAAGCGTGCTAAATACCTACTTAACCGCTCTGTCCACCTGTAATGCAAATTTCAAAGAATTAAGTACCTGAATCCCTAGGTATCTGTTCTACAACACTACCCAGGGCCCTACCATTAATTGTACAAGTCCCTGCCCTTGTTTGTTTTACCAGAATGCAATACCTTGCATTTATCCAAATTAAACGCCATCTGCCACTCCTTAGCCCTTTGATCCAATTAGTTGAGATTGTTTCGTAATCTTAGACACCTTCTCCACTCTCCACTAAACCACTAATTTTGGTGTCATCCGCAAAGTTACTAACCATGCCTCCTATATTCTCATTCAAATTGTTTATATAAATGACAAATAAATGTGGACCCAGCACTGAACCCTGTCAAACGCTGCTGGTCACAGGCCTCCAGTCCGAAAAACAATCCTCCACCCCCATCCTCTGTCTCCTGCTGTCAAGTCAATTTTGCATCCAATTGGCAAGTTCTCCCTGAATCCCATGTGATCTAACTTTACTAATTAGTAGTCGGTGATTTAGTCATTAAAGCCGTTAACAAGGTTTGCTGAAACCTGAAAGAAAGGACAACTATTTCTTTGTGAAAATGACTTTTGAGTTTGCTTGGTGCAAAATATGATGAACTCTGTCGGTGTCGATTTCCATGTTGCATGAGTCCTAGTAAAGTATCTGCCTTCCTCAGCATCAACATCCTTCATCTTGATGAACACAAACATAAAAAGGGAATTATTAGTACTCTAGTGGAATGTTCTCACAGACGTCTTAATGGTCAGCTTAAAAATGCTGGCACAGGAGCCCTGGGAACAAAACAGATGCATTAGACAATAATGGACATCATTGTTGGATAGAATGTATACCTTTGTTGGATGTGCATCATTGATGGATTTATGGAGATCACAATACACACGTGGCACAGAGTGGAAAGGAAAAGCTGGCAGTGTTATTGCTCAATAAACATCTTCTAAGATACATTCCTAAATCTAATAGAAATTTAATGCTCCATTTTATAGTGATGCTCCATTTCAGTGTTATATTCTTCTGCCACCCCACCAGAAAAAAAAACTTCTGTTATTTATAGTTCAACAGCCCCATAAACAGTACACTACCCAGAGTCAAATAATTGAGCTGCAATGTTACATACACCGGCTCTGGTCATGAGAGATAAATGTTTAACATTATTGTCTGATCACTTATGTCCTTAATGTGCTTAACAGGTATGGTCACTTTGCAACCTGCATATTTCCTCTTCCATTGACTAATCTCAACATTGCACTCCTTGCAACTTGGAAAGAACTTTGCAGTTTGTTTTATCTTGACACCATTTGGCTATGTCAAAAGGCAATCCGATCGCTGAGCATCACTAATGAGCCACTTTGCCCACTCATGGAGTACAAATGGCAGGTGTCATAGTAATATTGTAGACTGCACTGGTCAGTTCACAACTCTGGAATTATGTCCATTTCTGGTCACTGAGGCACAAAAAAACCCCTTCAAGCTTTAAGTGGGGACATGAAAACAAATTCTAGATTGAAGGACTGAATTATGAGCAATATTGCAGCCGAAACAGTCACCAATGATGTTTAAAATGACTTTAACTGACTGATTTGGAGAATGAAGGCATTTTTCTATGAATAGACTTGGCCTCTATATTCCTTAGAATTTAGAGGAATGAGACAAGAAAGATATAAAATTCTTAAAGGACTAGGCAGCTTAAATGTTGGGAGGATAATCCTTCTAGCTGCAGAGTCTGGAAATAAAGGTCACAGGCTTAGGATAATGAGTTGTACATTTAGGATTAAGATGAGGACAATTTTCTTAGCTCAAAGAGTAAGAGATCCTTGGAATTCTCTACTCCAGAGTGCTGTGGATTCTCAGTCATTAAGTCTATTCAAGATAGAGATTAATAATATTCTAATATGCAGGGAATTAAGAGATATGGAAAAGTGCAGTTAAACTTTAAGATCAGTCATGATTATACCAATGACAGAGCAGGTTAGAAATGACCCAGCAGTCTACACCAGATCCTAGTTCTTACAATATATTCTGTAGATAAATTAATTCCAAACCAAGTCTGAAGTAACCTACACCAAAACAGAATTTACTATACCACACTGTTAAAAACACCATCTGAATAAATCAATCAAAAATGATTTTGGTGTAGGTTACTTCAGACTTGGATTTGAATTAATTAATCAAAAATGATTGCTTGATTGATTTATTGTTGTCAAATGTACTGAGATACAGTGAAAAGTGTTGTTTTGCATGCTGTACAGGCAGATCATACTGTACAAAATGCATCAGGGTAACAGAACAGAGTGCAGAGTACACTGTTATAGCCGCAGAGAAGGTGCACAGAGAGAGAGATCAGAATTAACATTTGAAAGGTCCATTCAAAGTCTGATAATAGCGGGAAAGAAGCTGTTCTCGAATCTATTCATACATATATTCAACTTTTATATCCTCTGCCTGAAGCAACCAGAGTTAATATAACAACAGGAAATTAGTGGTAATAACTACTCTTTCAAAAAAACTCAAAGTAATATTTTAAAAAATTAACCTAATTCCTGATTCATTTATTCTAACACTTCTTTGAATTCCAACCACCTAGCAGCGGAAACATATTTCCATAAGATATTCTGCTTAGCCTGACTTCGAAAATGACTTATTTAACAAATCTCCAGCACTAAATGTGAAATTAAAATATCAAAATTTTACTACTTTTGTAAACTAGGCACAATAGAAAAAAGAAATAAGTCAGCTGTAATTTAATTATTTTCATTGATATCATAAAACACTGAATCACAGAAATCAAACTCTGGGAAATATTCCAAACTGTCGGCCTGTCGGTTCATTTTTCAGATGCCGATGCATTTGTCATCAGTTTCCTGTTTCTATTTGGTTTTTGTCAAGTATTTTTGGTTACTGCCAAAGGAACAGTGTCGAGGATTCACCAATGGTAATAAACTTGGAAGGAAAGTCTTGGCTAATATTGATAATTGGAAGTTGCAGCCCTCTTATAATTCAGCCCTGACGCTTTGTGAAATATACATTTACAAAATGGTTTCTAAGCATACAAATATACATTTTAATCCATGCAATGAAAGTAAATGTACAAAACTATTGATCAGAACAATGCAACACAATCAGTATTTATAACTTTATTAAATTAATTTAACTTTGGTAATTTTGAATGCATCTCCCAGAAGATTCATTCAGGCTGTCCATGTTCTTAAACTGTAGAGCTGAAGAATGATCAAACAGGTAGAAACTGACTTAAGAAAGGTCTACACCACAAGGTGAGACATTAGTCCAGTTACAAACTGGCTAAAGTCAGTACTTAGCAAACCGTGACTTGGATTTTATGGTCAGCAGCAAATGGGCAACACTGGCCCATCATTGCAAGTTTCCCAGCTTGTAAAATATCTGTGATATTTTGTACTGTGATTTGAGGCCATCAGTCAAAGCAGAACAGTACCCTCTTGAGGGATACTGGACCTGTGCTCAAAAAGCAGATAAACTATCGGTTTTACTACAGAGTCACGCAGGCTCTGATCCTTCCTGGGGTGGGATTTCCAACCTGGAGGAAGTAGTTCTGGCCCATTTTTCCTTAAATGTTGTGATCATTGGGCGGACATCAAATATAACTTTGGCTGTGTACATTTAGAGGAGCAGTAGCATTCCTGTTCTTCTTGGCCCACAAGCAGTGCTTTCAGGAGGTCAGTGAGATGGATGGCTGGTTTGCAATGCAAAGTGATACCAACAGCATGGGTTCAATTCCTGCTTTGGCTGAGGTTACCAGGAATGTCTTGCTTTCTCAAACTCGCCCCTCACCTCAGACCTGGTGACCTTGGGGTTAAACCAACACCAGTCATTTTTCTCTAATGAACAAAGCAGCTCTCTTTGAAACTACCATAACTTCAAGGTATTGCATGTTTGTGATTGCACAGACATTGGCAAAATGAAGGTTGAGAAGGGACTGTGTAACCTCTGAATTTCTAAGGGGCTTTTAACTGCACAAAATGTCACTATCTGATATTTTTCTTGACAACAATGAGCACTGATAGTTGCAATTTTAAGCACAACACAAAATCTGGACTGATTTATTTCAACCGTCTCTGATGGTAGTGTATCGTTTTAGGTACCTGTGTTGTAAAAACATCAAAATGATTGCACTATTCAGGAAAGCTGTGAACAATTACAATGAAATTCATGGGGCACTCTGTGTTGTGTGTGTGTGCATGTGAGTGTGGAGTTAGTGGGGGCGTGTATATGTGGGAGAGTGTACAAAGTGTATAAGTGGGGTCTCAAATTATGGTAAGGACTCGGCCAAAAATAATGCTTTAAACCCAGATAAAAGGCAATGCTGACTTTGACTCCTATACAATTCACAAATTTACACAAACTCCAGGGCTGTTCATTACTCGACATCACAAAGTAGCTATCGAATAATGTCAAAATCAAATTTATACAGCCACTAAAACTATGTACATTGTTCACAGAAAACAAAGGTCTTGCTTGAGCCTGGTGTGTAAAATATACACCTTCGAAAACCATACAAATTGGCAAGCTTTGGCTGAAGTGGTGGGAGTGAGTTTCGATGCTTTCTGTTCCTATCCAGCCCTAGGCATCAAATCAGTGAGCAGCTGTTGGACCCCTTTGAAGAATTTACTACTTACAAGTCACTGCTTGAAAGGGCCCATTTGAAAGGTATTCATTGCTGACATTTTCTATGTTCACCCATCAAAACAAACAGGCTGATACCACGACAACAGTTTAATACAATCAGTTCTTATTTAACAATGGCCTGCACTTGCTCATTCAGGGAGTGCTGGATAAGATGTCAATCTGAGCCTCTGCCTGCTCTCTCAGCTGCCTGGAAAAGATGCCATGATGCTTTTCTGAAAAGGAGCAGGGGAGTTCTCTTGGGTGAACAGGCTGATATCTATCTCTCAATCAACATCTTTAAAACAGATGATTGGGTCATTAACTCATGCCACTTGCAGGCTCTTTCTGTATGCAAATTGGCAGCTGCATTCCTACTGTTTAAAAATACTTGGATGTGTGGGATGTCCTGAGGGCACGACAGGCATTGCATTGGCATCTTTATGTCTTTTCATTTGCTTGATGCAATCTTAACTTTCCCCACTCTTTTGCTTACATGTAACATTTACAGCATCAATCTCAAAAGTGGCAAGCTTTCAGGACTTGTGCAAAAGCAGCCGTCATTAACCTTCACCCATAACAAATATTAATGTATTCATGTGCAGTGTCAAGCAAAAACATGTCCATTGCTCTCCGGAACATAACCTCCACAATGTAGCCAAGCCAGTGAGGCTGCTGTGAGTGCATGCTGGGTAATGTGCACTCCTTTTGTATATGAGCTGTGTTAATTCTGTCCTTACTGAAACAAAGGGCTAAGTGCAACAGAGACAATATGGTACCTTCACTAATGTGCTATGGTTTGACTGTCTTGATCTGTTTGGCTCACTGCTGCATTGAACAGTTGCTTTCCCCATTTTCTGGTCAGGAGAGTGCAATAGTAATTTTTTTTTACAATTATCAGTTCACATTTCCCTGATCTTTGGTTGCACCTGAGAGCACAATTTCTGGAGGAAGTACATTGAGTAGCAGTTTAAGGTTAACACAGTTAGGCCCAATCCTCTCCTGAGAGTGCAAACAAAGTGATTTTTATCCTGTTAACTGCCATTTTTACTTCTGGAGACTTGTATGAAAGAACAAGTGTGAAAGGAGCATTTTTACAGGTTCATTGTGTTTAGCTCATGAATTTTGTTCTATTTAACAGATTCAAATCACAAACACCTTCATAGTAACATTGTCCATGCTTCAGCTCCTTAAATGAACCCTTCAACATGCAAAGAAAAATCTCGTAACAACATCCCACCATTATGTGAAAATGTGACAAAATAAATGTGCATAACAGCCACTCTGACTTTAACCCTTTACGTTAACCTTTGTAAAATTCACTGTCTCAGACGTTTAGAAATTGACTTCTTATAAATTTTAAAACTTGGACTGCTACAAAGCAAATGGTAAGGAATCCATGTAGATTTAACCCTTCCTTAAACATATGATTCTAATTCCGAATAGATTTGTCACTGCAATAATTTTGACTATTTCTCTCAGCTGCACTATATTCAAACTGATGAGTAGCTCATGTTTTATATGCCCATTCATTGCATTGATTTGTTGAGATACAAGTGGAAGCGGGTAATGAGATAAAATAAATGATATTAATAAAGTTAATGTTAGAATTATAAAAATATATCCTCAGTCAAGTTTGACAAATCCATATTGCTCTATTCAAGTGAACATTATCACACGCTCATATCACAATCATCAAACCTTCTCAGAGAAAATATGTGTTTCTAGCACTTATTTAAAATGCTGGACACAATTTTTCATGTGCTGCTTTCGACAAAGGCAATAAGATACAAAACGATCCAAGGTCTCACAATCAATCCTATCGCCAAAGAATCTTTCAGAAAAATTTTAAAAATGCACGGAAAAGAAGACAGTTCGCAATAGCCAGTAGTCAATCATGATGCCTGGTCACTCAGTCCAATTGAACAGACATCATTTATCATCAGTTACAGATGAAGTTCATTGTCTGGGCAGCAAGAACTCAACACACATCGACCTATTGTGCCCCATCCTGACAAAACCATTTCACAGTTACTGCACTGTATTCCTGCAAATATATAGAAAGGCTGAAAATCTGTCCAGGCCACCAGTCCCCTAAGGTAATAGAGTTAGTTAACTTGGAATTCTGATCACAAAACATGGAAACAATCAAGCTCATAAAAGCAAAAAGGAAGCATTACAAGAAAATTATATTTGTTTAACAATTATCCTGCCATTCACATACAGTCTCAAAAAGTCCCAGCATTTCAGCTGACATTCTCCTGATACTGGATTTGGTATAGTTGCAGGAGATGGGTTATTAAATATGTACCCAGTCTTTACATTCAGAAAACCCGAGGCTACAGAGAATGCATTTAGAGAGATCAGTGACCACTATGACCTTGACCTGAGCTACAGCATAGCCTCCAGCACTTGAAAGGCAACTGCAGGATTTATCAGCAGGGCCACATTTGCCCACTCAAATCTAATTCTGACCAATGACCTGGAGAAAAATAGAGGGAGAGACAATGATAGCAACTGTAAATCACTAATATTTGCAAGGACAAAGGGGTCAAAATGAAGGAATTATGATGGTATATAACAAATAAGTCATGGATGATACCAGCCTTTTGAAAAAGAAATCTTTAAATCTTTAGAATGTTTGATCTCGGAAATAGTGGGCATTCAAACATTATAAGCACTTTTGAAGACTGTAAGCTTTTAGATGTTAACCTGCTTAATTGACTGTAGTATCTGAAACTCTCCATCGTTCCTGACTCAAATTTAGAATATAGCTATATTGGAATGTGTTCCTGACAAGAAAGGTTTCATGAGCAATGGAAGCAGTTTGACTTCAATTGGTCTTCTCATTACACTAAAATCGAGTAGAGTTGGACCCCTCTCCTCCAAGGGACCATCTCACAATGTACTACACGGGTGATAAGTAAATTAATCCTCAACCAATCGCAACATCACATTTTAAGATTTACCAAGTAGCTCTTTAGACACTTGATCTTTCAACGGCTCTGATGTTAGTTAGAAGCAGACACTCCAACGTGCAAGCCCTTAGCATTAAAGCCAGCTACTAGGTCTGTGGATCACCATGCATGCAGACAAGTACCTTTGAACTGAACTCCATGGCTCCATAAACCTTCCAATTGGGTAGGTATAACTCCAGTCTGTCAACAACATGCTGCATTCCACTATAAGTACAGGCTTTGTTAACTCTATTTAAACTCATTTTCAGCATGGCCCATAACTAAATTCATTAAAGTCTTCAGGATTCTTAGAATAGCAGTCAAGAATCACACTCCCAATAAGTATAAATATGTCTGACATGGATCCTCTTCACCTTCCACTTCAAAAATATATTGTTGACAGTCCACAAGTTAAATTGGAGAATCTGATAATTGAAGGAGGCTACGTTTAAATGCAGGCAGGTACACTTTCCAAAGTTACATTCTCACATTAACCAGGAGAATAGAGCATTTCAGGTAGGCAGAGTCAGAGTCAGCTTGTGGCCTTCCTTTATCACATTCAATGCAGCTCGACATAGATAAGTCTTCCTCTAATACCTGTGAAAAGCACCTCCTGTTGCAGTAGTGAGTCAGTTTTTCTATGTCCTTCAGTAGTCATTCTGAGTTGGCACCAGAAACTGTTGTGTTATTTTGCTAATCCAGGTGAAATTATGGACAGTGTTGCAGTGAGCTCACTAGGAATTGCCCAAATAATACTAAATATAATAAATAATATTAAATCATAATATTAAAAGACTGAGATTGATTGTTTTTTTTCACAAAGAGAATACAGGAGTAGGGATCATACATGAAAGGGTGGTTGAAGTAGATGATCAGCCATGGTAACATTGACAGCAGAGCAAGCCCAAGGAGCCATATGGAACACTCCTGCTCCCATTTCTTTGTTCTTCAACCACTTACTTCATCTCTGACCAGTCATGAGTTCAAAGAAAAATAATTACAAGATCTTTTGCTCATCTAATCTACTAAATTGGATATTTGATACTGAAGGGAAGATGGTTTAGCTCATCATAGCTTCTACAAGTGAAAGAAATCCATGGTTTTGCATCTACATCTTACCCCGCTCCTTCCATCTCACATCTCATTCAACATCCAACAGATTTTTACTTTCAATTCTTCCTTTGAAATGCTGTTCATTCTGTGTGATAATGAGCTGCCTGGCATCTGACCTGGGAAGCTGATGGTGTCGCTGTATCGTCACTAGCTGAGTATTCCGGAGCCCCAGGCTCATGTGTGGGGACACAGGTTCAAAATCTCACAATGCCAGGTGGCGAAACTGGATTTCAATTAAAAAAAACACTGGAATTAAAAGCTCGCCTAATGGTGATCACTGTTGAACATTGTATAAACCCATCTGGATCACTTTAATCCTTTAGAGATGGAAAGCTGCTATTCTTATCTTGTCTGACCCACACATGAATTCAGATCCACAGCAATGTGGCTGACTCTTAACATCCCCCTGTAATGGCCTAGAAGCCACTGAATTCCACGCAACTAGGGACAGGCAATAAATTATTGTCTTTCTAGCAACACCCACATCCTACACAAGAATAAAGGGGAAAAAAAAGCCCTACATTTCACCAGTTGGAGCCTTGTCGTCCTTACTATGTAGTAAATAGTCATGGTCGATTTGAAGTGATATCCAGAAGCTCTTGCTATTGTCTACTATGAGAAAAAAAACTGCAAAGTGCCCACTTTATCTCGTTATGAGGGTGAATAACTCAGATTCCTGCAATCTTTTCTCATAAAGCAGTCCTCTGACAACAACAGATTTATTTAAAAGTGACTTGCCTCACAGAAACCTGGCACTTGAATAGTTAAAAATGGGCAGGTACTTACTCCGTCAGCTCTTGACCCCTGTCTGTCCATCTCCAATATTGACTTGCAGTTGGATGGAGCTTACATCTAAAACTGGCAGAAGCCTCATGTATTGAAGCCAACTGGAGGAGTTGGGGAGTTGGTAGTAAAGTGGTAATGGCACTGGGTTGTGATCCAGAAGCTGAGGGTAATCCTTTGGGCACATAGGACAGAAGCTGCTGGAATCGGAATTCAATTAACTAATCTAAAAATGAAAGGAGGTATCACTAAGTGGTGACCATGAAACTACCATTGATTGTTGTAAAACCCATTGAGTGTATTGATGTCCTTCTGAGAAGAAAATGACCAGCCTTACCTGGTCTGGCCTACGTGAGAGCCCACAGTCTCACTAATGTGCTTGACTCTTGAATGCCCTCTGCAATGATGTGGCAAGAGCCATTCGTGATGCCCACATCCTGTGAAAGAATAATAATAAAAAAAGACAAAAGGGTCCCACAGTATTTTAACTAGAACCTGATCTGACTATATCTCTCCAGTCAAGCTGAAGCAAGTCAGGTTTTGGGAAGGACAAAAAAGAAGTCTTCAGCTTATTGAAAGAATGACAATTGGGACCTACTCTGAGTTAACCACACAAGGAAGTTCATGGCTTCCTATTGCCTGAATATCTCCCTTCAGTCAGCAAGATGCTGCCTAAACTATCTGCTCATCACTGATATGGAATCTTGTCCTGCACAAAAAACATTTTTATGAGGACTGGTGGGTAAAATGGACATGTTACCTCTGGCACGACAAGAAAATCTACTTATCGGAATAGGTTTCTGCCAGAAACCCACGCAGTGTTAAAATCCTCTCTCTGAATCAGCGCCTTCTCTACATATCTTCAAAATAGTGCCTGGATAGAATAAGCTGCCAGAGGAAGTGGTGGAGGTTGGTAGGCTTACAACATTTAAAAGGCATCTGGGTGGGTATATAAATAGGAAGGGTTTAGAGGGATATGGGCCAAAAGCTGGCAAATGCAGGACTTGATTTATTCAAGATATCTGGTCAACATGGACGAGTTGGACCAAAGGGTCTGTGTCCATGCTGTACATCTCTATGACTCTGTTAGTATATCTCCTTTATATCTTAGTACCTCATCTGGACATTCTGACCAGTGCATTGTATGATAATGAACCATTTAAAAATGGTGGAGAACATCATCTTTGAAAGCACAGGCAGGAGTAAATTGTACATTTTACTTCCTACAAAACCAGGAAAGTCAGCAACAACATTTATGCAGGTTGAGTCTCAGCAATGTGCCAGGTTAGAGGAGGCAATAGAATTATCTCTAGACTATTAATTCAGAGACTCAGGTAAAGTTCTGGGGATTGGGATTCAAATCACTTTGTGGCAAGTCTTGAATTAAGAGTCTGATTATGACCATGAAACCATTAAAACCCATCTGGCTAACTAATGTCCTTTAGGGAAGGAAAGTGCCGTCTTTATGGTCTGGCCTACATGTGACTCCAGACCCACAGTAATGTGGTTGGTCCTTGAGTGCTCTCTGGGCAACTAGGGATGGGCAATAAATGCTAGCCTGGCCAACAGCATCCACATTGAAAGAATTTAAAAAGCGACTATGACATCTGTTTGAGAATTTAGGGACTGCCATTGCTCTGCAGTGGCTTTGGATTGTCCTTAGCCATTTTTTTCTTTATTTTTTAAGAAACGTGTTAGAAAACAAAGTTGAGGAATGTGAATGAGTTAAAAGATCTAGAGGAACAGTTACAATAATTATGCAAGAGCAACCATGCTCTGCCAAATCTGTTGAATGATCAAAATAAAATTAAATGAGTAAAGTCCTTTACAAAGAGTCTACACCTTAAGTGTTATTTACATGTTAGGCTGGACTCAGCAGTCACTGCCTTACTCAGATTCAGTAGTGGATACAAGTCCCACTCCAGAGCCTTGAGCACCAATCGTAGGCCCAGTTCAGCACGGAGGGAGTGTCAGTTTAGATGGAACATCAAATCTGTCAGTTCTGTCAAATGGATGCAAGGAATATCAAAGCACCATTTGAAATATCGGGGCTCTCTCTCTCTCTCTCTCTATGTCTTGTCCAATACTTATTTCACAATCAACACCACTCATAGCAGATTGTTTGGTTATTACCTCAGTGGCATTTATGGGGTCTTTCTATGTGCATTTCAAAAATTGGATTAATACCTGAATCTTCTCAACTGATGAACCTTTACTTCTTTCTACTTATTTATGACTTCTCTCATTAATTTAGGTGCCACGGTATGGCGACTTAGAAAACTTTTCACTGTATTTCTTTGTAAACATATATGTAACTATAAATAGCTATTCTATAAATTCCTATTCCAGTCTAATTGGAAAGGCTCCTGGCTATATCAAGTTGAAACCAATTCAATAAAACAGCTTAAACTTCATTATGTGTGTTCCATAGTTGGGATACAAGACGTCATGAAAATTGCAAACTGCAAACTGATTAGCTGTTAATATTTTGGCACATGAGTCATTGTCAGTTATATATTATCCATCGTATCACTCAATACGCAGCTCTGAGTATTTCCATCACTTACAACAACAGCAAAATGCAGCATGTTGAATTTGCCAGTCTTAATCAGGGATCTGAGAAGCAAACCATCACTTTAATACATACTTCTTTCCATATTCTTGCTATTCAGTTCATTAGAGTAAAATAAGCATTTGTGGTTCCATATTTATAGTAGTGTTGAGGGTAACCATCATTGTAAAACTGGATCACATCAATACTGAGATAGTAGGAACTGCCAATGCTGGAGAATCTGAGATAACATGTTGTGGAGCTGGATGAACACAGCAGGCCAAGCAATTTCTGAAGAAGGGTCTCGACCCGAAATGTCAGCCTTCCTGCTCCTCTAATGCTGCTTGGCCTGCTGTGTTCATCCAGCTCCACAATGTGTCACATCAATACTGCTCAATTTTGTCAGCAAATCAGGACAGCAATCTGTTTGGGGATTGTATTGAAAGGAAAAAGGTACAGGACGCTGCTATGAGTTTCTCCCACACCAAAGCAACTTACGTACTCTTCCCCCACCTCCAACCGTATGAGCCCTTAACCAAACCATACATTATATCAAAATCAGAAATGCAACCACCATCTGTAAACCTTGTGTAAAGATTACAGTTACTGGACAACTGCAATGCTGCTTGCAAAATTCAGGCTTCTTGACCCACACCTACAATCCTCTCTGTGTTTTAATAAAAGCATTTTATACGTAAGACAGTTAAAGTTTCACAAATGAAAGTGAAGTTGATCACACAGTAGAAGGAACAGCATGTTTCACATGCTTCTTAATTTTATGGACAAAATCTAGTTGAACGCAATTTTGCTTACCGTTTTCACAATATGTATTTCTCATAATGTTACTGAACTATTTGAGAATTCTATGCATTATGCCAAAACTGCAGATTTTTTTTTTTACTTTATGATAACTTTACACAAAGGGGATAGAACACTCCAAACATATTTATGAAAAAAAACTTATATGGAATTAACAACACAGAAACAAGCCAAGTAATCCACCGGTAATAATTGCCACAAGAGTTGGCATGGTGGCACAGTGGTTAGCCCTGCTGCCTCACAGCACCAGGGACCCAGGTTTGATTCCACCCTTGGGTGACTGTCTGTGTAGAGTTTGCATGTTCTCCCTGTGTCTGTGTTGGTTTTCCTCCAGGTGCTCCAGTTTCCTCCCACAATCCAAAGATGTGCAGGCTAGGTGGATTGGCCATGCTAAGTTGCCTATAGTGTTCAGGGGTGTGTGGATTAAGTGGGTTATAGGAGGATGGGTCTGGGTAGGATGGTCCGTGCGGATTTGTTGGGCCAAAGGGCCTATTTCCACACTGTAGGGGTTCTATCTATTCTAGTCCCATTTCCATTCTTTTAAAATCTACACAACTTTATGTTCCTTACTATTTCATCTACTTAACTAGCTGTGCTTTAAATGAACCTATGCTATTCACCTCAATCCTTGTGTGGTAGTGAGTTCCACATTCCTCAGCAGTGTTTAAAATATTCCACTTTAGTAACTTTAGCCAATTTTCTTGAAGTAAAAACAGATGCTTTTCAGCAGAAAGCTGAGTGCTCTAAATGCAAAATGTCACAGTCAATGTGACACCTAATAAATGCTTCTACTCTTGAGGAGACCATTACTCACTTGTGACTTTGTCACTCATGAGTTATGAGTTGGCATCATTCGTGGAACATGTATCATTTGCATAAGGACCTGTTCTGATATATCCTTAGACTTTTTTTAATTTTTAAAAGAAACCTCTCAGAAGGCACATAAAATGTAATGGTACTATAAAAGTAATTAAACGTTCAACAACTCATATGACATGCACTAGCTTTAGGAAGACGACTGCACAACAGATAACGTCTACGTTAAAATCACTGGAAGTAGTTTCTGCTCAGTGCATGTGGAAGCAGCTAATAAATCAAGTACCGGTATTGACTAATGCAACTAGTTACATTACAAGATGTCACACTTCCTAATTGGATGGGGATAGAAAATCATCAGGTAGAATTTGTACAAATGACTTTCTCTACTCAATCTTGATAAACACTTCTACATGCTTTCAGGACAGAAACTGAATACACTAGGTGGAAATGTAAATCTTGCTGTACTAAGGACCTTGTGTTGAATCATCAATCCATTTTTATGATATGTAAGGTGGCTAAAGTTGGAAGAATGCTTCCTTGGTTTCACTTGCACAGCAAGTCCATACTCTATGTAACCTAAAGCGATTGCAATGCTGCTCCAATTAACACCATTCTATTTATATAGTTGCTGCTGCAGGTTATACAAGTTAAAGAACAACCAGGTTTTGTAGCATTTTGTCACATCATTCTTGAAGTACTTCACATATAATGAATTACCTTGAATTCCAAAGGCTGTTATGTTGGCAAGCACAGCACTATTTTATAGACAGCAGAGTCCCTCAACTAGCAATGACAGAAATGACTTAGTTATCTGTTTTCAGTGGTGTCAAGGAAGGAACAGAATACCCAACTCATTTGCGAACATCGACTGAAGCAGGCACTGAAGGCCAATAGCTTAACTTTTCATTTGAAGGATAGGGTGCTGTATTATCAGCAATACAGTCAAAGTACGTGACCAAGGTTCTCAGCACACTCCAACTCAACAGCTTCTTTACTCAGATGCCACAAATACAAGCAACAGAACCAAGATAACATGCTTTACATCACTGACAAGGCAAAACTGATCACTGCTGATCTCGTAGAAAGTTGAGTTCAGAGATCCAGTGCCTAAACCAGCCAAAACATGACCTCTCTCTATATGCACTTATAAACGTGCTTTTTATTTATTGGGGGTTCCTAACAAGAGACCTGCGTTGATCTCATCAAATGGTCTAAGCACTAAGCAGCCAATCACATCAAATGATTCCCACTGCCAGCCAGCCAGCCAGCCAGCCAGCCAATCAAAAGCACTGATCATCAATCCCCAGTTTAAAAAAAAATTACAATGAGCAAAAGAGAGATTAGGACATACACAGGGAGTGAAAGGCAAAAGTTGAAATACCATGAAATAACATTTTTTAAAAACAAGTCATTTTAAAAACTTAATTTTTAAAAATGTAATAATTTGAGGGCCAAACTGATTAGTAAGTAGCAGTTATTTCACAGATCAACATTAAAAACCCAGCTACATTACAGTCAACAAAGCTTATCTTTCATGGGGTTACAGCGGTGATGTGATGGTGGAAATGAGGACACACCTGCCAAATCAATTGATTTTGCTTATGGTTGGCTCTGGAACGAGAGGGTGGGTCTGTGGCAATTTCTCTGGGCTCCCTGTGGTGGAGCTGTGAGTGACAGACTGCAACTACAGGATGCATGTCTGAATCTGCCCTTGCGCTAACTCCTGCAGTTATGGTTGGGTTCTAAGAGGCAAAGCGTTGATGAGTATCAGGTCAAAGTGTGGTGAGCAATTAGCTTATCTAGACATTTTTCTGAAAAATAATCTTTACTGTACAAACATCTGAAACAAACGTTGGTATTTCATTGCACCACAGTATGGACTTCATCAGGCCTTTCACTTTCAATTTAAACAATCTTTATCCAAACTGTAATAGACAAGCCACACCATTTGAGAACTTCAGTATTCCTAGTTAAACGGAACAAATTCTCAAATGATTATCATTAGACTCAGGTTAATAGCCGTGCCAACATTCTTCCAATCAAATAAACCAATCAATTGCACAAGGCCACTCCTATGTCTCTGCCAGTGGACTGATAAAGAAAAACTGCTTTTACACATTTCTACCCACCATAAGCCCACTGTTGCAGCCCACATGCTACACGTGACAGGGTCCAGTTTAACAGTTTGGTCATCACGGTTGGCAGATTGAGAACAGTTGTCATAAAGCAACAAAAACTGTATACTGGCATAAATAAAATCAGTGGAAGGTATGGTTTACTTTTCTGTGTTCCTAGTGGGGAGCATTGGATTTGGAAATGACCTGTCACTGGTTTTCCTGATAGGTTGTTCGGTCACAGTGGCAAAAGGGTGTAAAACTGTCCTCCTGGTGGACAAACAGATTGGAATCAAGAATTGGGACTACTTTCAGGTTGTGACTTCACCCTGGTGGGAATTTGATTCTGGCTGTGATTTTCACGGAGCATAGAGATGGGTTCCCTATCCAATTGGGAGAAAAGGGTGGGTGTTGTAGTCATCTAGAGGCTGTCCAGCTTCAGAGGGGCAGTTGGAGGCAGATTTGATAAGGAACTGACAGGGTATGTCAACAGAAGCATTTCCTGTCAACCATCTTTAAAATAGTTCTCATTATAAAAAATGTAAAACAGCCATTGTTATGGGATTTGGTGGGGGCTTGTGGGACAAGAATGGGAAACCCCTCCACAGGGCATCTTTTAGCTGAAGCCCTCCCAAGACAGGCAAGCAGGGTCTGTAGGTAGTGTACCTATCTCTGAACCAGGAGATCTGTGTTCAAGTTCCAGCTGCTCCAGAGATGTGTAATAACATCTCTGAACAGGTTGATTGGAAAATCTCTTTGCAGATCTATGTTGGGCATGGTCTGCCACCTCACTCGTCCTACTGTGGATGCTGCCTTGTACCCACCTCTACACCCCTGTCCCATCACAGCTGTGCCATTCTGAACCACAGGAATCACTGAATGAGTTGGTCATGCCAGTTTGTGTCAGTTCCAGCCAGCTTACTTAGCTCATGTCTGTACTCAGGACCCTTTGAGGACTGCTCTCGTGGAGGTTCCTTCACTATAGACCTGCCTAGAGGCACCATGGTTATCATAGAGAGCCTGATGCCTCACCCCTACCCCTAGAAGGTCTTTCTCAACCTCCCTGGCCCAGGCCCAAGCCCATCTCTTTGTCAATTTCTAGACCTCTTTTGACCCCACACTTGTAAATCCACCGAATCGTCAGAGCTACGTTACTGAAAACAGCCTTCTGAGAGGGTTCCCTCGCCGGCGAATGGTGCATGTGAATCCATGTTCCCACTGCCATTTGGTGACTCACTGTCAGCTGAAGCCTATACAGAGATGAAAGGATAATTTCACCTCAGTTTCTGCGTCTGTTCCTTGTCCAGACACCAGATGAACAGGCCAAAGGAAAAGGTTAGCAGCTGCTGCATATGCTGTTTCTCTCTGTAGTCATTGAGTTAGTCATGATCCAGTGTCTAAGTTGTACATATATATCCTACATGTTTCTATCAGGTGATGTCATAGTAGGTAACTCACTAGTGAGTTACCGAGTCAAAGCATTCGATGGGTTATACCTCACTGATTTCTCTCTCTCTCAGTCCATAGTAAATATACATACTGAGTGGTTTGCTATCTTTGCAAATTCAACACTGTCGTGTTTTTAAAATTTGAACAAGCGGTTACAAGATTATATCTTGTTAACTGCACATAGCATGTGAGCAGCTTCTCCGAAATTCTGACCAACTGTTCAGGACCCAATAAACACTGGCCTTGCCAGTGACACCCATCTCCTATGAATGAATGTTTCAAAAAAGGTTCACATGGAAAGCATGATTCAACTGTAACATCACTTTGACATAACTACCACACTCTCACTCAACTGAGTCTAAAGTCCATGTAGGTATGTGTCAGTGTGTGTGAGTGTAAGTAAGTGTGAGCAAGTGTCAGTAACTAAGTATGTGAGTAGGTATGGACGAGTGTAAATAAGTAAGTGTGAGCTCGTGTAAGTGTGTGTGAGTCAGTGTAAGAGTGAGTGTAAGTGTGCAACTGTGAGTAAGTAAATATGAGGAAGTGTGTAAGTGAGTGTAAGTGTGAATGACTGTGAGTTAGTAAGTGTGTGGGTGTAAGTGTCTGTGGAGGAAAATCCAGGCTGAAAGGCAAACTGTTTCTGAGCTCCCGATGAGAAGAATTCTGCCAAAACCAGCTTGTGCCATGACGAGGGAGTGTGAAGTCAGTGGTATTTAAATCTAACTTCTTAGCTTGGTTCTATTCCCATCTCATGACCAGGACTTGGGACTTTGTCTGTCTCAGTTTAGCTCTAGTCCTTAAGTGAAAAAGACAAGAAAGGTTTTTATTAGTTAGCTCTGTTGCTTGGCATTTCTAAATTTTTGTTTTAAACCACTCACTTTTGAAATTATCAATATATTACTTTGGCACTGATTATTTCAAATATTTTTTGCTCAGCAATTTATGTTTTCTTCGTATCTTAACTTCTTTTTTGAAATTCATGTTGAACGTTGTGCCAAAACAGAGCTCAAGCTGCTGCTGGCATTTGTGCCGAAGGGAACTGAAAGGATCACAGCAAGTCACGTTGCTTTTTAGTGTTTGGTAAAAGGGATTGGTGTCTGTGTCAATAGAAATGTGAAGTGCTGTAAATACTCAACATAACTCGCAGCATCTGTATGGAGAGAAAGTCAGTGACCTCTCATCAAAACTATTGAAGATTGTGGATCTGAAATGCTAACTGTTTCTCTCTCACAGATACTGCCTGGCCTGCTGAGTAGTTTCAGCTATTTCAGTTTATATTTCAGACTTCCAGCATCTGAATTACCTTCCTCTCCCATTATATGCACTATGCTGGGAATTTTTTAGTTTTGGTAGTTTCAACTTAAATTGAAAACATATTTAATCACTCAATTCAAAGTGTATTTTTTCTGTTCACGAAGACAGCCTGTGTGAACATGTGAATTAATTGCTGCTGTTACTGGAAATTTTCACCATTTTAAACTTGGAAGTCAAAACAAGAGCCACACACAAATAGAATACGTTGCTGTTAATTCAAGGTATTCTCAGTTGCACTTGCTTGCAAGATTCAAGTCATTTAGATGTTGCTGTCTAGATATTGCATAGGGCCAGGGTCAAAGGAGCAAAGCTGGTTCTTTGAATATGAATAACAAAATTTTGTGTAATTGTCTGACACAGTAGCGTTTGTAAAGTGCATCTTACTGAAATTAGAGCTTTCAATTGGCTTTACAAATAGGGGCACAGAGTACAAAAGCTAAAATCTTTTGCTCAGCCTATATAAAACAATTCAATTCCACTGTGACTACTATTCCCAATTCTGGGCACCTGAAGGATATCAGAAGGAGAGTTTGAGTGGGGGAAAAGCGGTGAATAAAGGGCCCAGAAACAGGAGAAAGGCCAAGGCTCGTGATTTGTCTCTCTAGCCCTGATATGGGATGCAAAGAAATATCATCTTATACAAAAAACAGTTTGTACTGTACTGGCAAATCCTCTCTCAACTAATACACCACTTAGTGCTTAGAATTAGCTGTTGGTATGAATGTCCAAACCCTTTTTCAAATCCCAAAATACTGGAAGTTAGAAAAGTCCAAAATTCATTGACGTATGCACTAAATTATAACAGTATATTGCAGTGCGCTGACCTCGAATGCTTGTCATATGGATAAACTAATGATCAGAGGAGAGGGCAAATTCATTCTTTTATAGACCTCACTTAGGCTCAGTGTGACCTTGTGTAACATTTAGGCTTGACATTTTTATTGATTAATTCTAGCAGCTAGTACATTGTGTGCTGAGGCTGTACCTGGTCCTTTCCCAAGGCATGTTTTTCTCGACACCTTAATTTAAACTGCTTTCTAAGCCAGTAACCGAAAACAAAAGAAATGGACCTCTCAGATATGGCTAACAAAGAGCAAATAACCGTTTACTATGATAATTTCTACGTTTCTGATCTTTTTCCTGTGTCATAAGGACTGTTAAACATGATCAGCAGACACACACACATTTGAGATTGATAATGTAAAGAAAGATGAACTTAGATCAAGGATTATTTTTGTAGAATATTGCTTGGCGTAAAGATCACCACATTTATTATACAGTAAGTCCCATCCTGTAAAGCAAAGCAGCAAACTTCCTAATATCCAATTAGTCTTAGTTTTATAAGGTCAGATGCTGTAACTAGTCCAGTTTACTGACTTCTGAAGCAGTTGTGCTGTGGACATTGAAACCTGAATTATGATCTCTACTTTGTTTTTGTTTAAAGTTCAAGTACACCAGTGGACAATATAGACGGCCCACGATCACTCTGCCAGGGTCAAATATGAAAAATAAAGACTTGCATTGATCTGACATCTGTCATATTCTTAGAATGTCCTAAAGCATTTTGCAGCCTCTCAACTACTTATTTCAATAAAGTACAATCCCAGTCATTTGATAAGTATCTCATGAAGAAACAATGATATAATCACCAAGAGAGCAACATCTTGCAAGCCATATCAAAATATGTCAGAACTTTCTCAATCAATGCAGACATTGTTGGGTTAGGGCTCACAGATCAGTAAGGATGACTCCAACGTGCTGAAATTATAGAATAGTTACAACACAGAAAGAGACCATTCCGTCCCATGATGTCCATGCTAGCTCTCTGCAAGAGCAGTAATTCAGCTATGCCCATACACCAAACTTTTCCCTATGGCCCTGCAAATTATTCCTCTGTAGAGAGTCATTCAATACCCGATTGAAATCCATGATTGATCCTTAATCCACTGTATTCTCCAACAAAACATGCCAGATCCCAAAATACTGCATAAAAAAGCTTTTCATCATGTAGCCTTTAGCCCCTTTGTCATTCATATCAAACCAGTATCCTCTGGTTCTCAACCCTTCCATCAATGGGAACAGTTTCTTTCTGTCTACTCTTGCCCAGGTCCTTCGTGATTTTCAACATCTCCATCGAATCCCCTCTTCGACTTCTCTAATCGGCCCAGTAGCCTTAGCTTCTCCAATCTATCCTCATAACTGAAGTCCCTCCACCATAGAATCATTGTTGTAAATCTGTTCTTCACCCTCTCTAATTTCTTCACATCTTCTTGAAAAACCCAGACCTGGAAACACTGCTCCATAACATCCCTACCTTTGTACTCCTTGTCTCTATTTATAAAGTACAGGATCCTATGTGCCTTTTTAGTGGCTTTCTCAACCTGTCTTGCCAGCCCCAGGTCCTTCCACCCCCGGGCATCCATTAGAATTGGGTTCTGTATTCGATATTGTCTCTCCATGTTCTTCTACCCAAAAGGTTTCATTTCACCACAATATTTCATCTGCCACATTCCATTCATTTCACTTTGCCTGCTTATCCTCACAGTTAGATGTGTTCTTCCAATGTCAAGGCATACAAGCTATGGGCCAAGTGCTGGAAAATGGGATTGGTATAGTTAGGTGATCGTTCTTGACAGGTGCAGACTCAATGGGCTGAAGGACCTTTCTTTGTGCTGTAGATCTCTACGATAGTTTGTACTTCTTGCCAAGTTTTATGCTTTCTGCAAAAGCAAAATGCTACAATAGGTGACATTACCCTGGGTTAGGGTGAAAACAAACTCCCTCAGGATCTTTTCCTGATTATGGTACAAAGGTTCCAGCTGAACCATTGAATAGATATCAAGGTCAGACTTGCATAAGGTATGACCCTCACCGGCAGCTCATGAGATCAGTCAACTTGGCACCATTCAGGAATCAAATTCTGAGAGCTAGTACAGAGATCAGTACATTTCCCTGTTGAAACAAGAGAGATCATTGCAGCATGAAGCCAGGGTTGGTTTTTTAACAATTATGGCTTGATCAGGTTAGATGCCACAACTAGAGATAACAAGGTGTGGAGCTGGATGAACACAGCAGGCCAAGCAGCATCATAGGAGCAGGAAAGCTTGATGTTTCGGGCCTAGACCCTTCATCAGAAATGATTTCTGATGAAGGGTCTAGG
>JAHRHZ010000047.1:3041004-3149787 GCA_024137785.1 Ginglymostoma cirratum | reverse complement strand
TCAAGCTTTCCTGCTCCTATGATGCTGCTTGGCCTGCTGTGTTCATCCAGCTCCACACCTTGTTATCTCGGATTCTCCTGCATCTGCAGTACCTATTATCTCAGATGCCATAACTAGTCCAGTTTACTGACTTGTGAAGCAGTTGCTCTGTGGACATTGAAGCCTCAATTAAAACAACGTTGGCAGTATTTCCTTTCCTTAGGCTTGTAGAAGTCACTGATGTTGCAGCCAATCACTGTAAACTTGCTGAAGTGAATCAAATGGACCCAGATAATTAACTTGTCTTTACGGTCAGTAAACGCACAATAACAGCATAACATTCTTATTTGGAATGACAGAGGGAGAGCTTGGGTGGGCAACGAAAGCCACCACGAACTGGTGGAATACAGAATCCACTTTAAATTGGGAGATTAACAAAGTAATAAATTAAAACCTAATTATTATTTACGTGTGCCTCTCAATTTCTTATCTTTACCTCAAACTTCAGCCTGCCTGTGAAAAACGATCAGCACCAAGGGATTAGTTTAGTTTGGGATTATGTTCAGCATGGACTGGTTGGATTGAAGAGCCTGTTACTGTGCTGTATGACTCTATAACTCTAACATTCACTCAGTTTCTTTCACAGAGACAGAAAGCAAGTCCCTGGTTGCCATGATAGGTTATCACTAGCACCAAAAAGAACTATCAGCCCTCTTCTACTGACTGCATTCTTGACTGGGCATTTATTTCAAGCATCAAATCATTAAGAAATTACCAATGGGAGGGCAAAGTGATGGAGGGAAGGGAGAAAAGAACTGAAGGGAGAAGCAAGGGGGAAAGTGGGCAATAAAAGAGAGGAAAGTCAAGAAGAGGGTAGCAGGAAAAGGGATGAGGAAGAGATTGTAAAGGGAGGGGGGTGAATGAGGACGGTCATTGCAGGATATTGTCTCTGCGCCTTTGAAATCCTCAGTTGGAGGGATGGATGAAGTTTCCAGTGATGATAAAATTACCACGGTGCAGCATTGGATGTAGGGGAAGGAGAACTCAGATCAGGCACGAGGAAAATTGGGCCACAAGATGAGACATCTAACTACCAAGGAATGAGAAAACTAGAGATTTTGTGGAGAATGCCACATCTGGGAAGTGCAATTCGGGATGTGGGATTTACTGTAAAAGAAGATAAGAAATGGAGTAGGGGCAGCATTAGGTGGTGAAGCATAGACAGAATAATCAGCGAGTTGGTTTTGAACAAGAAGTGCATTTGGTGGAAGAGTGGGGGAGTGGAGATCCAGCGACTATGAAAAGGTCTGAAGAAATGCGTGCAATTACAGTTAATTGCTGTTAAGTGGCATGCTAGCTGCTTTCTCCATGGCTCTGCCTTGACCAATCAGAATCAACTTGTGAACCAATCAGCAGCCTTTTCTCCTGCACTCTAAATTGTTGTGATGGTTGGAAGTTTGGCAGTCTGGTATTTATCTTGATAAATGCAGGACAAAGAGCTGCAGAAACACGGAAGTGGTCATCTTATGAGGAAAGGTTGAACAGGACTGTTCAACAACACTTCAAGGACAAGGAGCAGCATGGATCTTCCAGCTGCTCCTGGGATTGCAGGCTTAGTTAAAGATTTATTACAGATTTTTCTTTACAATTTTACAGTTATTGTAGTCATTACAGTTTACTAATATAAGATTTTTTCTATTTTGTTTGATTAACATTCAAAATTGAATGGCTGAGGTTTTTTTCTTCTTAATTCAGAAATTTTAAAAAATGTTTATATGTATTTTAGAGTGTTTTTTTTAACATTGCAAAGGTTTTTATTTGAAACAAAATGATCAGTTTTTTGTTAAAATAAGGAGTTCTGTTTTTGTTCTGGAGAGTCCTACATGTGGTCAGTTCTGGAGATTTCTTTTTCTTCGGGGAATTTCTTGAAGAGGAATTGTTTTTATTCAGTTATTCAGCTAAGTGGTTGATTTTATTTAATTTTTACATGCTTGATATATGTTATTTTTTTTTCCATTTTTACATTTTTTTGTAGGTAATGAAAGGTAGTTTATTTTATACATCAGGTGTTATTGAAACATCCTTTTTTTAGCTTAATGTCATTAAGACCATATATAAGGTACAGAGTGAGATGGTTAGTAGATTTAGAAAGGCTATTACCCAGCAGGATCAGTCAGATAGATGGGTGACTGTCAGGGAAAGTGAGAAGGTGGTTCAAAAGCCTCCAGTGGCTATTCCTCCATCAAATAGATATTCAGTTTTTCGAACAGTTGAAGGGGATAGTCTCTCTGAGGAAAATGGAAAGGCCAGACAGTTATTGGACACTTAGAATGATTCTTGTGTTAGGCAGTGTTTGACAAGATTTAACAGAATTATTGTTGTAGGGAGCTCTTCCTGTCAGAGGCATAGATAGGGGATTCTGTGGCAGTTTTTGAGTGTAAATTCAGGAAGGTTTGTTGCTTTCCTGGTTATTAGGATTAAGGGCATTTCTAAACATTTCAAGCTTATTGTTAAAGGTGAGATTGAGAAGCCAGAAATTATTGTACACATTGGTAGGAATGACATTTTTAGGGAAAAGATTAAAGCAGTAGAGAGTGAATTTAAGAGGTTAGGTAGATGATTTAAAAAAAAGTAGTAAATTTTGGCTTACTCCCAATGCTAACCTCAAACGAGTGAAGGAACAAAAGGTTAAAGGAGATAAATCAACGGCCGAAGAGCTGGTATGTTGTTCAGGTTTTTGGACATTTGGAATGTCTTTTGGGATAGAAAAGACCCTTTCTAAAAGGATGGGTCAAACGTAAACTGGAAAGGTACCAATATCTTAGCAGGGAGATTTGCTCATTCTATCAAGGGAGACCCTATACTGATGGAGAAGGTGAGTGGAGGAATTCTAAGTAGCAGTGTAAATGGAAGGACTGATGGGGTAGGCTCTAATGTGAGGAGAGCACATCAATTAGAAACGAGAGAGTCAGGGTAGGTAATAATTCTGAAGAACTAAATTACATTTATTTCAATGCAAGGGGCCTTACAGATAAGGCTGATGAACTCATGGGCGTGTTTAAGAACATGGAATTGGGACATCATAGCTGCTACAGAAACTTGGCTGAGAGATGGCAGCTCAATGTTCCTGGTTTTATATGCTATAGAAAAGGAGGCAGGGGTGCAGTGGTATTTTTGATTAAGGAATACATTAATACATTACTGCTGTAACTAGGGAAGATTTTTCTGAAAAATCGTCCAGTGAAAATATATGGATAGAAATTACAAATAGGAAAGATCACTTGATGGGATTGTACTATAGCCCTGCCCAATAGTAAGACAGAAATTGAGAAACAAATATGTTGGGAGATCTCCGACATATGTAAGCATAATAAGGTTGTAATAATGGATTTTCATTTTCCAAACATTGACTGGGACTACCATAGTGTTAAACTTTTGGATGGTGAAGAATTTGTCAAATGTGCTCCAGAAAATTTTCTTTATCAATATGTGGATGCTCCTACTAGAAAAGGAGCAAAACTAGGCCTTCGTTTGGGTAATAAGGCAGGGCAAGTGACTGAAGTAAAAGTGGGAGAACACTTTGGGTCTAATGATCATGATTCTGTTTGATTCAAAATGGTTATGGAAAAGGATTTAGTTTGGGATTATGTTCAACATGGGCTGGTTGGACCGAAGGGTCTGTTTCTGTGCTGTACGACTCAATGTTTCTCCTTTCAGCAAGATTCAGGTCCAGTGTGAAGCACCTTTTTGCCTGACTCTCCAGTTGAGCAGTGTGGGGTATTTTTCCTGTTCCTTGCCAGCAAATGCTGCCCAAAAACTGGCTCAAGCAGATGGTGGAGAGGGTCATGAGTATGTTTTATGAAGGCCAAGAACGTGGTCATTGGGAACTTTTTACATAAAGAGGGTCCCGACAATGTTAAGTGCAGTTAACTTCTCTGCTTAGTTTAAGGATGTATTTTGGGTACCATTTTAGCTGTCAGATAGGGGTAGGCTGTACCCCATTGTCTCCAATTAGTTACATAACAATATAATAACAGTATCTCAGCCACAGGTTAGTCAGTGTGAAATTCCAGACCCATTCACTATTTACAGTATAGGTAGGCATTACTGAACCTCCTAGTTTCAGCCTGTAAGTTTCAAAAATCATAACTTGTGAAAATGCAGGATAAAAGTCAAAGGAGTTGAGACAGCTATTCAATTGTGTGCATATAAAAGGTAATGTAGATTTGCTTCTTCTACAACCCCACTGATACAGATTTTGGGCTTTATTCAGGTGCTTTCCCATAAAACTTTGTGTTTTAGAAGACTGCTACACACCAGTCTCACTCTCAGTACCAATACCCGTTTTCACTCCTGAAAGCAGGGAATTAAATATTACCCCTAGCTACAGCTTTGGCTGTAAACTGACAAGTGGATATCTTGGTATTTACACACTTAACTATTTCCCCTTGAAGAATAATGGATAGCAGTCAATCTGCTGTAATAAAATGTGATGGAACTGGACTAGCACAGGGCCCCTATATATTAATATTTTTATGTGACTGACTTTATCTGACTGTCCACAGAGAACTTTTAGGCTTTCAATCTTCCTTAAATGTAGCCAAAGTTATGATTCAATGTGGAGGCAACAAGCTGAGAAATACTTTTAAAAATTTGACCCAGAGCAAGTGTGTTCCAAACTTAAAAAGAGCTGTCAAAGGTGTAATCTACAAATCCTCATATTTGAATTGAATAAGTTATGATAACTGATGCAAAAGGGATACCTTAAAGTCAGGACTTACAGGATTAAAACTATTTGGGACATATTCTCTGAGTGAAGTTTGTACTTAAGCCCATATGGACTGTTAGAAAAAAGAAACACCACAATATGTCATAAACTGAAACATAACCTTCAGAAATACTTGCAATCTTGAGTATTCGCCAGCAGAATTCATAGCTGCTGTTTCTCATTCCTAGTCCAACAAAACTGAAATGAACTGCAATTCCCACTTTTTGTCCTTCCTTGGTTTTTTTTTTAAATTGCTTATGGGGATGTGGGCATCACTGGCTAGGCCAACATTCACTGCCCATCTTTAATTACCCTGGAAAAGGTGATGGTAAGTTGCCATCTTTGACTGGGTGTAAGAACACACTCAGTGCTGTCAGGAAGGGAGTTCCAGGATTTTGATCCAGCAACAGTGAAGGAATGCCGATCTTGCTCCAAGTCAGGATGGCGTGTGGGTTGGAGGGAAACTTGCAGATAGTGGCATTCACAAGCACCTACTGTTCTTCCGTTTCCAGGTGGTAGAGGCTGTAGGTTTGGAAGGTGAAGTCAACTGGGTGAGTTTACTGCAGTGCACATTGTAGGCAGTGCACACACTGTTGCCACTGAGTGTCACTGGTAAAGGGAGTGAAGGTGAAGGATAGAATGTCAATCCATCAGGCAGTTTTGTCCTGGATGGTGTTGATTTCTCGAGTATTATTGGTGCTGCATTCATACCACCACACTCCTCACCTGAGCCTTGCAGATGGTGGAGAGGTATTGAGCAGAAAGGAATTATTTACTTACTGCAGAATTCCTAACTTCTGAACTGGTCCTGTGGACACAGTATTTGTACGGCTGTTCAGTTTCTAGTCAATGATTCTACCAAAGATGTTGACAGTAGGGTGTCTAGTGAATGTACGAGGATTGAACATCAAGGAGCAATGGTTAGATTCTCTCTCGCTGGGGATGGTCATTGCCTGGAACTTGTGAGAGATGATTGTTACTCGTCACTTGTTAGCCAAAGCCTAAATGTTCTCCAGGTCTTGTTCCACATGGACATGGACTACTTCAGTATCTGAGGAGTCACGAATGGTGTTGAACATTGTGCAATCGTCAGCGAGCGTCCCTACTTCTGACCTTATGATGGAGGAAAGGTCATTGATGAAGCAGCTGAAGATGGTTGGACAGAGGACACCCCTGAGGAACTTGTTCAGAAATGTTCTTGGATTGAGATGAGTGATGTCTGACAAGGTGCCAGGTATGACTCCAGTGAGCAGAGATGTTTCCTGCTGATTCCCATTGACTCCAGCGTTGCTGGGGTTCCTCAATGCTACATTTGGTCAAATGCTGCTGTGACTCCAAGAGAAAGATTCAGAGAGAGAGAAAGATTCAGAGACAGAGGGAGAGAAAGGCAGGAAAAAATTGAGTGAGAAAATATCAGAGAAACAGTCAGCAAGGAAGGAGCAGTGAGAGTTAATTCTGCCATCTGATGAAGGGAGGAAGAAGTATTTAGATTACAGTAAAATCAGATCAAAATGC
Organism: Ginglymostoma cirratum; assembly: GCA_024137785.1. Lineage (NCBI taxonomy): Eukaryota > Metazoa > Chordata > Chondrichthyes > Orectolobiformes > Ginglymostomatidae > Ginglymostoma > Ginglymostoma cirratum. The sequence continues at coordinate 3,143,525 of JAHRHZ010000047.1, read as the reverse complement.
GATGTTACTCAGAACTGGATATGCTGAAGAAGCTCATCTTTGCAATGGGTTATGGTAGACAAAGAAAACAGGCCAAGTATGCAAGAAGCACCAAATCATTCCGATCAAGATCAGTACAAATAGATCAGAATGACTAACAACTCACTATGTTGAAAATATTGGACAAGAAGGAAGAAAAACACTAGTGGGGAAGCATGAGAGACATATGAAGTTATAGGAGGACCATACCATAATCCATTACGACCAAAACCACGATGTTTATTACTGATAATGATCACAATAAGGCACAAAGCCTCAGGAGGCAATGACCGATGTTATCTGCTCTGACAAGATCTGAAACAGAAGACAACCTTCTACAATGACTGCTGATGCTAATAAAGGTGATAATGACATTCACTTTTCTTCGCTCCATTCTACAGAAAGTGAATGGCTTTTGAAGAGCAGCGAGCTTTGTTATGTTGACAACTACAACGACCACCCTCCATCAGCAAGATCCATTGGCCAGTTAATTTGGAGACACTGGCTTGGACACTGGAGAATCACTTGCTCCTTTAAAAGTCATGCTATACAATCTAATAATTTGGAAAATGTAACCATCAGAACGGATACACAATGGGCATAAATAAGACAAAAACTGTATAAAAGGTAAGCAGTTAGGAAGCAAAGATTGAGAGGAAAAGCAGCTCCAGTGATGCGGCCTTGTACATTTTGCAGGATTTGGATATTTCTCTTCAGGCAGAAGGGTAAGTCAAGACTGAACAGTAACACTGGTAAAGAAGGAAGGAAATACATTGTCAGGCGGGGGCTATGTGTATTTGTCCACCTGCTAAACCAGGAATATGCACACAAGGAGGTTGACTTGAAATATGCAGAGTTAGGCAACAAAGATGACTGTTTATCAACTTCCAACTGGTGCGAGCAGTTAAAGGAAGCAGTCAAAAGCATCGAGCAGTATTTCTCCCTCCCAGGTGGGTGATGGCAAGAAGGGTGCAAAGCTATAGTAAGAATGAAAGAAACCTGACTGAGAACATTGAGAAAATTTTTCCCAATGTTCCCCTCATGCCTTAAGTGACAACTTGAGAATCTCGCCATTGAGTGGTGACTATCTTATTTCTATGCAATTACTCACCTCATTCCTATGTCACTTCCAATTCTCCTCCCCTTCACTAAGAAGCTGGACAGCACAAATTGCCGACATGTCAGTAAGAGGGGGGACCTGGCAGCTGCGATTCACTGGATTCCAGTCCTGCTGTTCACAGAACTTCTCCTCGCACGCTCCACAGTCATCACCTTCTCAACGCTCCAACTGGGGGCAGCAGCAGCCTTAAACACATCACCGCATCTGCTCTTGCTCGGACTAACTCGGACACCACTTCAGGCCTTCAGCTCTTTCTGTGAAACTCAAAGACTCGTACGACTTGTGTGTTTCTGCCAGGATGCTTGGTGCAGAGGGATAGACAGGCCTCTTGTACACCGCCACAGGATGCTTTTGTGGTGTCAGGGACAAATGCACCTTCTGGCTCTCAGCTTGCTTTCTTGGACACATTTGCTTTTGTGTTTACTGAGAGACTGCCAGTCTCTGGGTCACATCGTGCTCTCAGCACACGTTGACTTCAGCACTGACTTGCAGCTGGTCAATTCTGCATGGGTCACTTTGCCTGGGTCTTTTGTTCACAGTTACAGTGGGCTGCCAGTCCCTTCGGGATGCACTGGTGCTTACAGCAGAGGGAGGCAGTGGGGAGTCCTGGGCAGTCAATCTATCGGTCGGATTGGAGATGGAGATGTTGCTGTGCAGCATCGTACTGCATTATCATCAGAGAAGCCGGATGTGCCAGCAGTTAACGTGGCAAACACACTTCCCATGCTTCAAAAAAATAGCTATGTTGGAAAGCCAAAAGCGAGCACTCCTTAGTGGGCTGAAGGGGGGCGCTACAGCAAGTCACTGGGTAATGCCACAATCAGTCAAGCAACTCTTCCATTTACACCGCAGGAGGGGTGGCCATGGTCAGCCAGGGGCTTTGTCTGAGCAGAGTCTGGACATCTGTGTCCTTACAGTCTGAGGAGCAGACCACAGTCAGCCCTGCAGTACATGGGCTACACATCAGGGATTACAGATAGGTCAGTCAGGATGCTGTCAAAACACCCATGTAGGGGAATGGTTCTCTCTCCCTGTACTGAGACAAAAGGAGGAAATGAGGATGTTGGAAGTGGATGTTAGAGTGGTTGGTGGTCGTGCTTGAACAGGAGAGGCAGTGAGTGAGTGAGTAGGAAGTAGCAGAGAGAGCATGTCTTGCTTTTCCTCCCAGACATTTTTCACAGTCGAGTGCTACTGTTTGAGCGGTAGTCACCACCTCGCACCATTTGATGTGGCGGAGGCCCAGACAGCCAGTGTCACCAGTAGGCATCGGTCTGCCTCACTCGCACCACAATTCCCCAAGATGCGCGACCAGCTACGTGACTAATGAGGTGCAGAGAGGAAGATTGTGCGCAACAATGCATTCCAGGCCACTCTGGACTGGATGCCAATGAGCTCTTTTGCCATCATGTTTTAGGAGTAAATGAGAAAAGTCCATTTACAGTCAATGACACAGTCTCCCAAATAGCTGCACCTGTTCGTCAGAAGCAAAGAATGTTACATTCCATGTCTTAATGAACAAGTGAAGTGGTCATACAGTGTGGAAGCAGACCGTTCAGCCCATTAAATCCATACTGACCTTCCAAAGAGCATCCCACCCAGATTCAGCCCCATTTCTCTTCCCCCACCTCCCCCACCATCCAAGTAACCTCTGCATTTCCCATGGCCAATACACCTAATTTGCACATCTTTGGACTGTGGGAGGAAGCCGGAGCACCCGGAGGAAACACATACAGACATGGCGAGAATGTGCAAACTCCACACAGACAGGTAGAGGGTGGAATCCAACCCAGGCCCCTGGCACTGTGAGGCAGCAATGCTAAGCACTGAGTCACCGTGCCGCCGACTACTCTCTGTACAGTCACTACTCTCCTTCCGGGCTACTACACGAGCTGATTTAAGTGCAGTTGCAAATTTTAGCAATGAATTATGAAGCAACAGCTGCCTGCCCTTCAGGGAAGTTAATACACTGAGTCAAGTTACTCCTAATGAACAAAGCACTATTTCCATTAAATGTTCATTAACAAGGATTTATCAGTCTTAAACTTGCCTGTGCATGGACAACTCTTCGCAGAAGCAATGTCAAGAGAAGGGACAAACGCTTCATAGTTTGAGAGGCTGGCAATCTCAATCTGTTCACGTCCTAGTACTTAGAGAAATATATCCTGCCACATTGGGAATTTTGCGATAGTGTTCTCAGTTGCTTTCTGTCTGTGAGCTAAAAGCTGACTGTGCAAGCCACACAGAGACGGAGGGAGGGAGAGAGAGTGTTAATATTTCTGAACCAGATGAAAAGATGGATCAACTAGATGCAAAGGGACAAGATGAGAGATAGCATTCAGGAAATGTGACGGGAGTGGAGAGAATATAGGAAAAAAGGGGTACGGTACAATGTCAGATTAGGGTCTGCTGGTCTTTACAAAGAAAAAGTCAGCCTTTCATATTTAATCCACACAGAAACATTTTTGGAAGCCTAAACAAAAGTGAAGCATTAGGCGTGACATATCCTGGTCTTGCACCAGCACAAGGGAGTGTGGCAGCTGCACACTTCCATTGACCTGCAGCCTGAGTCAGTTTCCATGACATTTTGTGTCAAAGAGCAATGCAATTTTATAACCCTGGGTTTAAAACTGTCAGAGACCTGCAAGAACAGGCCACATTCAGACTGCAGCATGCTTTCAAAGTAAAATAAGATTGATTTTTGAAGAAATAGAAAAATCCTTGGGAGGAATGAGAAACAGAACAATTTATTTTACAGATAAAAATGGAAACTCATTTAGTGATCGCTGGCAGAAAAATTTCCAGACCAATATTTGACTCATTTGTTTAAAATAGTTCCTTAATAGGAAAGCTAATTTCATACAAATGGGATACATATTTTTAAACCAGCAGACCTCTCACTGTACTACTTAAGAATATGTCTTCAGATGAGACATTAAACTAAATCCTCTGTCCTCTCAGCAGATGTGCTGGGGTCTTTTACATTATTTTGCAGGCGGCAGGGGATTTAGCCCTGTTTTTCTGACCAATATTTATCCTAAAATCAAAATGCTTAAATATAACTGTCAGGCCATTGGCATAATGCAGTTTGTTGGGAATTGTGCTGTTCACAAATTGGTTGCCATGTTTGCTACAGTACCACAGTGAATACACTTTAGAAATACTTCATTGTTTAAGACACCCCTTGATCATGAAAGGTGCTATGTAAATGTAGTCCTTTCTTTCTTTATAATGACAGCAGCATTTTACACAACATTATGAAGAGCGGGAAAACAAATAATTTAACTGAACTAGTTTACATTGGAAAACAGAAGTATGTAGATACCGTAATATGAAGAATCTGATAACTTGGCTTAAATTTAAAGGGGATTTTAAAAAAATAAAGTGAACCATAATTTTCCTCTTTCAACTTAGAGTGAAGGAATTTACCCGGTGATTACACTCACAAACATCATAATTTTAGCATTGCCTCCCTCATCAACAAATCCATACGGTAAGTTATATAGCTGGTGACTATATGACAAGTTGCCATAGAAACTAGGCAGAAAGCTACTTCAATATTATTCAGGCTGAAGGAGATAGAACCTAGGAATTTAAAATATAAAATTCATTTTTTTTAAAAGAAGTCTCTACCCTGCTCTCCCTCATTTTGTACCTCTTTCCTTCTGTTTATCTGTTCTTACATTATGGTAATTGTATTCCTTTCAGGCACATTTTCAGCTTTTCTCTTTCTAGGTCTTTTCCACGCAGCTACTTTTTGGTTTAATTGTCATGCTCATACACATCCACTCTCCCTCATGCATGCACTCTCTGTCTTTCCCTCAACTATGTACAAGATCTTCACCACACACTCCCACAGACCTGCACTAGCCACACTTACATGCACACCGACATCACCATTAGACCATAAATGTGGAACAAAAGTAGGCCATTCTGCCGTTGAGTCTGCTGTGCCATTCAATGGGATCGTGGCTGATCTGGTCATCCTCAACTCCACTTTCCTGCCCTTTGATTCCCTGACTGATTAAAAACCTGTCTATCTCAGCCATGAAAACACATAACCACCCAGCCTCTACAGCCCCCTGCGGTAAAGAATGCCACAGATTCACTACCCTCTGCACTCCCATTTCTCTTATTCTGAGATTATGCACTCTGGTCCTAGATTCTCCCACAGGGAAAACACAAGTGCATCTTCCCTTTCTCTCCCACACATGAATACACACAAACATGTCAGTGCAATCTCTCTCACACAGATACATGTACCTCACAACCTATTCTCATCAGAACAATAAAAATGAACATGGCTACTTTAACAAACTTGAATTGCATATTTAAAACCGGCTCACACATGTACATTGACATTTTTGTGAAATAATTTTTGACAAGAATAATAAAATTCAAGCTTCAGCTGTTCTTATGTTTTGTTATTAAAAAAGCATTCTATCTTTAAGTCACAGATTCACAGAAGGGTTACAGCATGGAACGAGCTCATTTGGCCCATCATGCCTGTGCTGACTCTCTGGAGCAGCAATTTACTTCATGCCGTACTGCACTTTCTCCCTGATCCCCTGCATATTCCTCCTTTTCAGGTGATAACGCTATTCTCTTTTGAATGCCTCTTGGGTGGTGCATTCCAACCATTCACTGTGTGACAGGGTTTTTCCTCCTGTCACCGTTGCTTCTTTTTCCAATTATCTTAAAACTGTGCCTTCTGCTCTATGATTCTTTGACCAATATCTTCAAATACCAGAAGTTTTCTGTACTATCGCAATCTCTGTGGTGTCCAAGTAGTCAGTTGTGGGTATGAGTGAGAAGGCTCTCTGCCAATAGGTTTTATTTAAGGCAAAGTGATTTATGCTGTAAGTAAAGAATAACAGTAATGTGTATATCCCCTGCATTACATTTCTAATACTTACTGCATGTTTTTACATTGATTATGTAGAACTCTTGATCATCCAGAATATTTGATCAACTGGCACAGTCCTGGTCCTCTAGGTGTCGGTCAATAAAAAGTTTGCTGTATAATGAGAGCTGGGCTCTTGGGGAGCTGGAGTGCGCTGTCTCCTAAAACAATTCCTTATTGATTTACTTCCTTAATTTTTCCCTCCTTTCTTTGATTGTTGTTATTGTTACACTGCTCCTGTGGTGGGCACTGTTGGTAACTTGTTATCGACGTGTTACATTTAATTAGTGGTGGGGTCTGAAAAAATGTTTAGAAAGCTGGCTTCATTGGGTTCAAGTCCCACTTGGCGGAGTGTGCAATAATATATCCAGTCAGGTTGGTTTAGCAAATAAGAGCTGGGTTCTTCCTCGTTGGGGAGTTTGGTTCTGGACAGGGAAATTATCCAGAAGGGGAACTGGTGTTTGTGCTAAACTATAGATTTACAACAAAATCCTTGTAAATCTCTTAAAGTCTTTTGCTGCCTAATTTAAGACATGGATATTGGCCTGTCAATCAAGGGGGAGGGATGCAGAGTTAGGAGGTGAGTTAACTGCAACAGATTTCCCATACTCTGATCCACTCTCCGAGACACATTATTAATAGACTAAAAGAATCACAGCAATCTATCTGGAATATTGTTAATACTTTACACCCACAGAAATTGCATTCTGGCAATTGTAGACAGAGGTATAATTGCAGGTTAATTCCCTGCAGGTAACAGAGTAACAACTGTGGAACAATATAATGTCCAAGTTCGAGGTCACGAGAAGGGCTGTGAGCTGAACGAAGCTGTTCAAAGATGCAAAATACAATTTTATAGATAGGTTTATTCAAGGACGTCTAAACAAAATCACAAAAAGAGGCCAATGTGCACGTGGATTTAGTGTAAACCATTCCCACCGTTCTATAAGCTTTACCTTAATGAAAAAGGTGTCATGTATTAACAAATGCCAACTATGTGCAGGGCCTGTGTTTTGAATATATATAGCTTCTAGCATGTGTAAATGAATCAGATTGTGACTCATGATACAGGATAAATTGTACATCCCTGGAAATTAAATGTTTGTGGGCTGATTTGCCCGGTTTCCATGAATATTAGGGGGCACAGAATTTCAAGTCTTACTTTAGCCTTCAGACGGATGGGGCAGTTCCAAGTCAAGCTTACCGGTATATTCTTGCATCTGTATCATGTGTAACGATGGTTATGAACGCGAGTCTCCGCAGCTCGCAAATAGCACCTTAATTGTAAAATTAAAATAATTGGGATGAAACCTTTAAACTTCGCATCTCCGAAACTTCCCACAAATTTTGGAGAACTTTACACCTATGGCCCCTTGTACATCTGATTTACAGTGCCATGCCATTGGCAGCCACCTATAGTCTGGAACTCATTCTATAAACACCTCTGCCTCTCTATTCTCTTGGCAACAATGAAATGTTTCTTAAAACCTATCCCACAGCCAAACCTTTGGTCGTTACTACTTATATCTCCATATATGGCTTGGTGCCCAGTTTTGGTGGAAAAATGTTCCTGCAAAGCACTTTGGAGAATTTCATTATGTTCGCAGTGTTATATAAATTCGAATTGATGTTGTTGAATATAGGCCAGAAATCTACGTCTCAGGATTAGAGTATTAATATGCCTAAAGTTACCTAGTATTTTCATAATGCACACTTTTTGTAATAGAATCATTAGCATTATCAGCGGGAGAGACTAAATTTCAAACATCCTGATGCATATTTATCTGCAGAATGTATAAGAAATTGATAATCTGTGATAATCAACACTGAATAGGAGAGTTTGCAGAAAGCCTCAGTAACATTCGGGAGATTTTTGCATACCAGTCTCAACATCCCAGACGTAAGCTGCACCATCATCACATCCAACTATAAGGAGGTCTTCTGCTGGACGCCATTTTATTATCTTCACAGGTGAAAGGTGTTTTCTTGCATGCATCAAGCATGTTCGGTATTGAAGACTCAACAATGCCACAGAATTATCATTTGCTAAACAGCAAATACAATGGTGGATCTCTGGCTAATGGAATAAAAATGAGTGACATGTTTAGACTTTACAAAGTAAAAGTCAGAAAGAATCAAACACTCCTATCTTAATTCTGGAGAATGCAAACAAAGCAATGAATTGCATATCACTTTAAAACAGAACATTAGTATTGTGTGGGGAGGCAATGGTCTCTTGGTATTATCACTTGACTGTTAATCCAGAAACCCAAGTAGTGTTCTGGGGACCTGGGTTCACATCCTGCCATGGCAGATGATGGAATCTGAATTCAATAAAGTCTGGAACTAAGAGTCCAATGATGACCATGGATCCATTGTCAATTGTCAGGAAAAACCCAACTGGTCTTTTAAGAAAGGAATCTGCCATCCTACCCAGTCTGGCCTGTATGTGACTCCAGGCCCACAGCAATGTGGTCAACTCTTAACTCCCTTTGGACACTTAGGGATGGGCAATAAATGCTGGCCTAGCCAGCAACACTTTCATTCCTTGAATGAATAAAAGAACCCAGAAATTGCTGAAGAAACTCAACAGGTCTACCAGCATCTGTGAAGAGAGAAATAGAGTTAACACTTCTAGTCCAGTGCTCCTTCTTCAGAACTGGACAAAGCAGAAGATCTGAAGGAGGATCACTGGACTCAAAACATTACTTTCTCTCCACTGATGCTGCCAGACCTGCTGATTTTCTCCAGCAGTTTCTGATATTGTTTCAGATCTTCAGCATCTGCAGTACTTTGCTTTATGTTAGAGTTGTTGCCTTCTGACAAATGCAAAACTAAACAAGCAGCAGTAAAGAGCAGAAATCCTGATTCAGTTCCAGTAGTATTTTCATCAACAATAAAAATTCACAGAAACCCTTAATAATCATCCTCTCCCTCCCTTTCCCAAACCAAAATCGCCTGGGTTAGGCATGTTTCCAAACCAGCAGTCATCTTCAAATCCCTCACTCCCAGACGACCGAATCTTCATGCGAGTCCTGACAACGCATACTGTTAGCTTTTTGTTGTCACAATGGACCCCACTCCTGCCTTCACCCAATGAGAGACACGTCCAGCAATGGCAGCTGGATAACAATTAGAATCCGGGACCCTGCTGCTTTTGCTTCTTCGACCCAGATGTGCTGCTGCCAATTATAACTCCCCTACTGTGCCGTGACTGAAATCTTGCACAGAAAATGAAATAGCTGCTTCCTTATGCCATTATAGAATGTATTTGTAATTGACACAGCTTGGTGCTGTAGACGAGAGAAAGATAGGGAAATGGTTATGGTTATCATAGCCACAAATGCGAGCCCTATGCAGAATTCTACTCTGGGACACAAAGCCTTAGTTATTTTAGGCACTGTGCCAGCAAATATATTGATGTGCTTTCCAATGAGTACATCTAGTAAAGAAACGATTGTGTACACACCATTACAACGCACATTACATCCATTTAAAACCTATTAAAATGTTAAATACAGTAATAAAACTGTTTAATACATAACATTTTTATATCAACATCAATATCATGATTTTATCATCAGTAAATCAATGGTTTATTATTGTCTCAATATGTCATAGTTTTGCCATGTCCACAGTGTGGGAACATTTATTTACTTTTGTTTTTATCAGTACTTACACTGCAGTCTTCTGGGCATACTGACAGGTTCAGAACTGGGCCTGCGTGCAACACAAATTTGTGCAGAACCTCTCCTTTGAGCATATCCCACCAAATCACATTCGAATCCTCATCTCCAGAGACCAACCAGCTGGTGTCAAAGGTTGCAGATTTATTGAATGGGTGGAGGAGACAGGTGACTTTAGCACAGTGGCCCACCAGAATCCTGTGGGGTAACCAGGCTGAAAGAACAAATTCCTTTTAATCTTATAATTGGATATTCAACATTTGAAACAAAGCCCTTTGTACCAAAACAGACACTTTGCAGACATCTCACCCGACAGCTCCAGGTCAACATCTTAAAATTGCATGGGAGGGGGATTAAAAATCACCTTGGCGTTATTAGGTTCACCATTTCTAAGGGATTTTTTTTTCAGTAATGGTGCAAGCTACAAATAACATCAAAGTATCCATATTACAGCTCCCTCTAGCAACTAACGTGTGGCCTGCAAACATAAATCCTTTTGTTCTTGACAACATGAGGAAAATTCATTTAACAGATCCCATGGTACGTACAGTAGTGAAAAAAGTCATTGTCAGTATTGTTCAATTCGGTTAACGCCTTGTGCCCCCAAAATGTAGCCTTTTATTCATTCTTGGGACATTCTTGAACCATTTCACCAGTTTGATGAAAGTGATCCCCCATGTAGGTGTAGGAATTTGATCCAGCCACAATGAAGGAACAGTGATAAAAGTCCTAAACAAATTGGTGTGTGAGTTGGAAGGGAACTCAGAAACGGTGATGTTCCCATGTCCCAACTGCCTTTTACACAGTGGTGCTGTAAAACGTAATGGTTCGCAAGGAGTTAATATTGATGCTAAAATGAGCTCCAACCAACTCAAAGACACTGCACAGTCTTTGAGTTGAGACAGAGAGTACTGCACAAGTGCCTGAAGTGAAAAGATGTGCTCCATACAGTTCCCAAGAGTCCTTAGTAATTATACCAAGCAAGTTAATGTAAACTGTACTTATTGCTATCATGCAACAAACCTACTTCATTATGCAAGGCAACTGCTGTCTTCTGTTTAGACTCATCAGTGGACTATTTGTTACTGCTGACAATTAAATAGGACCTAGGCACAGCACACAGAAAGGAGGACTGGTGGCAGCGAAAAACCCAAACTGGAATACCACGTGCTGATACTGGTGGAGGCTAAAGATATGGCAAGTGGACATTGTAGGGTTGACAGATGCTACCAAAGACTTGATGCCTTGCTGCAATGCATGCTATAGGCAGTATCTAATGTCATCACAGTACACCAGTTGTGGAGGAGTGGATCTTGAATCTGGAGTTTTCCATGTCTATCAATTGGGATCCTCCATGCTGGATAATGTTGAGCTTCTTGAATGTTGTTGTAGCAGGTCACATCCAGCAAAGTGGAGTCTATTCCATCACATTCCTGACTTGGGCCTGTCAGTTTGAAGAGTCAAGAGGTAGGCGACTTGTGACAGAATACAAAGCCTATTGTCACACCTATTGTATAGAGAGGTGGCTGATAATGAACACATATCCCTGGATCCCTGGTGAGGGACTTGGTAATGCCAGAGATTGTCAAACAGGTGGACATTATGTTTGTTCTTGCCATTTGCCAACCAAAACTTGGGTGATTTTCAGATCTTGATGCATGTGGCATAAAATGCTTTCTTGATGAATGGAGCTGGTTGCTGTGTAACCATCAGTGGACAGCCCCATGTTTGGCTTCATAAAAGAGGGAAGGTCATTGATGCAGCAGCTGAAGATGGTTAGGTTGAAGATACTACCTTCTGGAACAATACAAAGAGATCCTTGTGGCTGCAGTAGCCTCAAGCAACTACACCTACATAGGCATCACTTTGGCTTTGGAAAACCTAGCCACTGATTATTTTACTGGGATTCCTTGACTCGGCTGAATACTACCTCGATATCAAGAACAGCCACATTTCTCCACCTCTAGAAAACAATAAGGAGAGAAATAAAACTGGGCACCTCATCCTTTGCTTGAAATTAAAAAGAAAGTTACTGACCTCAAACTGATCTTGACTCTATAACCTGCTGTGGCCCCTCAATCCTCCAAGATGCCTGTGCTCCTCTCACTTTGGCCCTTTGAGCACCCCCAATTTTAATGGCACCACCACGAGAGGCAGTTGTATAGTTGCAATATTACTAGTCCAGTAAACTAGAGACTCGGGCTAATGTTTTTAGGATGTGGGTTCAAATCCCATCATGTCAGATGGTGAAACTTAAATTCAATTAATAAATCTGCAATGAAAAGCAAGTCTAATTGAGACCACAAAACTGTTGGCAAATGTTGGAAATCCCATCTGAGTTCATGTCCTTTTGGAAAGGAAATATCTCATCCTTAACTCATCTGGCTGACATGTGATTCCAGCCCCACGGCATTGTGGCTGATATCTAGCTGTCCTCTGAAATAGTCTCGCAATCCACTCAGCAGCATCTAAATCACTGTGAAGCCGAAAGGAAGGAATAACATAGGCACTGGAAATGACAATGGTAAACCCAGCCCTTTCTAACTTGCAAAGTCCTTCTTGTGTGAAAATTGAAAGCATTGTTGCAGATTGATCAACAGCTTGATACTGTCCATAAAGTCCAATTCCACGAACATAACTATGTCTCAAATGCCACCATCACCTTCCCTATTTCATCAGCACAGCAGACCCACCAAAGGTGGTGGGACAGTGGTATATTCTCAAGGGGGAGTTGTCCCTGGAAGTCCTCCACCTTGAATTGAGACCCCATGAAATCTCATGAGATTGGGTGAAACATGGGCAAGGAAACCTTCTGCTGTTTACACACTGCCATTCTTTGGCTCTTAAATCAGTACACTCCCATTTGGAGGGGTACTGAAGGTGGCAAGGGCACCGAATGTAATTTTGGCAATGGGCTTCAACATCTATCACTGTGAGTGACTCAATATTACCATTACTGCCTGAACTGGCTAGATCCTAACAGGCATAACTGTTAGACTGGGTCTGTGGCAGGTAGTGAGGAAATGAACAATATGGAAATTCATACTTGACCTGCGCGAACCAATCTATGTGTAGCAGATTTATCTGTCTATTGCAGTATTGGTACGAGTGACCACCATATGGTTCTTGTGGAGACAAAGATGAATTTCTGCATTGCATCTTGTAGATTATACACACCTTGGCCTCCTCCTTAGAACCCCTGCATCACCAATGCCAGTCTTCAGCCAACTCAATTTGATCACTGATGATTAAGAGTTTACCTATGGGACGGTAATTGACTGGATTGGATTTGTCCTGCTTTTTGTGGACAGTACACAACTTGGTAATTTTTCACATTGCCGGCTAGTTGCTAATGTCGCGATTGTACAGGAACAACTTGGCTGGAGATCAGCTATTTCTGGAGTACAAGTCTTTAAAACTATTGCTGAAATTTTCTCAGGGTCAATAGCATTTGCAATACCTAGTGCCTTTAGTTATTTTCTTGATACCTAAGGAACCCAAGTAAAACTGAAGTCAATGGTAATCAGGGGAAAAGAGCACAGATTGGAGTCATACCTGGCACAAAAGAAGATAGCTTCTTGTTTGTTGGAGGTCAATCATTTCAGTCTCAGGAGCATCAAAGTAGGAGTTCCTCAGGGTAGTGTTCTAGGCCCAGAATTTTTAGCCTTTTTAATAATGACCTTCCTGCCATCATGAGGCCAGCAGTGGGGGATGTTTACTGATGATTGATCAATGTTCAGCACTATTCATGATTCTTCAGATACTGAACAAAACTGAGGCTTAGACTGAGCGGTAGTGTGTAACATTTCTGGCACACAAATATCAGACAATGGCCATATCAAACAAGAGACAATCTGACCATCTCCCTCTATAATTCAGGAGCAGTGCCATTGCCAAATCAGCAAACATCAATGACCAGAAACTGAAATGGACCACTCATACAAATAGCATGGCTACAAGAGTGGGTTACAGGCTTGGCAATCTATGGCAAGTAACTTACTCCCATGCTCCTATAGACCTGTCCACCATCTAAAAATCACAAGTCAGGACTGTGATGAAATACACAATATCCAGACAAAACATTCGCACTTGATTAGCAGCCCATCCACCACATTCAACATTCACTACCTCCACCAACAGCACACTGTGGCACAGTGTGTGCCATCTACAAGATGCAATGCAGCAACTCAACACAGCTTTGACTGTACTTTCCAAACCCGTGACCTGTAGTATCTAGAAGGATAAGGACAACAGATACTTGAGAGCACTGACTCCACCTCCTCCAAGCTGCACACCAAGCTGACTTGGAACTATGGTGAAACCACAATGAGTAAAATTCCGATAACCAAAAACTCTTGCTGTAGTTAAGTTGTCAAGTGTTCCCGCTGGCAGAATAGGAAATCCAATCAAAAGTGCCAGAGGTAAGTCAAAAGGTCCAGACTGGAAATTCCAGATTAGCTGAACCAATGGCTGCTTGTCATATAACTGCACCAACTAATCAGCGCAGTATTAGGCTACACTGCAACACAGAATCACAAGAAGGTTTACAGCAATGGCTGCAAAATGGTCTTGCCCACTTCCTGAAAGATTACGCATCAAGAGACACTTTTAACACAGATAAAACCAGACTGTTTTACTGACTTTTACTATGTTTCCTTTCACGTTTAAGGCATAATGGGGAAAGTGAAGAAGGAAAGAAACAAGTCAGTGCTATAGACACCAACATGCATAGCACTAAAAAGCTGCTGCTTCATTTGAAAGGTGAAATGAAAGGCGTACGTATATATTTATATAAATATATGCGTATATATCCTATATGTATAGAAATAAATAAAAATAATATCATTTGTGAGAGACTGGATTTCATAATAGTGGCATAGTTAGTTACTTTTGTGAAAGGTTTTCTTTAAAACAAATAAAGGTCAGAAAGTCCTTCTGGAACAGTGACCTAATCCATTGTGTGACAGGAGAGCAGGTGATTGCAATCCCCTGTGATGTAAATGAAAAGTTGTTAATGTATGGTGTTTATGGCAGGTAGAGTAAACATGTAAGGTCATTAACTTTGCTTTCAGTTCAGAAAAATCAGCAATGTGGAGTTGCTGGTGTTGAATGGGGTGGACAAAGTCAGAAGTCATCCAACACCAGGTTATAGTCCAACAGGTTTATTTGAAATCACAAGATTTCATAGCACTGCTCCTTTGTCAGGTAAAGCAGCAGCACTCTGAAAGCTTGTGATTTCAAATGAATGTGTTGGATTATAACCCGGTGTCATGTGTCATGTCAAAGAAGAGCAAGTATTCTTTATAGATTCAGCTCAAAAGCTAGATTTTTAGTTCAGTTCAGAAGGCAGCTGTGTTGCACTTATATGCCAGTTTAAAAGGAGGATCCAGGGCAGTTCAGGGAATACATTACATCAGTAGATAGGTAATTTGTGAAATTTTCAAACAGGAGATTTGATTGGAAATCTGCAGGGCATTAGAACTGCGAAAGTTTAGGCTCTCAAATCTGTGAAAAGTTCATGTCAGCAGAATAGGAAAGGATTCATTGACCTGTCACCACAGTCCACAATAAAGAATTTGGAATGAGTTGGTTAAGTCGAATCTTGCGGAGTTGAGATGGGGGTAATTTTTTCTCTGGACTACGACCGATAGTGTTGGGAAATAGGATGAAGCTTTGTTTTGATGCGCATCTTGAGATCGTTCATAATATCAAATAGACTGAGGTAGGTTGGTTTGTTTTGTTTATTTGCTCTTTTGTGTAATAAACTTCTATCTGTTTTAATTGTCATTCTGGGATTTGATGTGTCCAGTAGTAACATTGTGAATATCAAACCATTGAGGCATGGATCAGAAACATTAACAAAATGCAGCATCAGAAATATAGGAAGACGATCACCCTGAAGAGTCTGATGAATGCCTACCTGCTCACATGCCTGTTTCTCTAGCTATAGCCGCAAAGGCTCGAGACGTGATCCAGGATTTTGCACTGAGGTTTGAAAACATGGAAAATATATCTGACTGTAAGTCATCTGAAGAGAGCACTTTAAGTAAAAAAAGATGACTGAGTTTTTCCAGAGCTAAGTCCCAATGTTTTTCAATGCCTTTTGCTGTCCAAGGTCAGGCCATTGTAAGGTGTGAACAAATTGAAAAAATAAAGACATTTTCACATATTTCCTGCATCACCGTGTTTTCATTTTTTCTGACTTTGAACACATTTGTAAGCACACTGGGTCTTTCTTGGCTACCTCGAAGCTCAGTTTAACACAAACGTGTGGGTGGGTCACAATTCTTGTGATTTTATTATTTATTGTTGTTCCTTCACAATCATTGAACTTTCTTCTGAACAGCATGTGGGTGTACTTAGACGCCAGCCCAGACATCAGCAGTTCAAGAAGATGGTTCATCACCACCTTCACAAGGGCAATTAGGGATGTGCAATAAATTCTGGACAGCTAGCAATGCCCATGTCTCATGAATGAATACATTTTTCAAAACTGCATATGCTGTCAGCAGCCAAGATTATAAACTCTCAAGCTCACTCATTCACACTACCTCTCTTTTCTCCTAGAAGATGCATCTTAAGAGCTACCTCTTTGGTAAAGCTATTGGTGGTCAGCCTTTTTTCTCCTCCACAGATGCTGCCAGACCTGCTGAGGTTTTCCAGCAACTTTGTTTTTGTTAATGTCTACTTGTGCTGCTCAGTGTCGTAATTTGTTTTATAACACTCTTGTGAAATGTCTTGACATATTTTAATAGGTGCTGCAGAAATACAAGTTGTCACTGTTAATGTTGTTAAGGTATCACTGACTACAATAACCTGAATTCTCATGGGGAGCAAGTGAGTAGGAGACCAGTTTAGCATAAAATGTCACAACTGTGCTCCAAACTTCAGAATACCCCTGTACTATACCACACGATATCTATTGGATAGAGATAATTCATGAATGTACAGTTGCATTGAATAGTACACACAGGATGTGACAAAGATGTGCAGACCAACATGCTAATAAAAACAGCATTTCAACCTGCAAGGGTATAATTCCTGATGAGTGTAAAGATTTGTAATGAAGAGCATGTTTACAGGTCTTAAACTACAGTCGGATGAGCTGATACAGATCAACGTAGTTGATTGGTGAACTGAAGGATTTACATCAGAATGCTGAAAGAAGGCTGTTAATACGGACACTTTCATTCAGAATAGTTGTTCTTCAAGACCTCGTTTATTAGTGTTACATTTCTAAATGCATTCGGTGAAGGAGGAAATCTGAAGTCCGTCATTGTTCAACCAATATTTGTTAACAAAGTCAAACACTACAAGTATATAGATCCTCTCTCAACTCGCCTCCTCAGTTTCAATATACATCTCTTTATATGTGCTCTAAGTAATAGAAGCCTTCCCTCCTATTTATCCTTACTCTCAGGCTTTCCAATTATTGAGTCACAACTATTTATTTTATCTAATTAAATTTGCCCTGTCACAGAAGTAGATTTCTTAATACTGTGTTAAGAAAAAGAAGGTCTTGTCCTGAAACGGGTAACATCCCTCTCTCTGGGCCAGAAGCTTTGGGTTCAAGACCCAGTCGAGGATGTGATGGTCAAGGGAGCTGTGTCCATAAAGTAGCAAATAGGTTGAGCATCAAATCCTTCCAACACATGTCATGGTGAGAGCGGGAATGTCCTGGTCAACTGCATGATTGAAAGAATAGGGCAGCACGGTAGCTCAGTGGTTAGCACTGTTGCCTCACAGTGCTAGGGGACCCAGGTTCAATTCCAGCCTTGGGTGACTGTAGAGTTTGCACATTCTTCCATTGTCTGTGTGGAGTTTTTCTCCAGGTGCTCTGGCTTCCTCCCACAGCCCAACGATGTGTAGATTAGCCATGCTAAATTGGCAATAGTGTCCAGGGATGTGCAGACTAGGTGGATTAGCCATGGGAAATGCAGGATTACAGGGATTGGGTAGGATTGGGTAGATTGGGGATGGGTCTGGGTGGAATGGTCTTCAGAAAGTCAGCGTGAACGTGTTGGGCCAAATGGCCTGTTTCCACACTTTAGGGATTCTATGAAAATAGAGCCTTTTCATAGACCCAGGCAACAACATACATGTTGCCACAGAAACCTGAACTTCCCAAGTGATCTGCAACATACTCACCTGTTAAAAACAATTTGAAGCTGTATTTTAGAGTTGGTTACATTTTACAAGCAATTGATGCAATTACCAGCCTCTCAAATGAAGAGATTTTCATTCATGAATCCAGCAAAAGTCTCTATTTGATCGTAAAATGTTCAGCATGTGATAAGTCCTGACAGTAAATTACAAATTAACACAGATTAAATTTAAGCAGATTTTGAAACTTTTCGCTGTTGACCTCAGAACGAGTGGGAGAATTGGATTCGCCAATTGCATGACATATTTTCGCTTCATCGCTCAGCAAAGACAAACACTATCTCAGCAACAAAATACATATCTAACAGCAAAGAAGATCAGCTATCTCAGTAATAGTGTACATAAATGATTTGGAGGAAAACGTAGCTGGTCTAATTAGTAAGTCTGCAGACAATACAAAGATTGGTGGAGTTGCAGATAGTGAGGAGGATTGTCAGACGATACAGCAGGATATAGATCATTTGGAAGCATGGGAAAATAAGTAGCAGCTGGAGTTTAGTCTGGACAAATGTGAGGTGATGCATTTTGGAAGGTCAAATACAGGTGGAAATTCAGATCCAACTCATGCTTGCAGTGTTTGAATCATCTTAAGCCCTTAGCTAAGAATGAATATACAGGAAACCTGGCTTGAATACATTAAACAACTTAGTGAAAATAAGATGAGGAGGATTTTTACCTGCCAAGCACATGGAGTTCTGGGTTCATGAAATTTTCCTCTCAATGTGCAAGTAACACTATTGATGATTATTTAAACTTTCTGTTTGCACATCTAATGGAAAATAAAACTGGATATTATCTGCTTATCTGTCTGTCTGAGCATGTGATTTTTCAAAGCAAATCAACATTTTAAAAGCTTTGATCTTTTAAATTGCTCCATTGCCTCACCCGTCCCTATTTCCGTAATCTGCTCCGGTCTCTAGCCGTTTCAGATATCTGCCTTCATCTAATTCTGGTCTATCAAGAATACATTATTTCAATGTCTCCACATTGGTGGCCATGCCTTCAGTTACCATGACCCTAAGATCTGGAAAACCCTCCCAAAACATTGATACCTCTCCACCTCACTTTCCTCCTGTAAGATGCTGCCTACAACCTATCATATCAATCAAGATTCAGTCACTTAAGTTATGTAGCTTATGTCAATTTGCGTCAAATTTTGCTCTACAACAATTCCATGGAACATCCTGACGTGGTTTATTTCACTGAAGGAACTGTATTAACACAATGTGTTCTTGCTGCTGTTGTCATGTTTAGGGACAGAAATCTTTCATATTTCTATGTGTAGCGTGCTGTTGAATAACTTCCATTTTGCCCAGAAAATCCAAGAGAGACACAACTTATTCATTTCTGAGCTGATCTTGTAAAAGCCAGTGACACTCCCTGAGTCAATTACCGAATACAACTTTTTAGACTTATGTGACTAAACAGAATTTTGTAAATTCAGCAGGATATTCTCGATTTTCCTGTTTCAGTTACTGACCTTGTCTTTAATAGTTATTTTGTGTAACTTCCCTCACAAAACTAGTAATGCAAGAGTTAATCAGAACAAGTCAAATAGACCAGGAAAGCATCATTACATATCATTAGCCTTTCTCAATCTCTGCCTGCAGTTTCACAGGACAATGGTGAGAGACATTGCCTCATCACACAAAGCCTTGCGGTATCTCAAATGCTTGACAGTGTAAATAAAGTTACAGACAATGTTTATTTTATTATTTACTGTATATTTATCTTTGTACGATTGTACTTTTTGCTCTGTTGTAAATAAATGGCAATTTCCATTATCTACCAGAGACGAGGCTAGTGGGGGACTAATTAAGGTTTTGAAGCATTAAGTGTGAAGCTAGAAGGAGCTTAAAACCAAGGTGCTATTCAAGTGTAGCAGGCTTTCAGCCACAATGGCCACAAGGAATGCATCAATTGGGTAACTTGGATTCTTGGATAGTGAAGGTTTTGAAAAAGTTTTAACATGTGTAACAAAATCAGTACCTTTCAACAAAGAGTGTTCCATCAGGAGTTGAGCCCGGGCAGCATGCAAACCAACAGTGATTATAATTCTCCCATTCTCACATCCACAAACCAGGTTATCAAGATTGGGAATATAGACGCTAGCTGTAATCAAACCAGTCTGGATTCCATTTGGAAGTACCCCAAGCTGACCAGTTATTTCTTCTGTCAAGGTCTTATGTTGTTCAAATGCTCCTTGAAGACTCAACGTCGTAGCTATCTGAATCTCTGAAAGTTGAACGCAAGAAAAGTGCATGTAAAGAAGGACCTTCAGTTCACTTGATCCCCCGAGTATCAACTCACTGTCCTCTCATTATGTTCTGGGGACCTGCGCTCAAATCCCATGATGGCTTATGGTGGAATTTTAATTCAACATAACAATATCTGGAATTAAGGATCTAATGATGACCGTGAAACTATCGCTGATTGTCAGAAAGACCAGTCTCGTTCACTAATATCCTTTAGGGAAGGAAATTGCCATCCTTACCTGGTCTGGCTTACATGTGACTCCGAATGCACAGCAATGTGCTTAACTCTTAACTGCCCTCTGGGCAATTAGGGACGGGCGATAAATGCCGACCTAGCCAGTAATGCCTGTTTCCCACAAACAAATAAAAAAAAGTTCTACCTGCTGTTTAAATAAATCCAACAAATACAAAACACAATCTCAAATAGCGACAGTAAAAAAAAACAGAATGAAGAGACTTGTCAAATTTTGAGACGAATGAATTGAATGACAACAAGTTTTTACATTATACATCAGCAAGCATAATTAGAGATAAAATAGCAAAATTACCATGAAAAAAGTAAAGGTGCTTTTATACTTCTAGTTTAGAGGATGATATTACAATTATTAATGGATTTTCATGTATTTAGTTTGATTTTCTTTTTCTCAATAGATGAAAGAAAAATCAATCAGAAAGTCAGGTTCTAGTAAAATTCTCTTTTACCTTGAGGGGAACCATCGCGGTTGGCCATTGGAACATCAGGAATGTGCCACATGGAAATCGTTCCTGATGCTTCACCACAGAACAGAATCTTATGAAACGGTTCCTTACGCTCGTTGATAAAAATCAGAATTGCCTGGAGAAACTGAAGAAGGTAACATGTTGGAAAAATGTTTCTTTCACTCCATTATGCGACGCTGAATTTGCCTTCTTCGAATCTTAATGTAAAAACTGATCTTTTCTGTCTAATTTTAAAACACTTCAACCATTTCAACCATGTCTGAAATTTCATATCGAGATGGAGTTTTGTAATAAGCTGAACCTAGTAAATCTCATTGTTCTACCCATTTGGCACCTCAGGTACTTACTGAATCAATACGTGGAGCAAACCTCATTTCATCGGTTTCAGAAATAAAGCAATGAACAGAAATTCCACTTGAAAACATTCGATTCATCTGCTCCTTCTCCGTGTCTCATTTTTATTATTTTAACTTCAATTTTTTTTTCCACCCAGTCTGCTAATTCTCATTTCTTTTGTTCGAAGAGGTTTTAGACACTGCCTCACCCACCTTTTTTCTTCAACCCCACGCACATTGGAACTGGGAACTGCGTGCCAAAAAAACACTCTGATTCATTGAGAACTGGCTCAATAAGGTTGTTTTATCAACAGTTTAAGCTCAGTGGACAAAAGACTAAGCTTATCTTTGCTAGTGCCCTGACAATGTAAGGTGTCAGAAATACCAGGAGAGTTTTTAAGTGACTTGCATTCAAGTACTGTTTTAAAGATTAGTGCTAGATAATATGGCTAGAGCTGGTATGCCCCTCCCCATGGTCGTGGGTTGGCATGTGGGTGGAGGGGGCATTAAATTGGGTCCCATTGTGGAGTCCCATCACCTATATCCACAACTGGCATTCCATGAGCAATGATGGAGGTATCAAGGCCACCAGATTAGAGGAGACCAATGCATAGCCGCTTAAAGGCCTTCTCCCACCCACACCTGAATTTACCTGTGGTTCAGGGTGCGTTTTCCAAGTGACAAGGCCTCTGTTGTTGGTTGCTGGTAGGGGGTGCCTGCTGCCTGTGCCCAGAGGAGGCCTTCCAATCCTGGTACTTCCCCGTACCCTACCTGACCATGAACTCAGTCTCTCACTTTCATTACCAGGGCCTAGCAGGCCAGCCTGGGGAAGCCCAGGATTTACCAATCTGTCTGGCCCCTCTTCACTACAAACTGCGTGTAATCTCAGCTCCCTGAGGGACAGCCACCAACCATCCGATTGGCCAGTTGCCGTCAGGGGATGGGGTGTGGTCCTTGCCCCTGGTAAGACCGAAATTCCCACACGGAGGGAGTTAATGGCTGGATCTCAGGAACTGGAACTCAGCCAAGCAGAAGTCAGCTTGTCCCCGAGTTTTAAACCGGAGACGGGAGTACTGCTGCAGCATAAAAGACTTCCCCCTACAAAATGAGGAGAAGCCAATTCTGTAAAATTACAGCGCCATAGCAGAGAGAAACACATCGACAACATACAGCTGTCTTGATTTAATACAAGCACAAGTAAAATATTACTGCTTCCTTCAAGCTTCTATTACTTACATTTATGAGGCAGTCGAGACAATAAGACTGAATGTCATAGACTGATAATTGTCCATATTGCATTACAACCCAACAAAGCAGTCATTAAAAGTCACTTACACTCGAAGAAACACAGCTAGAAGGCAGCTTTGTTTACACAGGGTGTTAATGCCACGCGGAGGTGGTAAGGATATAGATTTGATGTGTCATCTCCTCCCATATCGTGAGTTTTTAATCTTCACCAGATGCCTCAAGGCAACAGTGCCCAGTGGATGGAAGGTAAAGTCAAACATGAAGAGTCCAGTCAAACTACACTCATCTACCCCTTAATGACCCGACCTGTTACAGAACAGCATTCCCAGTGACTCAAACTTCAAAGCCCAACAACCTTCATGATCATATAGGAACCACCATCAGTATTCAAGATGGGAAAGGTGCCAAACTTGACACAATATAATGAGAGCAGGGTACACAGTTGTCGCAGAAGCCAGCTGAGTGGCTCTGTTGTAGCCAAAGGGCCTGACCTTCCGAGCTAAAATTTTGGAATTGCTCTCTATGAAAAATATTACGGCATTAAAATGTTACCTTACAAGCAATGCTTCTCTGATAAAAATTCTCAATGGTACTTTTAAAATGGCTAAAAAAACAAGATGAAAAGGGAACTCAAAGCTGCAACTTTCCAAGATTGTAACAATGTTCAGCAAGATGAAATACATAACATCAAAAGCAAAATCGCTTGTCCTTTCTATCAGTAAAGCATTTAATGGTTCTGACTAATACCATACCAAAATATGTTTAAACTCTTGTAATGTAACATGGAAAAGCACTAATATCAATGCTCAGATGATGTTTTAATTGACTGTGCTGTTCTCTTAAGGGTTAAGTCATCTGAACCTCCAATTAATGTGGTGCCTTTGTTCAGCTTGCTTTCAAGCCCCGTATAGATTACAACTGTTATTACATTTGGCTACAGTCCATTCCCATCATATCATAAAAACGTCTTTCTAAAACACTTGTTCACCCAATTAAACCTGTACCGAAGTTTGTAGAAAGATTTATCAATAAAAAGAGGCGCGCAGTTCCTCTCTGTAAAGTAGTGGTAGCTCTTCATCATTCAAAACGTTTCTATCCTAACACTCAGTATTCTTAGAAATATGTTCAGATATTCTTATTTCTAATTTGTGCAAAACTGAGAAGACTTGAGTGTTTATCACAGTCTGTTAAAACTTCAATACAATCAGTACCATACTTGTCGCAAATCTGTCGGCTTGATTTTGAGACCCCACCGGGACCAGGAACAGAAGCAGCAGGCACTGTGCCACTGGGCAACATGTTGGTTCTTGGGTTCTATTCTGTCCTCAGCCCATTTGCCCAGAGGCAGTTGTGGGGGGAGGGTGGCAGAGCTATTCACCCACAAGCATCAGATAGCCAGCTTAATGAACTTGCGGCCACTTTCAGCCAATTAAAGGAGGCCTGGGATTTTGCCCGGAGTATGGGTACCTGGAGGTGGCATACAGGCAGCAGATCAAGAATACAGATCTCCATACATGCTTGGAGATCAACCCTGTATTCCTGGGTGCAGCAGCATTAACAGGTAGCCCTCTGGAGAGAGATTCCCCTCACAATCCACTGCCTGGACTGAATGTGGGAGGTGACTCGAAAGAAGTGTACTAGATCCAGATAATCTTGGCAAGGTCAATGTAGAAGGGATGTGGGTGTCTCCCAAAGTAGAGCGATACTTTTTCTTTAACATCATTAAGGATCGGCCTTTTAGGACAGAGATGAGGAAAAATAATTTTCTCTCAGAGGATTGTGCCTCTTTGGAACTCTGTCTCTGAAGGCAGTGGAGACGGGGGTCATTGAACATGTTTAAGGGAAAGGTATACTTATGTACTCATCTAACAAGATATAAAGGTTATTGGGATAGAGGGGAACATGGAATTCTGAAGGCAAACAGATTGTCCCTAATCTTATTGAAGGGCTGAATGATCTACTTTTGTTCCTAAATGGTGTATTTGTATGTCCAGCTGATGCCTCCATAGACATGTGGTGGTCAGGCTGCAAAAGGTCTGGAGTTAGAGACGGATCTCCACTGTGGACCATCTGATCCCTCAATGATCTACCAAGATGTCCTATTGCGGCTTCCAAGTGGAAATACCTCCAGCTTTGGGATTTTGTACGCCATTCTTAATTGGATGGTAAGTGTAGTTTCTGATCATTTTCTGGCTGTGCTGGGTTAAATTGAGTGACTTCTGATTTCCATTTCAGCCTGATAGTGGGATTCACAAGCCCACAGGAAAAATTCAAATCTAATGGCAGATATACGGAACTTGAGATCAGAATGATACCGCTGACTACTGCTTTGCTGGGATGGGGGTTGGGGGAAGATGTTGGTGGTTACTGAGTACATGATTTGGGTCTGAATTTTACAGGGAGGAGTGGATCCCAAACCAGCAGATTTTAACAATGTTGCCCAAATCAATTACCAGCTCCAAATGACCTCATAACCAGGCGGGTGTCAGATCTCTATCCCTCAGTGAGACGAGGTTTCTCTCTTGAGAGTGACAGTCAATCTGCCAGAAGCCAGCAGGGGGCACTGCTGGGGCTTCAATCGCCTCTATAAAGAACAATGGTGCCCAGAATGAGGCAAGTCCCAGGCTTTGAGAGTGGGGAGGAGCCAGGCAGCCTAGGGAGAGGGGAAAAGAGGGAAGGGGGAGAGGGACTGCTTTTAGGGGTCAGGTGTAGAAGCACAAAGGGAGGTGAGCTACATCATGGAGATTGCCTGAAGCAAACAGAGCACTTCCTTTCTACCTTTCAGTTTCTTTTTTTAAGAAAACAACTTTCTCACTCTTATCCATCTTCCAAAGTTTCCTCATCTCTGTTTTAAATTATTTTTGAACTATGACCCCGAGTTCTACATTCTTCCACATTTGACATCCACCAGTCAAATCTCTCAGAATTTTATTTGTTTTGAATGAAGTCACTTCTAAACTCCAGAGGACACAGATGTAGCCTGTCTAGCCTTTTGCAACCTGCTCATTCTAGTTATTAGTCTAGTAAACTTTTCCTGAACTACTTCCAATGCATTATCATCTTTCTATAAATACAGAGACCTCCAGAAGTGGTCTCACCAATATCCTGTATAACTGAAGCATAACTTTGTCTACTCTTGCATTCAATTCTCTTCACACAAACCAGAACATTCTATTAGGTCTCCTGATTACTTGCTGTACCTGTATTCTAACCTTCTGTGGTTCATGCACTGGGACACCATAATGGCAGTGAAGGCAAACTGAGAGCCTTAAATGAGCTGTTAAGAGCCCCAATAGGTTTTGGGACATGTGCCTACAGGTGGATGCCATACCCAGCTCCTCTAGAGATTATTGTGGTGGAGTACCTACCTCTAAAAACAGGAGGCCTAGATTCTAATCCTATCTGCTCCAGAGGTGTGTTGCAGCATCTCCGAACAGATTGATTGGCACCCAGCTCCTGTATTACGAGGATCGGGGCAGGGTGATTGGGAACACAGCGAGCTAGCCATCAGACAGATTTCATGTGGCCCCTTTCACCCACACTTCTCTGTCCTGTCAAAAACCTTCCTGGAGCATGGACCTGTTAAAAACAGCTCTGGGTGTCATGAATACATTGGTCAATATTAAATGCATTATGGTATTCAGAAAAAAAAAATCTTTGCCTAGAATGTGGCTCTTACCATCACCAAGTAGTTGTGGCAAGTTGCATGGATGAATCAAAGGGGTGGCTAGGTCAGTGCATAATGGAAAAAGAAGCAGAAGAATATTCTAATAGAGTTTGGTCAAGTAGGGTGGGAGAAGGCTCATGCAGAGAATAAGTACCGGCACAAGTCAGATGGGCCAAATGGCCTGGTATAGTTCTCTGTAGATGATGTTTGAATATCAGTGATCAATTGATTAATATTTATATATAACTGAGTTAATACCTTGAAATAATACAAAGAAACTTTGTACAAGTACACATTAACACTCACTGAAATTTCAAGGCAAAGTTTAAGGAGTCTACACATTCCACTCCATTGTCTTTAGAAAAACATCGTCAAAGATTTCTTACTCAAGGTAGTTCAAGACCACAAAATTCTCCAAGTATATGCATATAAAAATCTGTAACCTGTCAACAGTTTTGAGTGGATTCAGAATTTAAACACTTTTTAGAATTACAGTGCATTGAACGTTAAATTTTATGTTCAAAAATGTACATTACCTTCCCGTTAACGTCTTTTGATGTATAGCAGAGCAGACGAGGTGAAACAGTTTCAGTTAATGAATGTCCATGGGAAGTGAAAATGCCAGCTTTAAACAGGCTGCTGTAAAGACATTGAAGAATTTACTGGTCAAGAAGTGGGTTTGCTGCTGAGCACAAGTTAAAGCCAGAGAGATTTGTGATTTCTATCAGGGAAAGACTAACAAGTTGAAATCACATGAAATGTACATAATATTAAAGGAGCTGTTTTGAAATCCATTCCTCCACAATTTTAACACGAACTGGCTGCCACTGGAGTGGCAAACAATGGGAACTCAGAAAAATATGTAAACACATTTGTCACCAGCACAATTCCAACCACATTTATCTACCTAGATTACAAAACTAATTCCCAGCGATTCAAAATTCCACACTCCTTAAATGATCCATTTTGCCCTCCGGAATATCCATTATTTTGCCCGTGGCATCAGAAGGATTCTTTCTCATGTTAATAAAATGAATAGCCTTTACTTATTAAGTTCCTCCTCACAACTGCGGCAGGAAGTTCTGGCCGATTACTCCCATTCTTTAGACTCTCACAGTGTGAGCCAATGTGCACAGCTGCCAACATCCTGACAAATGTCCCACTCTGGGAAGGCTTTGTTTGCATTGGTCCTTTCTTTTTGTAAAATATCAGTCCCACGCTGGGATTTTCATGATGAAGTGAATGAAACATCCACCACTCGTGCCGTACCTGAACTTTTCACGTGGTTTCCCCATCTGACCCCACCTGTCAGGCAGCTGGTAAATGTAGCTCTGCCCGGTCTCGGTCCAAATGATTATTTTGTTTGCAGCCAAGACTTCCCCACCAGCCCAGTGGTGACCGGTATTGCAGTTTACAAAACACAGCAATGAGAAGTCACAGTAATCAAATACCTACAGGAGAACAATGAGAGAATAAGACGTCTGCAATTGAAGCACCATTTTGTCTTTACATCTGTGTAACGCTTTAATCCAGTAAAACATCCCAAAGCACTTTACACCAATATAACTAGACAAACACATCCAGCGAGTCAAAGAGCAGATATTAGGATACCTCAGTCAAAGATATAGATCTTATAGTACATCTTAAAGGAGGATGGAGAGAGATAGAAAAGCAGACAGAGATAGAAAGAAAATTCTGGAATGTAGGGCCTAGGCAGCTGGATGGCCCAACTGCCAGTAACAGGACACAGGATAGAATGAGGGGTCATAGTTTTAGGCCAGGAGGTGGCAGATCTAAAACAGAGATGACAAAGAACTATTTCTTTCAAAGCGTTCTAAATCCATGGATTTCATCATCCAAAAGTGATTACCTAAAAGTGTGGACACCAGAATACTGAATAAATTTAAGGAGGAGGTAGATTTTTAATTGGTAATGGGTTTAAAGGTTAAGGGGAATGGGCAGGAAAGTGGAGTTGAGACAGAGATGAGATCAGCCATGATTGTATCAAAATGGTGGAGCGGGCTGAATTGGCCATTCCTGCTCCTAGTTCTTCTGGTTTTTATGACGCAGGAATGCACAACAGGCAAGAGTTATAGGAATGCAAAGTTCTTCAAAGATGTAACAAGGAGAGTGCACAAAGGGCGAACCAGTGGTTGAGAAGTTGGATTTCCAAAAGGCATTTGATAGGATGCCCCATAAATGGAAAGGGTTTGTGATGCAGGAGGTAACATATTGGCATGGACAGAAGATTAGCTAATAAGAAAGAGACAGTCAGGATGAATGGGTCATTTTCAGGTTTGCAAACTATAGCTAGTGGAATGCAACAGGTATTAGTGTTGGGGCTTCAGTGATTTCACAATCTATAATGATGATTGGGAATGAAAGGGTACATTGCACTTTAGCCAATTTGGCTTACAATATAAAGACAGGTGGAAAAGCAGGTTGTGAAGATGGCAGAGAACCTGGATAGGTTAAGGCAGTGGGCAAAATTTAATTGTAGGAACATGTGAGGCCATCCAGCTTGGTGGGAAAAATAGGAAAGCAGAAAATTGTGTACACAGAGACAGATGAAGAATGTTGTGTTACCAAGGGATCTGGGTGTCCTCACACGTGAATCACAAAAATTTACAGGTACAACAAATAATTTGAAAGGTAAATGAAATATTGGCTTTATTGTAAGGAAGATGAAGTATAAAAATTGGGCAGCCTTGCTACTTCTGTACAGGGTGTTGGTGAGACCAGACATGGTAAAGGATATATTTGCATTGGAGCCCTTTCAGAGAAGGTTCACCACATTCTTCAACCTCAGTCGAAGAGGTTATATGAGGGAATGTTGAACAGTTGGGCCTATGTCAGAGCTTAAAGGAAGTGAGAGGTGATCTTATTGAAGCATACAAGATTCTGAGGGGGCTTGATGGGGCAGACACTGCGAGGATGTTTCCCCTCATGTGCGGGGCGGGGGGGGGGGGGGGGGGGGGGGCGGTGTCTACAATTATCAACATAACTTTCAAAATAAAGGGTCTCTCATTTAAGATGAAGACAAGGAGAAATTTCTTTACCCAGGGGGTGATTAATATTTGGAATTGTCTTACATAGAGAGCAGCGGTTGCTGGGTCATTGAACATATTCAAGGTTGGGTTAGAAATATTTTTGATCCACGAGAAAGTTAAGGGTTATGGGGAGCAGATAGAAAAGTGGAGTTGAGGGCAAGGTCAGAGCAACCATGATCTTTTTGAATGATGGGCAGCCTCAAGGAACTAACTCTTGCTCCTGTCTTTTATGTTCTCAAATGTTGCAGGTCTGGAGTAATTTAGAGATTTGTTACAATGAGGTCTTGGAGGAGCTTGAACAGAAAATAAAATGAAAATTAAGGCATTAATATATATGTTAATCCAGATGGCTACAATTGCTTTCCATTTCCACCAGATTTATAAACTTATGTTGACAAAGTCCACAATTAAAGGAATAAATCTTATTTTACAGACTAAATTCAGAAACAAATTGAATTACCAGGCAGTATTAATTATTTATTCAAGTATCAATTTTTAAGTACTGCTTTAGGATTGAAAGAGGAAGAACATAGACTGAAAAGATGCCGTGTTGAGTCTCAGAACTTTGTGGCATCTCACAAAAAACAAGTTGCTCTTAAGTACAGAGATAACAAGGTGTAGAGCTGGATGAACACAGCAGGCCAAGCAGCATCAGAGGAGCAGGAAGGCTGACATTTCGGGCCTAGGCCCTTTTTCAGAAATGGGGGAGGGGAAGGGGATTCTGAAATAAATAGGGAGCGAGGGGGAGGCGGATAGAAGATGGATAGAGGAGAGGAGACAGACAGGTCAAAGAGGCAGGGATGGAGCCAGTAAAGGTGAGTGTAGGTGGGGAATTAGGGAGGAGATAGGTCAGTCCAGGGAGGACAGACAGGTCAAGGGGGCAGGATGAGGTTAGTAGGTAGGAGATGGGCTTGGGCTTGAGGTGGGAGGAGAGGATAGGTGGGAGGAAGGACAGGTTAAGGAGGCAGCGACAAGCTGGGCTGGTTTTGGGATGCGGTAGGGGGAGGGGAGATTTTGAAGCTTGTGAAGTCCACATTGATACCATTGGGCTACAGGGTTCCCAAGTGGAATGTGAGGTGTTGTTCCTGCAACCTCCGGGTGGCATCATTGTGGCACCGCAGGAGGCCCAGGATGGACATGTCGTCTGAGGAATGGGAGGGGGAGTTGAAATGGTTCGCGACTGTGAGGTGCAGTTGTTTAGTGCAAACCGAGCGTAGGTGTTCTGCAAAGCGGTCCCCGAGCCTCCGCTTGGTTTCCCCGATGTAGAGGAGGCCACAACAGGAACAGCGGATGCAGTATACCACATTAGCAGATGTGCAGGTGACCATCTGCTTGATGTGGAAAGTCTCCTTGGGGCCTGGGATGGGGGTGAAGGGGGAGGTGGAGGGGCAGGGGTAGCACTTCCTGCGGTTGCGGGGAAAAGTGCCGGGTGTTGTGGGGCTGGAGGGGAGTGTGGAGCAGACAAGGGAGTCCCGGAGAGAGTGGTCCCTCTGGAAAGCAGATAAAGGTGGGGGGGGAGAAATGTCTTTGGTGGTGGGGTTGGATTGCAGATGGCGGAAGTGTCAGAGGATGATGCGTTGGATCCGGAGGTTGGTGGGGTGGTACGTGAGGACAACGGGGATTCTGTTTTGATTATTATTGCGGGGAGGGGGTGTGAGAGATGAGTTGCGGGAAATGCGGGAGACACGGTCGAGGGCGTTCTCGACCACTGAGGGGGGGACATTTTTCCCGCCCCACCCTTATCTGCTTTCCGGAGGGACCACTCTCTCCAGGACTCCCTTCTCCGCTCCACACTCCCCTCCAGCCCCACCACACCCGGCACTTTTCCCTGCAACCGCAGGAAGTGCTACACCTGCCCCTCCACCTCCCCCCTCACCCCCATCCCAGGCCCCAAGAAGAGTTTCCACATCAAACAGATGTTCACCTGCACATCTGCTAATGTGGTATACCGCATCCGCTGTTCCTGTTGTGGCCTCCCCTACATCGGGGACACCAAGCGGAGGCTCGGGGACCGCTTTGCAGAACACCTACGCTTGGTTCGCACTAAACAACTGCACCTCACAGTCGCGAACCATTTCATCTCCCCCTCCCATTCCTCAGATGACATGTCCATCCTGGGCCTCCTGCAGTGCCACAACGATGCCACCCAAAGGTTGCAGGAACAACACCTCACATTCCTCTTGGGAACCCTGTAGCCCAATGGTATCAATGTGGACTTCACAAGCTTCAAAATCTCCCCTCCCCCTACCGCATCCCAAAACAAGCCCAGCTTGTCCCCGCCTCCCTAACCTGTCCTTCCTCCCACCAATCCCCTCCTCCCACCTCAAGTCCCACCCCCATCTCCTACCTGCTAACCTCATCCTGCCTCCTTGACCTGTCTGTCCTCCCTAACTCCCCACCTACACTCACCTTTACTGGCTCCATCCCCCCCTTTTTGACCTGTCTGTCTCCTCTCCACCTATCTTCTCCTCTATGCATCTTCTATCCGCCTCGCCCTCTCTCCCTATTTATTCCAGATTCCCCTTCCCCTCCCCCATTTCTGAAGAAGGGTCTAAGCCCGAAACGTCAGCTTTCCTGCTCCTCTGATTGCTGCTTGGCCTGCTGTGTTCATCCAGCTCTACACCTTGTTATCTCAGATTCTCCAGCATCTGCAGTTCCTAATATCTCTGCTCTTAAGTACAATCGTCTTTATGTTGGCAAAGGTGGCAACCATTTTGTGTACAACAGAAGTGCAAACAGCAAGAAGTGGCAGTTAATCTGATTTCGGCATCTTTGAATGAGAAGGATGTTGGCCACAACACAGAATTTTTGTGGTCCATTAGATAGAGCCACGAGATCTGAAAAAAAAAAAAATCACCGTTTGCAAGTAAAATGTGGCTTCAGGTGAACAAGTCTTTCAAAGGACGGTTTCTAAAATAAAACAGTCCTCTTCTAGCACTCCAGTGCTCACTGAAATAATGTGCTCAGTCTCTGGTGCAGAGCTTTAGCCTGTGCTTTTCTGACTGAAGGGCTAATGTGTAACTAGCTAAGCCAAGCATTGCCAATCCATTGTACAGAACATGTGTTGGCCTTTTTAGTTTAATGTTGCCACACAATTTTAGCACAGCGTAAGACATACCTTCCAGCAATCAGAGCAAACAACTAATAGCAAACGTTCGGTATAAGTACAGAAACAGACCGCTTGACAATTAAAACATTGGAGTGACTTGGATTCTGCTTCAAAAACATCCTCTCTCGCCTGCAAAATACAAAAGAAATACCAAAAAATGCAAGGTAGAATCTGTATTGTAATAGAAAGCAGAATTTCTACAATGTCAAGTGCATGTTTTGCAACGAGCTGACCTGGATACCATTAACTGATGAAGAAAGGTCCCACACTTTCAGGTCTCCTGTCACCGATATGCCCACTAAGGAATCCTCTGCAAAATAAAATCACAGAAGGGAAATATTTAATATATTATGTAGCCTATTAATATTTAGAACTATGTCGGTCTAAAAGACATGGTTCTAAATGTGGGCCTTTAATATTAAAGTACCAAATATGTCTGAGTAATGGTTGATCTCAGGTAAAAGTTGATCCCCAACCTTTTTAGACAAATTCTTTGCACTTATCACCCACTCGGCCTGGAGGTCACACATGCCTTGTTGCAATCCCACTCACTGTAGAACAGAGCATTATTGAAGAGATTTTGTGTGTGCACACATTAACACACGGTGTCAAGGTGATCACTTCAATAGCACATACTGCGTTCGTTTAGCATATTTGGGAGCGCAGTTGGAGGAAACAGTCTCTAACCTGATGGCTCTGTGATAGTCAGATGTTGGGAGAGGGTGGATTTCAACCCCTTGAAACTATTACTCGTGTAAAAGTTAATCCCCTGCTTTTAGCTAAAAATGTGGCAGAGAAACATTACTTTTACAAGAGTATTTGTGGTGACATTAAGCTTGTCTCAAATCTTCAAATGAAAGCACAATGAACATACATATAGTTAACCTATCCTGTGAAAATGTATATTTGGAGAATTGTTTATAATTAAAATGTTTATTCTCTATTCAAAGCACTCCAATTTCATTTTGTTTTTAAATAATCAGTACCTTTTTTTAATGTAATTAACATAAATTTTAGACTGGTATAAACCAGTGTCATCAATCCACTATACACATTGTGATGAAAGCTGTGTGATTTATGTATATATAAATTAATCTCATTTTTTAAAAATAGTTTAACTAGTGGCACAAGTTTAGTCTAATTGTGTGAAGCAGTTTAATAATTAACTACATCAGTATTTTTGGCACCATGATTTTAAATCAGTTATGTGTTAGAGAGCAGATGACTGAAAGCCTCATGGAGGGTTAATGTAAGTTTCTTTATATTGTGGGTTTTAGAACAGTAGAAGAAATCAATAAACAATTAGTTTAACAGTAGTTGGATGGGTAAGGGTTTGTTTGACTTAGTTAAAAAGCTTTTGAAAGCAGTTTGAAGGAGAACTGACTGAAACTGGATGTAGGAATAGTTTCTCTTAGTAAAAGGAGTTTGTTCAGAGCAGTTAAGGGGAAAATAAGTTACCTCAGTGTAAGGCTTTCAGTTTGTGAAACCTTCATACCAGGAGCTGTTCTGAAGGGTCACTGGATCCGTAATGTTAACACTGTTTCATTTCCACGGATGCCATGAGACCTCCTGAGTTTTTCCAGCAATTTCTTGTGCTCGGTTAGAATTCTGGGTTGGTTATTCAAAGCTGAGAAAGCCTAACATCCCAGTTGTAAGAAACAAAGAAAGAGGCATCACAGCTCACGGGACTGGAAATGACCTCGACTAATCTGTCTATTCCCTAGACTCTTTGACTCTCTTGTTAAGTCACTCTACAGATTTGATAGGGAAGAAGAATGATTGTGTCGGGGAGTAGATGTGATTTTGTGTTGCTGGGTTTTGAAATCTTTTAAATTGTGTAATAAGTTTACTTGGTTTGATTTACATTATTTTTTTTAATTTTGTGTAATAAACTTCTGTTTAAATCAAATCTGTACCCTGGCTTTTTCAGTGAAAGACAATCACACTAAATTGAAAAGAAGAACAACATATGATCCATCAAGACAGATTTCTTTCTGGGATCTGACTGATCCAGTAGTAACTAACATTCCTGCTAAGTTGCATGATTGCTCAGATGCTTGTAAGTTCTGCACATGCCCAGTTGGTGTGCTGACCTCTGGCTCTGCTAGTCACTGCGGCACTCAAACTTTGGAAGTCTGAACAGCAGAAGCAAAGATTACAGAGAATGTAGGTAGTAAGATACCAGGATCCTAAAAATATCCAGAGTACATTAGGGAGTATAGTAGAATGGTACTGTAATAGATGGACGTTTAAAGGATGCTTCACCGAAGAAAGGGACCAGACTGGTGGACAGTTTAAAAATGTAGAGTCTCCCGTTTAAGACAGAGATGAGGAGAATTATTTTTCTCTCAGAGGGTTGTTGGTCTATGGAATCCTGTTCAGAGAGCAAACTGGCTCACTGAATGTTTCAAAGGCTGAATTTGACAGATTATTGCCCAACAAAAGAGTCAAAGATTATAGGGGATAGACAGGTCAGTGCAGGGGGGACAGACAGGTCAGTGCAGTGGGGACAGACAGGTCAGTGCAGGAATACACAGGCCAGTGTAGGGGGATAGACAGGTCAGTGCAAGGGGGATAGGCAGGTCAGTATAGGGTAATGGACAGGTCAGTGTTAGGGGTAGACAGGTCAGTGTTAGGGGTAGACAGGTCAGTGTTAGGGGTAGACAGGTAAGTAGAGGCCACAATCAGATGAGGCATGAATTTGTCAAATGGCTTAAGGGGGTAAATGGCCTATTCCTGCACCAGTTTGATGTACATAGGAAGCCATTCAGCTTATTGTGACTGCTGGATCTTTGTAAGAGCCATCCATTTAGTTCTACTCCCTTCTCTTTCTCTATAGCATTGAACAGCTTTGCTTTTGAAGTATGACTCCAATTGCTCCTTAAGGGTGATGGCTGAATCTGCTTCCACCACCCATTTTAGGCACTGCATTTCCAGACCACACCCACTCACTTTGTAAAAGAAATTCTCCTCATGGCCTGTCTAGTTCTTGTTCTAGTTTAAAATTTATGTAGTTCAAGAACAGGAGGTATGGAGTGCAGAACAATAGGTAGAGGGGTACAGAAGAGCCCAGAGTTGCAGGAATGGAGAAGTGGTGGAGGAACAGGGCTGGACGAAGTGACAGAAATAGGGGAGGAGAGATCATACAGGGGTCTCCTTAGTGACAATGTCAAAACCCTCCTAATTTGGAATCCCTTGCTACCTTGAATCCTTTGAGAACGGACGATACACATTGAGCTGATCCAGTCGGGTGTGGCAGATGAAACAAGAGCATGGCAAAGCTCCAGGGTGCATGCATCAATAACCAGGACATCCTGATACTGTCCACAACAAAGCAACCAGCCATCTCCAGACATCCGAAATGAA
The DNA here is from genome assembly GCA_024137785.1 of Ginglymostoma cirratum. Taxonomy (NCBI): domain Eukaryota; kingdom Metazoa; phylum Chordata; class Chondrichthyes; order Orectolobiformes; family Ginglymostomatidae; genus Ginglymostoma; species Ginglymostoma cirratum. The sequence goes on along the minus strand of JAHRHZ010000047.1, from coordinate 3,107,888 downwards.
CGGTAATAGTACTGCATGAGGAGAATATCACAATTGTTTCATTAATAAGCCATTCCAAAGTTGCAAAGTCCAATTCAGAGTCATTGATTTTTTAAAAAAATAATTTGCAGTTAAATAGTTCACCTGAGATTCTAAATTGATTATTGTTATTCCATTCACATCACATTTTACAAAGGAGCCAGCTGATGCTAGCCAAAAGAGCTAAACTGATCAGAATGATCCAGTGTAGCTTCAGTGTGCTCACGAATTGGATCAAGGTTTAGATCAAGAACCAAAATAACACAGGAAACCATTTGTCCTATTGTTTGTGTGAATTCTTCTGAAGAACAATCTGCCTAGTCTTACTCCCTGGATCTTCGGTAACACTCCCGCAATTCTTGCCCCTTCAAATAATTTATCAAGTTACTAATGCACATCAAAAACAGCAATTATCCCAGTATGTACTTAATCTTTGGGAATGCTGCTCCCCTCCAGTCTGCAAAACCACTGTTTCTATCGCTTAGTCAATCTGCACCCAGGATGTTGCATCCTCTGTTATCCCATGGGTTTCAATTTTGCTAACAAGTCCGCTATGCCTGCCATTTTTCACTGTGGCTGTTTTTCTCCTACAGTTACTGTCAAAAGACAAGGTTGTCTTTCGACAATAACTTTCCTGCAGCTTAGGACTGATTGGTTTTATACTAGGTTCCTAGTATATTGACCAGTAATATCATTGCTTTTGCACAAACATTCTACAGTATTACCCCAATATAACAAGTGTTTAATCAACCCCGGGACTGAGTTTTACACCCTGTGGCACAAGCAGCAGAGACAGAAGGGGGTCCAAAACAAGTCAGTGTGTGCTAATTTCTCAGCACCATCCCTCTCCTAGGTCATGTATGCAGCGACAAGAGAGCGGGTGCAGGGTGGTACACATGAGCCTAGAATTATCTGAAAGGATTAATACTTCATTGATACCACCCACTGCGATGCTGTCATGAGGACGAGGTGAGTATTGAGTCAGATTTTGTGAGCCAGGCAGGCTGAAGGCCTTCGGTCTGGATGCAAGAGCAGCTCCAGGCTGCCAATATTCCCATTCCCTACCTCCGCACAAGTGGCTTGGCTGCAAAAACGTTATTTTGCAAAAATTAAAAAGGAGTGAGAGAGAGCGCTTCCATTTTGAAGTTCCCTCTCCCTCACTTAGCTTACATTGAATCCTAGTGCTGCTTTCCTGTGTTAGTTGGATTGCAAGCCTATTCTCTGGCCATTAATTGACTGTTCTGGGGACAGTCCCAGTGAGCAGCTGTTTTTCCTATTTGACGGAGGGGTCCAGAAGCCCACTGCAGATTTTAAGGTGATTTGACCTGAACTCCCTCTGTTGCCTTTATCTCTATGGATTTCAGACTGCCTCACAAGCTCTAACCTTTGAAAGAAGTATGGTCTACCTTTTAACCGTTGGTTTGCGCTAGACATTTGCATCTCTGTTCTTATATTCTAACTATTGATTATCCTACCAAGCTGATTGTATATTGCCAACCAAAGATGAGGTGTTTGTGCAGCCCCCTACTTCCACTTTCACCTCTGTCTCTCAGGCTTGTTGTAAGTATGTGTTTACTCTCCTGTTAACCGTTAAGTGTTTAGTTCTTGCAGTTTGCTCTCAAACTTGTTTTAGGTAAACTCGGCTAGCATGTCACAAGGACATTTTAACTTACCACACTTAGGCAGGGTCTGATGGGAAAATGGACAATAGTGACTGTCAATATTCCAATGTGCATTGATACACATCCCAGGTATCTAATGGCCAAAGTGAAAGGGACAGCACATTGCAGCCAAAGTCTTCACAATCAATAGGTTTCACAGCATATAGTCTTTCTCCCTGACTGCTGTGCCACCCTATCTAAAATTCTTCACTTGGCAGTGACTCATCCGTTTTCAAGTATTAACAACAGGGCTGAGAATTTGCAAATGAAAAACTTCTGGCATTCCACTCGGAAAAGTCTTATATTATGGTGCTGTGGTTGCATCTTGGGGACATGATCTTCACCGGGACGCCAACAACTTCTGTGCCCATCAATGACACTTTCAAAACATTTAATGCTGAATGTTGGTTGCGTCCAACATTATGAACTGATGGCACTAGGAATTAAGTTACACCCTGATCTTGGGGCCATATTGAGTTAGTTAACATTAATTTGCTTTTCACAGGCATAATTTGGTAGCCTTGAACAAATTTTCTCCACTCTCGGGTGTCTGTCTGTGTAGAGTTTGCACATTCTCCCTGTGTCTGTGTGGGTTTCCTCTGGGTGCTCTAGTTTCCTCCCTAAGTCCAAAGATGTGCAGGCTAGATGGATTGGCCATGCTAAATTGCCCATGGTGTTCAGGGATGTGTAGCTTAGGGGGCGGTGGGGTGCTCTGAGGGTCAGTGTAGACTTGTTGGGCCGAAGGGCCTGTTATCACACTATAGGGATTGTATGATTGTATGTATGATTCGAAAGTACTGAATTCAATCTCAGACATTTAAAAGGAACCCTGGCCTCTTCATGAGTTCAAAATCATGGTTTTGTTTTCATAGAACATTAAAGTAAATGCTTTCGAAAGAAGGGTTAAAACAACCAGCATCAGTAACTTTCAAAAACTCTTTCAACATCATAATTTCCATTCTTTCCAATTTCGATACATGATAGAGGGCACAACCAAATGTATCAAACACAGAAAGCATCACATCGAATGTTGAGTACTTACATTGATTGCAGTGTGGGTGAAGGGCAGTTTTGTATGTTCTAAACATTGGCCACTGGTAACATTCCAGAGACACATCTCCCTGCAAAGTGTACAGCAAACGTTATTCTTCAGCATTTCTAGCCAATTGACTGAAATCACTGCATAACATCAAGATTTTCATTAGTGCCTCATTAATTATGCCCAAAACTATCTTAAGTTGATTTTTTTGTTGCTGTAGTAGATTGCTGAGCAAGACACTGTTTTGACCATTACTTGAAATGGATGACATATCTGTGCCCTCCCTGTCAGAGTAATTACAGCCCCACAGCTCAGTTTGAAGCCTCAGTATGAAACTAATTACTAACCTCCTTCCAGACTGCAGCAAATTGCAGGTAAACTGACATCTTAGCTCAGTTTGGTATGTTGTCCATCATGCTTATGAGTGACATTCAATTAACAAATGGTGCCCTTCATTCAACTTAAACTTGGACTTCTTGCAATAGCCTTGCATCCTAAAGACTTTCACATTTTTTTTTATCTTTCCGATTACGAGGTTTACATTTCTCATGACTTTGTTGAAAACACAGTGCCACCCTATGGCAACTTATTGTGAGGCAGTTATTTCCAGAAACGAAGGAAAAAACCTCACCGTTTTGCTACAAAAGTAGTCACCTGATCTGCATTTTGTAGCATTCCCCAATGCTTCAGCTCACTTCTCAATATTTAGATAACATAGCGAAGCTAGTAACGTTTGAGTGGGCTGTGGTTTACATAATTGCCTGCATTATTTGTTCAAACAAACAAGAGTCCAGTCACAAATTCAACATTAGTAATTACCTGCATGTTACAGGCAAATAGATGTTGTCAGCAAGCACAAGGAAAGTGAACCTCTACCCACCCTTTCAGGTAAGAAATACCCATTCCTGCTGGCACCTTCTGATTAAGAAAGCCAGGGAGCGGAGAGTGGGGGTGGGAGAAGGTGAGGTATTGATGGTTGTTCAGTTCTGTGGAAAATTATGGAAAATGTTAAGGGGGGGGGGGGGGGAAAGAGGGCTCAGCAAAGGTTATTAACAGAATAGAGAGTATGAAAAGGGTCAGGAATTTGTCTTCCAGGCACAGCAGCTAAGGGGGCAACTATGAGAAGGGGTGCAGTCAAAGCAGTATAGAAAGTGTTGTACTTAAATGCTCTCTGTATATGAAACATGGTAAATGAGGTTGTAATGTAGATTGAGGTTGGTGGGTTTGATGTTGTGGGCATCACAGAGACGTGGCTGCAAGAGGATCAGGGCCGGGAGCTAAATATCCGAGGATACACATACTATCAAAAAGACAGGCAAACGGGCAGAGGGGGCGGGGTTGCCTTGTTAGTAAGAAATGACATTAAATCGATAGGAAGAAGTGAATTAAAGGTGGTGAACTGAACCTGTATGGGTAGAGTTGAGGAACCACAAAGAAAAAAAGACCATTATGGAAGTACAGGCCTCCTCGCAGTTTTCAGGATGTGGGGAAGAAAATAAATCAGGAAATGGAAAAGGTATGTGAGAAAGGTACAGTTACAATAATCATGGGGGACTTCAATACGCAGTAGAAGGGGAAAATCAGGTTGGTAGTGGATCTCAAGAAAAGGAATTTGTGGAATGTCCACGAGTCGGTTTTGTTGGAGCATTTGCAGTAGATCCCACCAGGGAACAGGCAATTCTGGATTTGGTGTTGCGGAAGGAGGCAGACTTGATTAAGGAGCTAAAGGTGCAGGAATGTCTAGCAGGTAGTGACCATAATAATGATAGAATTCAACTTGCTGTTTGAGAGGAAGAAGCTGGAATCAGATGTAACGGTTGTTACAACTGAGTAACGCTAACTACAAAGACACAAGGGAGCTGCTGGCCAGAGTTGATTTGAAAGGGGATCCAGTAGGATTTGCAGTTAAAAAATCCAGTAAGATTTGGAAGCCTTTAAAAACCCTAGAAGATAACTAACAAAAGCAAAAAGGGGGCCAAGAATGAAATATGAGAGTAAGCTAGTTAGTAATGTAAAAGAAGATTGCAAGAGTTTTTTGAGATAGTAAGAGGTAAGAGAGAGGCAAGAGTGGACATTGGACTGCTGGAAAATGAGTTTAGAGAAGTAGTAATGAGAAACAAAGAAATAGCAGAGGAATTGAATAGTTACTTTGCATCAGTCTTCACAGTGGAAGACACCAGCAGCATACCACAATTTCAGAGTCAGGGGGCAGAGGATTAGGGGAGAAGGCAGGAGAATAGGGTTGAGAAATGTATCAGTCACGATTGAATGGTGAAGCAGACTCAAAGGGCCAAACGGCCAAATTCTGCTCCCATGTCTTGTGTTTTTATGGTCTTTGAGAGAATGCATCTAAATGATTGCTTCTGTTAAACAGATTATTCCAGCTCCCTTCAAGTTATGAACTGTATATATTAACTATTGAGGTCACCGAAGACCAGTACATGGGAGGATAATAGCCACACAGAATTATTTTGGAAGGATATTGGAGGTACACACCAAAGAATCAAAACTGCAATAAAGCAGGAGGAACAGGAAAACAGAAATTAGTTGCTATGGGGCAGCACGGTGGCTCAGTGGTGAGCACTGTTGCATCTCAGCACCAGGGACCCGGGTTCAATTCCAGCCTCGGGCGACTGTCTGTGTGGAGTTTGCACATTCTCCCCGTGTCTGCGTGGGTTTTCTCCGGGTGCTCCAGTTTCCTCCCACAGTCCAAAACTGTGCAGGTGAGGTGGATTGGACATGCTAAATTGCCCACAGTGTCCAGGGATGTGTAGATTAGGTGGGTTATAGGGGGATGGGGATGTGTCTGGGTGGGATGCTCTGAGGGTCAGTGTGGACTTGTTGGGTCAAAAGGCCTGTTTTCACACGGTAGGGACTCTATGATTGTCTGTTGAACTGATTAACCTATAGGGTTCAAACAACTATTGTCCTACTTTGGTATACCTGAATTTTACATGGAGTATTGAAATGTAATTTCAGGCCAATATTCAGTGTGTGCAATGCAGGTAAATTAAAACTAACTGGCTAGTTCTTTCTTGTCCTTCATAATTGCAATTTTCATAACTTTCAACATAAGTTTGAACCCTAAGGCTGTAGACTGTAAGAAAATTAACCATATCAAACTGAAAAAATTATGTTGCTTACAGTGAGCACTGGTCAAGAAGGCACCTAACAAATTTAAGGTGTTGTATGTCTGCGCTTCAGGAACGTTTGATGCAAGTTATAACTGAAAGACAGGCAACCAATCAAAATAATCCAAAAAAGGTCCTCGTTCAATTCTTTGGGTCCGGTGACCCGAACGGAGGAAGGGTCACCGGACCTGAAACATTAACTTTGATTTTTTCTTCACAGATGCTCCTAGACCTGCTGAGCTTTTCCAGAAGCTCCTGTTTTTGTTCCTGATTTACAGCATCCACAGTTCTTTTGGTTTTCATTCAATTCTTCCCTGGGAGAGGCTCAGTTAGAAAAGGATATGGGGTTGATCACTTATCCTTGATTTCAACGGTGTATGAAATAACCATTATCAACAAGGCAAACTGAGTACTGGGGTGTGCCTGCAGAGCACTAGAGTGTTAAAAGAGCAAGTTATTCCGATATGTTACTGATCAATTTGAGGTCATTTCTGTGTTAAACCTGCACTTTGACTACCAACTCCACTTAATGTTTGGGACTGTGACATTAATTAGTCTGTCATAACCAAAGGTTCTGACTCACTTTACTTTCCTATTAGATTCTGCAATGACCTTTCAGTTTCTTTTTGACTTCCTCTTTGGGTTGGAAGAGTACTTTGGACCACAGGACGTTCCTCATGCTTTCCCTTTGTCTGACTTTCTCTTTAAAGCAAGAAAGCTTTATCATCATCATCATCATCAGTCCCCCGCTGATGATGATGACTCTCTTCCACTCTCAGGGTGAGTCTGTAAGTAGCTGTACAGACCCAGTGCGGCTTCTGCAGATTCTGCCACACTTGGGGCAGAAGGTGGACACAGGAAAGGGTGAATGGGGCGTTGATGTGACTGTTTTTGCCTGGCTTCCACTTTTTCCGACAGCAAGTCTCCAGGTGCCCAACACTTTCCTTGATGCTCCTACTCCACGTTGGACGGTCTTGGGGCAGTGATTCCCGGGTGTCTGTGGGAATGCTGCACATTACCAGTGAGGCTTCGATGGGTATCCCTGAAGCAGTTCCTCTGTCCACCCATGGCTAGCCTGCTGTTTTGGAGCTGGGAGTAGAGGGGCTGCTTGGAGCATCACATGTTAAACTCGCAGATGACATGTCCAGCCCATGTTAGCCAATCAAGGGCTGTCAGTGCCTCAATGCTGGGGGTGTTGACCTGGTTGAGGGGTGCTGGTATTGATACATCTGTCTTCCCAGTGGATTCGCAGGATCTAATGGCGCTGACGGATCCTCTCTCCAATCTTCACTACATAGGCGAATACACTTAGTTCCCTCACAGCTACTCCAATCACATAATTGTCCTCATCATCTCATTAGTCTTTCCCTCTGACATTCTGACCATCACTGAACTCTCCAAGTTCCATGCCTAGTGCATCATGACTCATCTTCACTTTGTGGTTGGTTGGCTCACCGAGCTGGTTCGTTGTTCCGCAGACGTTTCATTACTCTGCTGGGTAACATCATCAGTGCAGCCTCCGATAAAGTGCTGTTGTGTTTTCCTGCCTGTTATTTAAACTCTGGTGTCCATTAAGCTGGGTTACCTCCCTTCCAGTTTTCCTTCGCAGTGGAGTATATACAGGGTCTATCTCTATGTATTTGTTGATGGCCTTCTTAGTGGAGAATCAGGCCTCTAGGAATTCCCATGCTTGTCTCTGTTTGGCCTGTCCCAGAATCCTGGTGTTGTCCCAATCAAATTGGTGGTTTTCCTTACCCATGTGGATGGAGATGAGTGAATACTGGTCGTGTCTTTTTGTTGCTAGTTGGTGTTTGTGTACTCGTAGCTAATTTTCTTCCTGTCTGTCCAATGTAATGTCTGTCTCTGTCTTTGCAAGGAATTTTGTACATAACGTTGGTCCTATCCACAGTGGGTAATGGGTCTTTGGTTTGGGCGTAGGTTTGTGTGCTACTCTGACGCCCAGTGGTCGTAGGAGTCTTGTGGTCAGTTCAGATCACACATCTGTTGTATGGTAGCGTGATGAGTGTGTTAGGGCGTGCAGTATCTTCCTGTTGTTGTCCATGTAATAGACATCTGATCCAGTTGTTTGGGTATCTTTGAATACTTGGAGGAGGTACTCTCTTTTTCTTTTTGGCGTAGTTCTGGGATGCTGCAGTGTGTTGTTGCTCGTTTAAACAGTGTTTTCATGCAACTTCATTTGTGTGTGTTAGCGTGGTTGCTTTTGAAATTCAGTATTTGGTCATTGTGTGTGTGGCTTTCCCGTGTACCACTGGTCTTGAGTTCCACCATAACGTCCAGGAATGGGAGCTGTTCATTCTTTTCCTCTTCCCTGGTGAATTTGATCCTGGTGAGCGTGTTGTTTATTAGTTGGTGTGTCTCCTCTAGTTTGGCCCGTTTAATAATTACGAAGGTGTCGTCCATGTATCGTATCCATAGTTTCAGTTGGATTTGCAGGAGGGCCATGCTTTCGAGTCACTGCATCATCACTTCTGCTAATAGTCTGGAGATAGATGATCCCATGGGTGTCCCGCTGATCTGTTCATAGATTTGGCTGTTAAAGGTGAAGTGGGTCGTGAGGCATCGGTCCAGTAATTTCAGCATGTTGTCTGAGGAGATGGTGTCACTCAGGTCTTGTTCTTGTTTGAGTAGTGTTGCTAGTGTCTCTCTTGCTAGTGGTGTGTCGATTGATGTGAATAGAGCAGTAACGTTAAATGACACCATGGTCTCGTCGTCATCTATTCTTATGTCCATCTTCACTTTGTCTTGCTTTTCTCTTACCTTGCTCTTAACATCAGGCTTACTGAAATAAACCTTGACGTGGGAGCATGTTGATACATTAATTCATACACTTGTAGACTGTGGGGTTATTCCGTAAGAGAACTGAAAATGATGTAGTACGCAGCAAAGTGAAAATAAATATTACACCTTAGCTTGTCACTCAGCAAATACCAGTGACACTTTTGTCTGCAGCGCCATTTGATTCTGAGTGAAAAGGTAAATGTTTTGTACACTAATTTTACTCAGAAATATCTCAAATCATTTTATCCTAAACTATGAACAAATTTCTGACACCAACACCTCAGGAATTCAAACTGCAAACTAATTTATCATAACCACAGTAGGGTTTGGCACTTGTCGTATTGGGCATGGAATCAAGATTTATCCATTTGCTACATCCTTCCACTTCAAAAAAAAATCAATTGCTTACTTCTTTCCAAGTTTGTCATATGGTTGACCATAGAATGCATTGAAACGTGGTTGGAACATACTTCTCATTCTGAGACAACCTTGACAACTTTTCAACAAGTCTTCAATATCTTTAATTACTTTTTGGACACTGAAAATTAGATTCTTGCTACTGCTTTCATATGGACTAACCCTGTGACCTCTTGATGAAGTTTCTTGAATAATCTCTAAACCTTGACAAAATAATGACTTTAAAACTCCACATGGGGTGGCATTGACCTTCTCTCTGTTCTAACGTGTGAAATTGCAATTTCTCATCATCACATTCTCTAGGCTAGACATTCATGACATTGCTGCAACTATACCTAGTACCACATCCTTATAAGTTTCTTCTAAAATCTCTAGTAGATTCTGTCATATCAATTGTGTCTGTCAAGTAATTCACAGGTAACTTGTGGTTAGAAATAAATCAATCTTCATGGGAAATCTTGATTGGATGTCCACATTTGCGAGATCTGCTGACTTATGGGATTTAATATATTGTAGCTAATTTTATCATTTGTCCTCCTTGTTCAAAGTACTTCGCATTTCAAAGCTCTTCCTCAATCGCAGATGTGCTTTTTTTCCATTTCTATTCTAAATAACTCCGCACAGATTAACTATAGTTTTGTAAAGTCAATTCCTTCTCATCACGGAGTCTTACTGTTACTCCTACAATGGCAGGTATTAGGATGTACCGTTGTACTGCACTCTGAAGTCAGCTCACACTGGATATTATGACTGATATAACTACTCAGCTTCAGTTTTGTAACTTAGCAATTTATTGTAACCTCTTTCTGAGATAACAGACCACATGTTTATCAACAATAAAAATAAGTAGTGAATCCGCAATGTTACTTTCTATTATGGTGTTGGAATTTTATCTTCAGCCCTATTACTTTTATCCTTTCAAGTTCTATTTTTCTTGCTGTATTACTGAGTCACTGTTATCTTCCTGCTCAATAACATCCATGTTAGTTGTAATATTAAACATGCCTATTTAATGTTCCTCATACACCTGAACAAACTTTGGATCCACGATAACCTCACCCTGGTTCAAGACCTGGAGCATCACTGTTTCCTCCACTCCTGTGTCTTGTCTGAATATCACTGAATTTCCTACAGGCAGAGCATGTTGACAAGAAATGGGGGCATTTAAGTGGGTGGTAGCTACAATGGGAACTGTAATATTCAAGTTTCCGACACTGAGACTGTGAAGTTGGGGCCATAGCCTTGATCTCACTGAAATTCATGGGGCCTTCCCTGAAAAAGGAGCTCCCTCGCTTTCTATAACTCTCCTTCTGCCACATCCAGTCCTGCAGCCTCTTTACACACCTCTTCCCACATCATCTCATTGCCTTTGCTCTAATGCTTGATCTGGATCAGTCACGATCTCATTGAAAGGCAGTACTGACTCGATGGGCTGAATGGCCTACTTCTGCTACTTCAGTTCATATTTCTTATGGTCTTATCAATTTCACTTTTTCTTTCAGCTTCCTATGAACATGTCTCGACTGTCAATTTCTAAGTTCACACCATGTCTACAGCAACAAGACAGATTTTTTTTAAATTTAAGAACACAAGGTTTGACTTGGCAATTGCTCTCTTATGAAATGGAACATTCAGTACAATCTCACTTTTGGTCATGCCATAATATGAATCCAATCTCATTCATTTCAGGACAGTTCACAGTACTGAGGTCTTTTGGATAACACTGGTTGGACACCACCTCAAATGCATCAGGCCCCATCATGGTGAGGAAAACATCAACTTGATCTTCATCTCTTATTTTATTTGCTTTCAGTCAAATGTGAAACTTTCCTCTGTAATTGCACTAGCCCCTCTTGCTACAATTGGATACTCCTATTGCCCCTAAATATGCCTTCAGTATCCTTTTCCCATTAAGTACTATCTGACTCACTGTAGATGAACACAGTGTTCACCAGGAACAATCTTTCAAACTGATCAATCGTACTCAAAATCAAGTTTAGAGGCATTCCAAGGTGACACAACATCTTTCAGTCCTTGGTTCCTGAAAGGAAGTAATTTTATCCCAGCATAATTCTATAGTGTGTAGCACAGAGAGACTTGCTCATCTACAGGCAGCCATTACTGAACTAATCTTATTTAGACCTCCCAAACAGAGATGGCAAAAGAGAGTGTAATATAATGAAAGGCTCGTATCTCGCAATGTACTACAAGTGAAGCTCAAACAAAAAGAAGAAGTTCAGTTACTGGTTTTGGAACGTGTGCTTCTAAGGGAAAGCGTAGCAAAGTGGTAACAGACAAGACTGTCTGGGTTCAAAAACAAAGTTGCTGTAAAAGCTCAGCAGGCCTGGCAGCATCCGTGAAGGAAAAACACAGTTAATGTTTCAGGTTTGGTGCCCGAAACATTAACTGTTTTTTCCTTCACGGATGCAGCCAGACCTGCTGAGCTTTTCCAGCAACTTTGTTTTTGCTCCTAATTTACAGCATCCGCAGTTCTTTCGGTTTTTATTAAGATTGTCTGGGTTTCTTGACAGGGTGCTGGAGATGGAAAGGAAGAGGGGTGCAGTGTTCCAAAAGGAAGCCAGGAGGCTCTCGGAGAACGTTCAGAAGGCAATGGGAGCAGGTGACCATGAAGTTCAATTCTTGAAGTCTAGCCGTGAGGTATTAGCTGCAGTGCCAGGAACATTTCAACAGCCTCACAGGGTGGTAATGACCAGTGAACGCATCTTGACATCACATCTGCTCCCTATGTCTCCACCAACATCTCATGCTGCTCAACGCAGCACACCAACATCACTCATCCATCAGCAAACAGGACTCATGCCAAGTTCATGGGCATATTCTGTTGCAGGGGAGTTTGGAGTGACAGTGTTACGCTGCTGGGAATCCAAGCTGAGATGCTTGTTGCACAGTCAAGGAGTGTTTGACTTCAACTTGACATAGGGCTTTGCACTGAGATGAAGTCTGTGCTATCTACCGTGGAAAATATCTGATGACACAAAATCCAGGAGAATGGAAAATTGTGACAAAGCTATGAGCAACTGCAATAGAAAACAGATAAGCTGGTAGCTTGGACCAATAGGCAGCAGATAGAGAATCAACATAAAGGAAAATGTCCCAAAACATTTTGAAATAATAAAAAAGAAGTGTGTCTGAAAATACAAGGACAGGAATTTACATCCATTATGACACTTCTGAGTATGCAATTAGTTAGACTGAAATGGTCCTCAGTTCACCAGTGGCAAAATTTACACCATAACTTGTTGGAGAACCAAATAGAATATCCTACTGCCACACACACACAGATCCATGTACATATCAATCAAATCTAGACAGAAACTGCAGTTTCTATGCAGGAATTGTTGTCATTCACAGCTGGTAAATGTTTTACATGGCACTGGGAAGACTTTTAAATTATAAACTATTTTAAGTGTTGGGTCTATTCTGTAGGCACCTTTTGCTGCTGCAACATCACATTGTAATGCCATAAAATCCATTTGCTTCATGAGGCTTAAACTTTAAGCAGAAACTTCTTGACTGATCAATACAGGGAGCAGTGGCAATGAAACATGGCCAATTGCTCGTAGCTGTTGACATTCCTACTTGTGAGATCAATGCTCACTCATCTTCGATTCCCCATATATTTAATCAAAGTTGAGGAAGACACAAGCTTTCGCAGCAAGTTATGGTGAGACATACATAACACTAAGTCAATACGTAATAATTTCCTGAGGTGCACTTACTCAGCAAATACATTTTCATTTACTCTGCCTCCGGAAGAATAAGTTATACAACACTATCCAGTCATATGATCAACATCGTCAGGTCCAATTTTACCATATTGTCTTTCACATCGGTGCAGAGACTGAGCACTGACACATAACACAGAATCAAAACCATCAATAAGAAGCTCTCAGTAGATATTTGATATAAATAAATGCTAACAAGTACAATTTGCAACTGAAGCTTGGGTGCCAGCTCATAAAAACTTTCAGATGAGTTGCTGCCTTCTTCCCCTCTGCTGGGTATTTACAACTCAAATGCTTTTGTGACGTGGAATAGTGTAACAAGCCTTAAAACTCACAGTATAAACTGATAGAATCTGAATGTCTCTCCAAATTGTAAATACCCACAATGTGTTGCGTTCTCGAGCAGATGCCAGGGGTTTCATAATAGGGTGGGAAAGAGGGTCAGAGAGATAGGCAACTGTATCTATGCCAGTTAGGAAAGGTTTGAGTTGAAGTTTGGAAATGGCTCACGGACTCTCTTGGTCACTGTGACACAAAGCTCAATTTCTCTGCAGATACTTCAATGAATCCATTTTGACAGGAAGACTTACCCATTTTCAGCTGCACTGACAACACATGGTTGCTTTTCACTTGCTTTGCCAAGGCAAGTAATGGGGGAAGTGTGACCAAACAGGAAGATTCTTGGTAGCGTCTAGGAAAATACAAAATGGCATTTATACATGGGAATAAGGCAAACCTTAAACACATCAGGTGCTTTTTGATAAAGGCAATTGTTGCTTTTGCTCACTCATGGCAACAGGCAGGAGCTCCAGACCAGCTTCTCTTAGGACGACTTGCTTAATGAAGTAACAATGATAGGCCTTACACAGGAACAAGGACCCCAGGAGTAGAACCCCAACCCCCTCCTCCCCCTGAGAATTGGGACAAAACAGAGGCCAGGAGCTGTGCTCTGCTCAGCAGTGCCACTGGAGATGCAGTGGCTGTTCCCCGCATTGCACCTATCCAAGGCCCAGCATGACCTCGGGACACAGGCCATAGATGGGATGGGGGTGGGGGTTGCAGGTTGGTGGAGGGCGGATAGAGGGGGTGCAAAGGATGGCTCTCAGCAAATCCTCCCTGTTACAGATGTCGAGTCCTTTTATTGGGCTTTGATTGCTTTGGACCCTCCCCAGAAAGCAGCAAGCGTCCCAACAGGGTCTCCTTTACGGCTTTCCTCATGGTGAGTCCCCTGTCTGTCACTGGGTGAATGCTGCCAGGTATGCAATGAGGCACATAAGTGGCCACAGATCCCTGTTTAAACACTCCCCCTCCCCCCTCCAGATATGCCCCATGGGGAGGGCATTAAATTTCACCCAATATTTCTACAGTTCCAAGACAAAACCGGAATTGCTGGAAAAGTTCAGCAAGGCTGGCAGCATCTGTGGACAGAAATCAAGTTAACGTTTCTATAGTTCACCTGTTAATTTCTCAAATATGGAAAAAAGGATTTCTATTTCAAAGCAAACAATTGCACGGATTGGGGTGAGGGGTTGTAGTCACCAACCAAGGCTAAGCAGCATTTGCAATGTAATGAACATGATGCTTTCAATTGCACCAACAGTAGAGGTAGAGAAAGATCTCTATGAGAAGCCAATAGGTATTAGCTGGAGGATGAACAGGGTCACTCTTGCACTGTCTTTCACAAACACAAATATTTGCTGAGTCTCTCACCCAGCACTAGATGATTGCATTGCAGTAAGAACATGATTTTAAGGTAATTTCAGTGAACAGTCCTGGTTACATCTGTAGAGCAGTAAGATTGCAATATCAAAACCAATGCTATAGGCATGTTGTTGCCATCCATGACTTGTGCCAGGCTGTTATCATTGTGGTGAAATTGCTGCCACGCACCATTTTTAACGAACCAGAAAAGATGCGTCAAATTGCTTTAAGCAACATTAAAAACGTAAATATCTAATGGCTGTAGGAGATTCCAAAGCAAACACTTGAACAGAACATCTTCCATTTGAAGTAATCATTCGTAAGACAATATCATTTTGAATGATTTTTGGACCAAAGTTTACATAAATTCAATTATAACGAGCTTTTGAAACTATTTATTTAATATTCATTGTGAATATCACAGAACAGTTTCACCCTCTCTATGGTCAAGCCTGATGAAAAGTACAGTGACCTCAAAATAAAGCAAAACGGAGCATGTTACCACATTGCACAAATCCATTTCCCATATTGATTCCTGGCCAGCCACAATATTTAAATGACAGTTCAGTCAAGCCCAAGATAGTGCTCCTCTTCAGGTCATTAGTGTGCTGCGTACGTACAGCACAAGATATATCGCCTAATAAACCACCCATTATAAGAATAGACTTCTGTTGCCACAAACACAAAATTATAAGGTTGAACAAAAATCACCTAATGCTTAACAGAAGCAATTTTTCTAAAACTGAAAGCATAAATGCAAAGCCACATATTTTTCTCTCCTCATATATTACTTGAGACCAACTGCACAAATTCAAGATTTTTTTTCAGGATGCTTGTGTTTCAACAAAAGGAACAAGCCCAGATACTTTTGTTGTAATTAATTACGCAAAATACTAACCTTGAAATCAGGAGACAGATTCCAGAGGCAAATCTGCCCTTCCCGACTCCCTGTCACAATAGTTCGCTGATCGTCAGTTAACATTAGAGCACAGATTGAGTGAGATGGTGCTTTCCTCTCCCACACTGCTATTGGCTGGACAATACTCTTCATCGTGACCAAAGTACCTGTAAATGATATTGATGGGTCAATATGCACTGATTCAAAACCTTCTGAACCAATTAATTATTCCAAGTATAGAAATTTCTTGTTCAAATTTGTACACTGTGCCTGTATTGTATATTTATTCCTACATTTTATGTTGCAAGTTGTTTCAACTCGAATTTACAGTGCTGTAAATATCAAACCACTTGAACTTACATGTTTCTCAGCAAGCAATGTCCCAAGGAACCTAACTCTGGCACTAACATGAATTTCTTTAGAAACCATTCATTCACGTAAAGGTGTGAATTTCAGGAATGCAACCATAATGTTAAGTGAGGACTTAGCATACTTCATGTGAAAAACTTCTAGGATAAAAGTAAACAATATATTATCATTTGGGATTTGAATTTTAAAATGGAGACAAATGGACTACGGCCAGTTCTGTGAAGGTATTTTGTTTTTAAAAGTTAGAAAGTAATTTGCAATAAGTAATCTAAACACATGATTTCCAAAAAGGGATGTTAGTTTAGTCAACAGCCTAGCAGTACTCCTATGGTGTTAAATAGTGAAGAAAACATTGTGTGCCTTTACATACATGTGTAAAGGCACACAATATTTTCTTTACAACAGGATATTTATATTATAAACCAGTGAGATTAGGTGAATACATTCTCTTACATTCCAAATGCTCAGAATAATGCATCTTCAAATCTTAAAAAGGTCACACTGTCTGGCTATTCTTGTAAAGATAAAATTACTTCCAACAGACAAACCCTAACTATAGGGGGTTGCCACTTTATTGAAATATTGGTGCATTTTACTGTACAGTAAAATTACATTGACAGCATTAGGAACATACCTGTAGCAAACACATTAGGTAGCATACACACTGTAAATCATCCTCACTGTTATGTAAATAAAGCTTGCCTTCCACAATACATTATAAAAAGATAACTTGCACAGTCATACACCATGGAAAGTAATTTCAAGCAACTTAAATGGTTCATAATAATATGCTTACATACTTCCTTTGAAAATTAATTTGGTTGTAAACAGACTTGCATTATCTGAGAACTATAACTGTGTGGATCAATTGAATATAGGAGCATCTAAAGTAAGAGGTGACAAATTGGTGAATCAGGAAACCACTCACTCAAATTTGAAATCCAAAAAACATAAAACTACTGTGGGAGGGCTGCACTGTCAGAGGTTCTGTCTTTCAGATGCTACATTAAACTAAGGCCCTATTTGTTTTTTTGGGTAGATACAAAATATCCCAAGAAACTATTGTAAAGGACATCAGGAGTGACCTGGTCAACATTTATCCCTAAGCAACATCAGACTAACCGATTATCTGGTCATTATCATATTGTTGTTAGTGGGAACTTGCTGCTTGCCAACTGGTTGCTATTTTTCCTACATTACAACATTCAGCTGTGAAACTTTCTTGGATATCCTAAGGTCATGAAAAGCTATGTATAAATCAATGCTAGTCTTTGTTTCAAATGAATATAGTTTCAAAGGTTGACGATCAGGATCTACAGGATCTATTTCATCGTCATGATCAGTCTCTCTCTCTCTCTCTCTCTCTCTCTCTCTACCCTCCCCCCACCAACACACACCTACACGCCCCCCCACCCCCACCCCCACCCTGCCCCTCCACCTCTTCAACCCACCTCTTTCTCAGCAACTTGCTGTACTGGACAAGGGAGCAGTCATGGAGTCATACAGCACAAAAATAGACTCTTTGGTCCAACCAGTCCATGTCAAACATAATCCAAAACTAAAACAGATTAGAAAAACTTGCAGAAGTTGAATGTTTTAAGATATAAAAGTTTGAATGCACATGCAGATAGATTCAAAGACAGCTTATTTCCTGTTATTATCAGACTTTTGAATGGGCCTCTCACATGTTAATTCCGATCTCTCTCTCTGCATCTTCTTTGCAGCTGTAACACTATGTTCTGTTCTCTGTTCAGCTACCCTGATGCATTTTGTATGGTACGATCTGCCTCTATGGCATGCAAAACAACACTTTTCACTGTATCTTGGCACACATGACAGCAATAAATCAATCACCTCCCATCAATCTTGTCTTTATTTCATATGCACCAAGCTGTGGAATAGGTGCAGAGTCAATCAAGTACTTTCTGACATTTTGGAAATGCAGCCAGCACGGGTCACCAAGTGCAGTGAACACAATAATATTAAGATAGTGCCTACTGGCTTTTCCAGCTAAGGAACTCCAGGCAAAGATGCATGGAGCCCCCAAAGAATCAGAAACTGATAAGACATGGGCTGAACAAAGCAGGTAGTATAATGTGTGTCCTTTTAGTAAGGGGTACAGCAGCACACTATTACAATTTTTAATGTAGATTTCTAACTCTTAGTATCATCATATTACACAAACCGCACCTGTCCAATATATAGATGAGAACTCATCTGTGATATTAGCTCATTGTTATTGCTAAATGGTCCCACTTTAAACTATGATAGAATGGACATTACAAAAGGACCATTGTTCGTGCTGAAAGCCAAAGGCTAGTTTAGAAACAGCACATAGGTAATATGAATCGTTGGATAGCCAAAAGGCAAATTTCAGTAATATAGAGGTCTTACTGCTTTTCACATTTTTTGCTGATTGCATCACACATTGTACACAACAGATCTATACCAAAGTTCGTGCCTCACAGGAGACACACTCATCCTTTTCTATCTAAACTCATCAGCATACCTCCTGTTCCTTTCCCTTTGCTCTTAAACCAAGAAAATATAAATAATCAAATCACGTTCACTGACACTCACTGTAAAATGGGACCTGAAAAAAGGTTTCATGACTTTATCTGGGTGTGAGTGTGTGTGTGTGTGTGTGTGTGTATACGTGTTTGTATATTTGCGTGTATGTATCGGTCTGCCTCTGTATGTATGTGTGTGTACACATGTGTATGTATATTTGTATGTATGTCTGTGTATGCTTGTATATGTGTACGTACATGTCTGTTTGTATGTGTGCACGCGCGCGCGCGCGCGCGCACGTGCATGTGTGTATGTGTGTGTGCGCGTGTATTGAAAGTGGGTTCAACAAACTTTAAAAGGAAGTCAGATCTGGCCTTCTCATGATCACATCCAGCTGCTGACCATCCACAAGATGCCGAGGCATGCCCAGATACTGTCCTGGAGCAGATACCTCAGGAGGCTGTCCAACTTGAACATCTGCAGGTGAACTCCATGGGAATGGTACCTGCTCACAAAGCCAAGGTCGGGCACCACTTCCGTCATGGCTGCTGGAAAACTCCAGTGGTCTGGAATAGTGGAAGCTCCTCAGAATCAATGAGCAAAACAGGCAGATAAACAAGAATGCAAAAAAATCAATGGCTCTGTTACAAATAAGACAGAAGTCCGAGGCAGGCTAACCTGGCTCAAAACAAGTAAACCCCGAGGGAAAGATGATATTTATTGCAGAGTATCGCGAGAGACTAAAGAAACAGCTTCAGAAGTACAGACAATCAAATGGAAGGAGTCTTTCAACATGGGTGCACTGGGGAAGCCAGAAGGCTGTAAATGAGCAAATACGGCCCCACTATTGAGAAAAGATGACAGATACATGTAATCATAGACTTTGCATCATATTACCACTCAATATAAATATAGAAAGTTAAACATCCTGTCACTTGTATTTGGTTGCAGCAATGAGTGGAGTTGATAAACATTACAGGAGTCTTTGTTGACAGCAAACACCACCTTTTATTTTTAAGAAATGCTCAATACTAAATTAATACAGGATGAGACTTCACCTCAGACACAATGTTGTTAGTGAGAACCAAATCCTAAGTCATGTGATCTTATTTACAGATTAATATTAACCCTGTGCACAACAAATCTCTGATTTAATGTATAACAACGATCGGGTGACAGTCATCATGGATTCAGGATACGCGATTGTGTTAGCAGCTTTGAAGATGAAACAATATAAGTAGGTGACAGTGAAAGCAAAGAAATGGTACATTTTAACAAGCAAACCTCAAAGTTCCTCAGGGCCAGCTGTTAATTAAGTGCAAACCTAATTCTGAATGAATCCTGGGAACTGCTTAAAGAGGGTGAATCGACTTGGAATCATCAGAGAAATTATTACAGAGGGTGGGGACCTCACGTCTAGGAATATTGAGGATTCCAATTCACATAAGAATTTACAAGATGCTGCCAAGGTTGGAGGGTTAGAGCTATTTAGAGAATCAGCATCTTATCTCTGAATCAAATTAGTAAATTGGTCTCTGATAATTTGGTCTCAATTTGTTCAAATATTATCCAATAGATAAACATTTATGCCCCACAAGGGTTTAACATATTATTATTTAATATGAGAGTTTACCATGATTCACTGGAATTGGTGATGGTTGACTTTATTCTAGATGGGATAATACCACATGTGGCCATACCTTACCAATGGTAGTGTTAGATTACAATGCCACATGCTGCCAGAAGCACTGCTCATTGTGAATACAATTAAGCAGCAGGCAGAAGTCAGAACAGATTTGATCTTTGCTAGCTACCCAGAGATTTCCAAAACTCCAAAAGGAACAAAAGATTAAAAATGAGCATCAATAAAAAGTGTACTATAAAAAACTACATATCTAAAATTCCATATGATGATTGTCAGCTGGTTTGTATTATCACCGGGCATCTTTGCGAAGCACAAATTACCCATACAAAAATGGCCATTGACTTTTAATTCATTGTTGATGGATCCATCCTGCAAGTAATATTGATTGAGGAAATAATCACATGCTGGTATCCAGAAGAACGTAAAGTCACTGTAATCAGGGAGGACTGCTCTCTCGTTAGATGGAGACAACTGATGCTGAGTGACGGACAAGGTTAAGAAGGCAGGATTGGAGGGGTTGGGCGGTGGATCAGTTACCAGAGGATATAGTTTTCAAGTAAAGGGCAGGGGATTTAGAGGAGATGTGATGACATTTTTTCACCCACAGGGTGGTAAGAAACTCACTGCCTATAAGGGTGACAGAGGTAGAAACCCTCATAACATTTTAAAAGAATTTCAATGTGCACTTGCGATGCCAAGGCACACAATGCCTTGGGGCAAATGCTGAAAAATGGTATTAGAATAGTTAGGTGATTTTTTTTTAACAGCTGCAGTCTCAATGGGGTGAAGGGCCTTTTCTGTGTTGTAGACCACTGTGACTCTATGATGCTATTGATATAGGTGTTAAAGAAATTAATAACAGAAAAGTGTAAAGTGCAGAGATTCTAGAGTAATTAGTTAACAAATTGAATAAATCAGATAAATAAATAGATAAAATAAATAAATAGTGATGGCAGAAGGGTAATGTGTTGCTGTTGCAGTATGTGGGAGCTTCTGGATGACAAAATGATCCAGGGAGAACAAATTCGAGACACTTTGAATTTGAGTGGAAGTGCTGAAGTCCAGTGGTACAAGGGCACAAATATAGGTTAATGAATATGGTTGTACAGCCATTACAGACACATGGCTACAAGATCGAAGCTTGGGAACTAAATATTTAGAGGTAAATGACTTTTCAAAAGGACAAGTAGGAAAGAAATGCAGTGGGGAAGCTTTGTTAGTGCATGACGGAATAATTATGCTACAAAGAAATGATCTTGCATCCGAAGATGTAAAATGCATACCTGGGGAGGCAAGAAATAACAAGGGGAGGAAGATACTGGTGGAAATAGTCTGTTGGATAGTTACACAGTATAACAGAAAACAAATCTGGAGATAATGAGGAAATATTAAAAAGACAGTACATTAGTCACGGATGACTTTAATCTTTAAAGAGGTAGACATAAAGAAGAATTTAGTGAATATTTTTGGGACTGTTTATTGGAACAATATACTGTGGATCCAACAGGGATTATGCATTTTGAATTTGGCAGTATGTAATGAAGCATATTTAATAAATTACTTCAGAGTAAAAGATCTCCTAGGGAACAGTGACCATAATATGTTAGGATTTAGCATTCACTTTGAATGTGAGACATTTGGCTCAAAAACAAGTGTAGTAAACTTATATAAGAGTAATTACAAAGGAAGAAGGGCAGAATTGGCTGGAGTGGACCAGAAAAGGAGAATAGCAGCAATGATGACTGATGAACAATGGCTAACATTTAAGTAAATAATTTGTGATTCACAATAACTATATATCCCAGTGAGTGAAAAAGGATTCTTGAGAGGGGAATAAATCAATCACAGTTAACCAAGGAAATTAGGGATTATATCAAATTGAAAGAGAAAAAAACAAACAATGCGGCAATGGTTAGTAATAAGCCAGAGGAATGGGAAAATTTGAAATACCAATAAAAGATGGCCAAGAAAGAAAGAGGGAGAAAATAAATCTTGGGGGTAAACTAGTAAGTAATAGCAAATGGATAGTTATAGCTTCTTTAAATACATGAAAAGGAAAAGAGAGGCAAAGTGAGCATAGGATATTTAGTGATTGAGACTGGGGAAATAATAATGGGGAACAAGGAAATGCCAAAGGAGTTGAATAAATACATTGTATCATTGTTCATGGGAGAATACATGAATAGCATTCCAAAAATACCAAATAATCAAGAGGCAAAAGTGAGAAAAGAAATCTATGAAATAACCATCACTAGAGAAAAATACTTGGAAAATTAATGGGACTAAAGGCTGATAAGCCACGTGGACCTGATGGTATATCCTAAGGTTATCCTAAGGTAATTATAGGAAGTAGCTACAAAGATAGTGAATTCATTTCGTAGCAAACTTTCAAGAATTCTCAGATTCTGGAAAAGGTCAAGAGGATTGGAAAGCTACCGATGTAACACCCTTATTGAAAAAGGGGAGAACAAAAGGGTAACTATAATCAGCGCTACAGTGTGGAAACAGGTATCACACATTAGGCTACTTAACAAAGTATGATATTGGGGGTAGCATTTGGCATGGGTAGAGGATTAGTTAACTCATAGAAGACAAAGAGTTGGGATAAGGGGGGAGCAGGGGGAGTCGTATTCAGAATGGCAATTTGTTATAGTGCTCATGCCACAATCATTCATAATGTACATTCATGCCTTAGATGAGGAAAGTGAATGAACTTTAGGCACGTTTGAAAATGACTCAAAAATAAATGGGAAGGCAAGTGGTGAGGATGACAGAGGGTCAGCAGAAGGATATAAGCGGGTTAAGTGAATATGATAAAAACATGGTGGATGGAGTATGGGAAAATGTGAGGTTACGCACTTTGGTGAAAGTATAGTGAAGATGAATGATGCTTCTTTGGACAAAGACTTGTAGAAAGCTGCAGCACAGAGAAATTTAGGGGCCCTCACGCATAAATCACAAAAAGGTGGATACCCGTCATTATATTATCGGATTGTACAAACCATTTGAAGAAACACTATTTTTAACTGGCAGTAAGGAGGTAATAGATGGATATGCAGAGGCAAAAAGTTCTTCATTTAAAAAGGCATCCCATCCTTGGTAGGCCAAAGGGTTTTGTTCTTTGTTCTAATACTGCAGCTATATGGTCCAGGAGGTATAATACTTCAGATTAAAGGTAGGCTATAACCACTTCACCAGCACAAATTCAAACAGAGAATTTCATTTCCTTATCTTCCCAGGAAAAATCCTCAGGACAGGTGACAGAGATTATGCTAATCCAGAAGCAATTCTCAAACAGTTTATCTGAGATAATGAAAGTTTTGGTTTCACCAATCAGCGAAGGAAAGTTGCAGTAAAGAGACTGCCCACTCCAGCCTGGATATACCAACAGACCAAGAATAAAAATATGCTGACACAGATTGAAGACAAGATGCATCCCGCTCCATGGAAGCCACTACTTAGAGAAGACAGCCAGTGTGCAAAGGTTCAGAACACTGTCAAGCACCAAGTACCTCATTCAGAGATCCAAAATGTTTCAAAGCAGAAGGTATGTTTTTCAACAAGGCAGTCATTCTCCACGAAGAAAATCCAAGGGGTAAAAGATCCCCCAATTTAGAGGGACTTTCAGAAATAGACTCAAAATCAACAGTCTTCAATCCAGAAATTTACCAACTTTTCAAGTCCAAAGACAAGGTGATCTTGAAGAATAGTGAAATGTCCAGTCTGTTTGACCTTGTAAAATTAGAGACTTGGGGGATATGGGATCGTGGTAAAAATAATTATGTACATACATGCATAAATAGTAATAACAGAAAAATATCAGAGTATAAGGCTATTAGGGTTTTAACTGGTTAATGGTGAGGCGTGCCTTATTTACTACCCTCTATAATAATAGGCTTGGTGGGGGAACAACTTAGAATCACAAAACAATAGTTCAGAGACATAGTCATAGAGATTCTCACATCTTCATCTTATTTATGACGAGTGCATCTTCTCATTAGATTACCAAGTAGTTTTCCACCATCACACTCAACCAAGCTGGACCTGTAAATCTCTAAAATAACAAGGTGTAGAGCTGGATGAACACAGCAGGCCAAGCAGCATCAGAGGAGCAGGAAGGCTGACATTTCGAGCCTCGACCCTTCTTCAGAATTTTCTGAAGAAGGGTCGAGGCTCGAAATGTCAGCTTTCCCGCTCCTCTGATGCTGCTTGGCCTGTTGTGTTCATCCAGCTCTACACCTTATTACCTCAGATTCTCCAGCGTCTGCAGTTCCTACTATCCCTGTAAATCTCTAACCTGAGAGAGAGGGTGCTGACGGCAAATCTCCCTAATAGTGAGCAACGGTACAGACAGCTCGTACATGATGATGAACAGTGTCATGGATTACTTGTATAACAACAGTGAATCATCAATATACTGGAGTTACTTTTCCAGTTTGTAATTCCTGTCAGACCCTCCAAAATCCCAAATATTGTACTGGTTTCAGGACTACGATTCCAGCCAAGAACCATTCTGATGGTCTAATGACTAGCACAGGTCTAACCAATATTCCCATTTCCCTCCATTTCCATCTGATGCAGGATCTGACACAATCTCACCGCATTCATGTGGTAACAGTGCTGTTCCCCTGCTACCAGCAATGCAACAGCAGCCCTCAGCAATAAAGTGAAACTGATGTGTGTACTACAGAGCAGCAACAAGCCCGCACACTATTCAACAGTCACCTCAATTTGATTTCTTCAACAAATAAAATATTTAATGCTACATTTCCCCTTGTGAGCAACATTAAGGAAAAAAATCATTTACTCATTTGTCTCAATTATGACCATGCTATGAAACTAATTTTCCTTTAACTCTGAACTTCAGTGACATTTTGGGGGACTCTGCTCACAATACAAAATCTTGCTCAACCACAGTGTTGATCAAAAAACTAGCTTAGAATTCAAATTTTAGTGTTAATGATCAGATAATGAGGTACACTGCAAACGAGGTACACCCACAGCACCAGTGAACACTGTCCCTCAGTATCCAACTAGGAACAGATGGAGGTAATGGCCTAGTGGTATATTGATCCAGAGACCCAGATAACATTTGGGGAACCTGGCTTTGAATCACGGCAGATGGTCGAATTTGAATTCAATTTTTAAATATCAGGAATTAAGAGTCTATTGATGACTATAAATCCATTGTTGATTGTTGAAAAAACCCATCTGGTTCACTAATGCCCTTTAGGGAAGGAAACTGCCATGCTTACCTGGTCTGGCCTACATGTGACTCCAGACCCACTGCAATGTGGGTGACTCTTAACTACCCTTGGGGCAATTAGGGATGGACAATAAATGCTGCCTAGCCAGCGATGCCCTCATCTTGTGAATGAATAAATAAAACTTTGCCCCCTCATTTGATGAATGGTGCCCAGCACAAAGTGCAATGAAGTACCAAAGCCTTACAGCTGCGATGGTAAGTCCTTCAATCTTTTGTTTTGGAATTAATAGTGTTTAAGTGACCCCCAATTTACATGATAATGCTTGGCCACAGCTCACTAGCAGAATAGACAGCATTGCAGTTTTATCATTTGTCAGGAGCTAAAATTTAGTTGCACCAAATCAAGCATATATTCAAAAGCAACATTTCTGAAATAGCAAGGTGTGTTTTTCTGAACTGCACAAAAACTAGAAGGCAATGCATGGGGGTTCACTTGTGCTCTGATGGGAGTGCACCTCCCCCCGGGCCAGGAGGTCTGGGTTCAGGTCCCACCTGCTCCAGGAGTTTGAATGCCATAACATGTCTGAACAGGTTGATTAAAAATGTCTAACAGACACTGTGCTGGTTTGTTATAGTTGAACACACCTGACAATTCACCTGAATAGCCTTACGTTTGACAACTTCAGGATGAAATGCCTCATTGATCATTTATGCTGAATATGAGACAATAGCAGCACACCATTAAGTAACTTGACCTTGATGGAGAAACTACTAATGCATTGTTTCTCTTGAGCCTAACATTACAGAAAGAGCATACATTTCCAATACTTAACCCAAACTATTGTCCAGTCCTCAGACTTCTATCACTGTGGAAGGTCAAAAACCACACTGCGCTATATTAACCACTAATACCGACCTCACCATCTGAAAAATCACCCTGAAAACTACTTCAGGTAGGGGATCAGGTTTATTTAAAACAAATGCTGCAATGAATTACACAGAATATACAGCAGATGAAAATGATTCAGCCCTTTGTCCATGTGCGAGTTGTATTGAGTTTTTTGGAGGGATTTTCACCAGTAAGATTTCTCACTGTATCTTACCAGTCATACCTCATTAAATACCTATACTGCCCCCAAGGCATCGCTCATGTCCAATTCTAGTCCCATCTTGCCAAGGACCATTCCCAGGACAACTCGTCCTTACTAGATATCTGCCACAGGATCAGTATCCATTGCGGCTGCGCCATCTTTGAAAGGGCAGTGTGCGCTCAAACAAGAGTCGACTTTGCCTCTCACCAGCACCGTAATGACACGTAGACACAAGGCTACACTGCCCATGGCCCACTGCCAATATGGCCGACACTCCTTCACACATAAACCACACTCTCTCACCTAAGTCATTGTTTAACCACCAGACCACACGCTTTACTTGTACTTAGCTATGTCCTGTCTAAACACCTGCCCCATGTCACCAGTGCCCTGTTGACCCACAGCTTGTCATTGTCCTGTAGGAGAATATCACACACAGGCCAGCA
Organism: Ginglymostoma cirratum; assembly: GCA_024137785.1. NCBI lineage: Eukaryota > Metazoa > Chordata > Chondrichthyes > Orectolobiformes > Ginglymostomatidae > Ginglymostoma > Ginglymostoma cirratum. The sequence goes on along the minus strand of JAHRHZ010000047.1, from coordinate 3,081,210 downwards.
GTTGGACAATTCCAAACATGAGCTTTTATTTACAGAAAGCAAAGAGGAAACAAAAAAAATCCAATAGAGGCTGCAGTTCACCAGCCAATGCTGGCATCATGACCAATGACTAGCCAACAGTCCAAGCTACACCCAGCTCTCATTCACTGGAAGCTGCTGTCAGAGAGTCTGGCTTGTACTGACCAATGCAGCTGAGCTCTGTCACGGACAGAACTTTCTCCTCCCTAATGTCTCCGTCCTCCTCCTCAGAAAAGTGCTCCTATTCTCTCAGTTCCTCAGCATCCAACACATAGCCTCATTGTCTGTTCCAATTGTGCACAGCACAGCACTGCAGGATGATGCAGCACACTTTGTCTGGATTATAGTGGAAGGTACTCCCCAGTCTGGTCCAAACAATGGAACTGCATCTTCCCCTATTATTGTGCTCTGTCACAGCCCTGCTCGAAGCATGAGTAGCATTGTAACTGCGCTGACCATCAGTATACAGGGGTGACATGAGCTGTGTTCATGGTGGGTATCCTTTGTCCCTCGTAACTGGTCTTGTAAGGCCCCTAGACCCTCACAAACACCAGGTACATGGGAGAGCTCCAGGATGTGCAAGTCATGGCAGCTGCCAGGGTAATGAGCTTACAGCTCCAAGAAGGGTAACAGTGAGCACAGTGAGTCACCAGCTTGGTACACTCACGGCCAGGGGTGATGTGGGATTACAGCCTGGGGAGTTGGCAGCAGGCCGTGCTATTGGACCAGCAGCAGCAATCAGGGAATGTGAGTATCATGAGTCGGGGAGCTACCGACGCAGCGGTCAGGGTCTAATCATTGTGTCTAGGAGCTGCTTTTGTGAAAGGAGGTGAGAGGTCTCGGGTCCTGTGGGTCAGTCCATTGGTGGTGAAGGGTAGCGTCTGCAGGGGTAAAGGGGGTGGGTGGGAATCACTGACAAAACAGAGTCGATGGGGGGGGTTAAAGCAGTGGGGGTACATGGGAAAGTGCTGGTCACTCAGCCCTCACCAACTTGCTGCACACCCTAAGGCTGAAGCTGAATGGAGGGTGGAGGCATGGCCCTCATTACCTGGGTGCAGCATGTCTCCCATGTAAAGGAGTTTGCTCCCCCTCACCTGCACCATGTGCCACCAATGACTGTTCTGAGACCCTGAGAACCTCTTTAACTCCTTACGTTCTCAACGTTAAGCCCTTCCCACTGTGAATGCTGGGCCCTGCCACTGCTGCTAGGATGTTGGTTGCTCTGGAGGCTGCCTTCTCCGGATATGGGGGGACCAGGGCCAGTGGGAAGCCCAGGAGCAGCAGCAGGTGCTTCCCCCTCCCCCACCCATGTTCCGAGCACCCGGCTCAGAGGGAGGTCACAGCCATGGGTCCCTTCAGGATCGTGGGGATACTGCACAGGAGAAGGCCCAGAGCTTTCCAGTTCCCACTCCATATCCTGGGGATAAGCGAGGGAGCAGTGTCAGTGCAGGCTCCATACATCCCAGATCACAGGGACGAAACTGTGCTGGAGGCTGGAACGGGAGCTGAGGGTTGTAGGAGTGGGAGGCCACCCTCTCCCGGGGGCTGGGAAGTGACCACTGCCTTGAACATCTTTACAACTGGCACCTTCCAGGGAGTGCCCAGTGCGGGATCTCTCAGTCGTACTCCCACAAGTACATCAGGACAGTGACCAATGGCATCTGGGCAACACTACACCAGATCATTTTGTTCTCCCATAACGTGGTCAGTGTTGCTGCCCGGGCAGTAGGATTCAGGACCAGAGCTGGTGCAGGGTGCCATTGACTGTACACACTAGGCACTGACAGGGCCGTATCACAACAGCCATTCATCAACAGGTTCCATTCCATCAGTGTCCTGGAGTGTTGGCTACTGTGAAGGCCCTTGGAATGAGTGCGGACTGTGTTTGTAACTGACAGTACCTTAACCCCCTGAACAATAGCACCCACTCCCTGGCCCTGGAACTAGACTGACGATTGGCCCTCACCCAGTTTCCGATGTGGCCATTTCACACAAGCAGTGTGTTTGCCACACAGGCAGCTGGCACATACTGTAGGTGTTAATGCCTCAGTGTGCCGTATGCCAAGGCATCAACTACCACCCAGACAGATCCTTGCTGACCAGCATGACAAGCAGCTTGTCAGTGTGTCTCTGCTAAATAAGATCTCAATACAGCACTACTGATAGCTTTTCACTCTGGCTCACAGACATGGTATGGCACCAGATGGTCAGTCACAGATGGCACAAGCATGCTGAGAGGTGCCAAGTTAGTGAGCAAGCAAACAGTCCTGAGATGCAGCCTGGTCCAGTCCCTAAGCTGGGTACCTATTCCTGTGTACACAGTGTCTCTGCTGCAGCATTTCAGTGTTGGTTACCAGTGTGTCCTGAAATGCAAGTCTGTGCTTCCTACATGTCTTGAAGTGGATGGGAGAGATGCCATGAAGCCATGAACTGTTGGTAAGGGTCGGGTGCCAATGTCCACGGAAAAAGGGTGTGTTCAGCTGGTGCCAATGGAGGGCCAACAGAGATATCGTTAGGTGCTAAGCGAGGGGACAAGTCAATGGCTTTAAGAGGTGTATTTTGTCTTGGTATTTTTTATGAAGAAAGGTTGAGACAGAGGTACTGAACAGTCTGCTCAAGTCCAATAAAGTAAACAGCTTTAAGGCCTTGGAGAATTTTTTTAAGTTGGAACGTTAGAAGCAGCCTGAATGGGTGGGGTCAAGGTCCCATAGAACCAGGAATTTTAGTTTTAGTTTTCAGCAGTTGCTGGAGTCTTGAGGCCGGATGTGCAAGCTCTTATTCCTCTCTCTGTTACAGCTAAAAGCTGGGGTTCTCTTCCTTTGCCAAGGCTGTGTTTACGGAATGTTACTATATTGCAACAGTTAATTAGTAGTAGTTAATGTATATATTACTTTGTTAAGCATTTTGATGTTACAGTTAACCCAATTCTTTTCTAACCCTTCTGATGAAGGGTCTAGGCCCGAAACGTCAAGTTTTCCTGCTCCTGTGATGCTGCTTGGCCTGCTGTGTTCATCCAGCCCCACACCTTGTTATCTCAGATTCTCCAGCATCTGCAGTACCTTTTACCTCTGATACAATTTTAACCCCACTGCGAAGCCTATTCTAAGGATGCCTACCCTGAAGAAGTTACCCTCCTCCCTCCGGACAAACCTCAGGGAATCTCCCTCCCACTGCAACTCTCTCATAATCTCTTCGGCCTTGAAACTGCTCAACCACGATTAGCATTTCTGATGAAGGGTCTAGGCCCGAAACGTCAAGTTTTCCTGCTCCTATGATGCTGCTTGACCTGCTGTGTTCATCCAGCCCCACGCTTCGTTATCTCGGATTCTCCAGCATCTGCAGTACCTTTTATCTCTTTTCTTTTAGTTTTTGTTTTGTCTCTGTTTTAACTGTAGTGCAAAAATAGTGTTTTGCTTAAAGTTGATAGTTTGACCAATTGAATTGCATCTGGAATGCAATGCCTTTAAATGAGAAAAACTTAGGGTCTAGGCTACCTACTTAATATATTTTGAGGGGGTCTGGTCCATAACAGCACCATGGAGGCTCCTTGCAGCCAGGGGCGAGTTGAACTTGCCAGGGACTGGCTCTGACTTCCATGTTGAGTTTTCCCAAAGTCTAGTTGTTTAGTGGATTTGTTAAGATGGGAAGCGGAATATCAATGAGGCGAGTTACAACATTACTAAGATGTTTCAAAAGTGATAATTCCCCCTTAATTGGCAACCTGCTACTGTCGAGTGAGAAACACACCTTGCCGATTGGCAAAAGCACAAAAGATGCTGTGACATGCTCCCGATATGGAGATAGGCCTCAGCAGACCGCTTGTCCAATTCTGCCACAAATCATAACATACCTCAAATTGCTTAGACTTCAATAAGATTCCACTGAAACAGACTATTCAGTCCAACCAGTCTATACTGCTGTCTATATTCCCCACAATTAGAAATTATCAACTTGGTCCAATTTCCCATGTTAGGTTTCAAACACACCTATTAGCCACTGTGATGCTCTTGAACAAGCAGTGAATAATCTCAAATATCGTATATATCATTAAATGCCTTATTTAATTCAGGAACCATAACACTAATGATCTGCACATGGCCTGCTCCCATGTCCAAATCACTGCCTTCTGAAACAAGATGTGAACAAGAGTCCAAATTTGGCCCTGAGCTAGTTCACATTCCAATTTGTCATTGCTTCTCTCTTCTCGTGGACTTCCTTCCAACTAATGCCTCCATCAATGGCCTTGTCAAGATCATTAATTCCCAACGCTAGGAATCACTCTTACATTTCCAGACTCCATTATTCTATATTACACTGTTACATTTCTCTCTAATGCTATTGCACTATAAAGGGGTTTTCCTACAAGCAAGCCTCTCGCTATACATTTCATGTGGCTTATAAAGATATACTAACAGGAGGGATGTGTAACTTGACATTTTAAGTAGCACAGCTCTTTCATGACATCATCTGAATTGAGCAGAAAAGCAACAAAGAAGAATAATAGCCATGAGCTAATGTAGATGCTTTGGCAACAGCATTGATGTTAGCAACTACCGCTGGGCACAGTGCAGTCAAGCTGGACAGGGAAGCCCAGGTATGTAGTTGGTTAGAGAGGGACACCAAACATACAGCAGATATTACCCTTGGAGGGGAACACACACAGGGAGAAGAATCACTTATTCAGGTACAGGAGATTATCACAATTAGAAGACTGACAATGACAATAAGTCCGCTGAGTCAGAGATATGTTATCTGCGCCATTTGTCCACAGACATTTATGAATAAATATTTTTACAACTTCTACTTATCTTCATGTTCTCACAATCCTGATATTGCTACTCACAGGAATATTTGTGCTTTGGAGTAATGCAACTTTCTCTGGCCCTTCTCTGAATCAGTGATAAGACATGCATTCTTTTCATGATACACTTTTAGAAGAGGAAATTCAAGCTCAAACATTAAGCACTAGCAGGCTGGTGTTCCATAACATGGTGTCATTGTCATAGTAATTAGAAAAGATCTTTTCATTGCTTGCCTGTACCCCCATTTTGTGGTTTACTCAGTGCTCTACCAGTACAGAGGTAACATGAATTGAAGTACATGGCTTTACTGGATCATCATTGAGTGGTAAGACAACTCTCATTGTGATATCTTGAGATTCAGATCCTGCGTTTATTTCTACATTACTCGCAAGGTGCAATTTGCTTTTTAAGTAGCCAGATATTGTTAATAAATACACAGTATGTATCAAAACCAGAAGTGCCTAGCTGCTTCCAGTGAAGTATTCACTTTTGATTCAACGTTACTAATAAAAATTAATCATCATTAGTGAAGCCCTATTTATTACAAATATCTCACAATGGTAGTCCACAGACATTTGTAAACATCTCAAAATACAGAAACTCAAGCAAATCTCTTGCAGAATTCAATAAAGAAATCTTTGAACTGATGGTTACAGATCCACACCCCTCAACAAAAAAAGTATTTTCCATTTGAAAATGTGATGAACTGAGCTAGTCTGGAAATTAACCACGCTGAAGTCACTGAGGAGAGATCACAAGCAAATAGGTCCTTTCTCTTCCTAGACTAGAAACAAACAAAACTCAATCAGGCAGTGACAAAGACCCTATGATATTCAGAGGTCTAACGAATATCCAAATGGTTGATTTATCTTCCAATCAAAAGGAAGCGCTGCCTTGGAATACATTATAAACCATTACCTCTGGTGGCACTGGCTGCCAGTTCATTGATGAAGCAGAGGCTGGTGCAGAATATTCAAGGTATTGCATTTCATTACAACAAACAAGAGAGGGCATTATGCAATCAACGGTAGGACCTCAGATAGTGTTGGAGAACTGAGGGACCTAGGGGTGCAGGCACATAATCCTTTGAAGTTTGCGTCACATATAGACAGGGTGGTTAAAAAGGTGTTTAGCACACTTGTCTTCATTGCTTAGTCCTTTGAATATAGAAGTTGGTTATACAGGACATTGGTGAGGCCTCTTCCGGAATACTGTGTCTAGTTCTGGTTGGCCAGTTATAGGAAGGATATTATTAAACTGGAGAGGGTTTAGAAGAAATTTACCAGGATGTTGCCAGGTATGGAAAGCTTGTGTTACAAAGAAAGGCTCGTTAGGCTGAGACTTTTTACACTGGAGCAAAGGAGGTTGAGAGGCAACCTGATAGAAGTTTATAAAATAATGAGGAGTGTAAATAGAGTTAATGGCAGTTGTCTTTTCCCTAGGACGAGGGATTTCAAGGCTAGAGGGGCACATTTTTCAGGTGTGAGGAGAGATATTTAAAAAAGACATGAGGAGCAACATTTTCATGCACAGAGTGGTATGTATATGGAATGACCTTCTAGAAGAAGTGGTAGATGTGGATACAATTACAATCTTTAAAAGATGTTTGATTAAGTACATGAATAGGCAATTTTGGAGGGATATGGGACAACAGCAGGCAGGTGGGACAAGTTTAGCTTGGGGTTATGTTTGACATGGATTCAGTGGACCGAAGGGTCTGTTTCCGTGCTGTATGACTCTATGACCCTATTCCAAAGCACTGAAAGAGCCCAGTGACAGAAAGTGATATTGCCAACTCTAAATTCAAATGTGCTTAACTACCTGTTCTGTTTTGGAACTTTCTAAACGCACTATAATTGGGGTTACTTATAGTTTCACTTGAAATAGCAATTAAATCACATTATACACAGGAGATCTGAGGAATTCTTAATGACTATATAGAGAGAGATGCTGGCATCATTGTATGGTCACTGGTCTAGCAATCCACAGGCCCCTGACTAATGTTCCAGAGAACAGAATTCAAATCCTGTCACCAACGGATCGAAGTTCAACCCATTCATAAATCTGAAGTTGAAAGCTTGTCTCTCGAAGAATGATCATAAAACTATGAATGATTGTTATTAAAAGCCCACCTGCTTCATTAATGTCCTTTAGAGGAGAAAGTCTACTGTCCTTACCTGATCTGATATACATGTGACTCCAGAACCACAGCAATATGTTGGACACTTAACTATCCCTGAAATGGCCCAGTGAGCCATGCAATTCAATACTTGCTGTGATCTGCCTGTACCGCTCATAAACAAAGCTTTGCACATATTTCGGCACATGACACTAAAATCAAAATCAAAATTAAAAATCACATCCCACGAATGAACACAAAATAACTATTATGTCTGTGGGCACTGTTTAGTTTTGCCCAGCTGCTTTCTGGTGTAAGTGATATGTGTCGGTTAATACCAATAAGCCAAAGCACACAGTTTCAGGAATGACACTGTCTTATGACACTCTCTTCATTGAAGGATCACTTTTCATGTATAGCCACTGTGAAGGTGGCTACCAGGAAACAATCTTTATAAACAGCACTGGAGAATGTCAGAAGTTAAACAAGGAAATCACAGCAGATTCTGAGAGGAGAGGTAGAGCCAAAGTCATTTGTTAACTGTCTGAATTTCAAGCTAACGCACAAGGTGGAATTTAATTCCACACCACACTGGAGGTTTGATGGTTGTGAGATGGCGTGTAGAAGCATGTTGGACTGGGTCAGAGGCTATTCAGTGAAGAAGCCGCTGCCTGACTGGCTCCTCTCAATCAAGCTCAGGGCAGTAGCTTGGCCAGGGACCTTGCTGTCCAGAGGCCCATTGTGACCTTTGAGTAAATACAGTGTGGAGCTGGAGGAACACAGCAGGCCAGGCAGCATCAGAGGAGTAGGAAAGCTGACATTTCAGGTTGGGACCCATAGACCCAGTACTGGTTTTTTTCTGAAGAAGGGTCCTGACTGAAAACATCAGCTTTCCTGCTCCTCTGATGCTGCCTGACCTGCTGTGTTCATCCAGCTCTACACTGTGTTATCTCAGACTCCAGCATCGGCAGTTCTTACTATCTCTGAGTGACTTTTAAGTAACCATTTAAGGGCCTTGTCCCGCAGTCACTGGAATTCAACCAGTGGCCAATGGAGAACATGTCATGTGAGCCAACCACAAAGCATTTACCAGGGTACCCTGTTCCCAATTCAAGGGGTGGCAGCACCATCTGAACATGACTGACACGGAGTTCCAGCTGGTATTCCGGCCAGTGGATAGGCTGCACACAAACTGCCCGTGGGAAAATGAAATCCCGCTGCTTACACTGAGCAGCACTGGTTTGGATAGCATCCTCCCCATCCCCACCCCTTTCCTGAGACAGCCATGTAATCTCTGGGTTTTTCTAGTTACTTCACCAAGTGTGGAGCTTTCCCAAACGAACATCAGCGCTGAGGAGGTACAAGCTGCTTGTTAGGAGCATCACATCTGTCCTTATACACATGATAAGCAAGACAGTCATCAAGAGAAAAGACATGAAAACTTGTATTTCTATCACATTTATCATGATCTCAGAAGCACTTTCTAACCGATTAAATATTTTGCAAGTGGGGATACAATTGTGATATGGGAAATGCAAACCTTTGCCAGGTCCCAAATGTAACAGTGCAATAATTACCAAATAATCTGCTGTTGTTGATGTCTTTTGAAGGTAAATTTACCAGGGCCAGGACCCCGGAGGTCACTCCCCTGTGACAGTGCCCTGGGATCCTTAATGTCCAGCTGACTGGGCCTCAGTTCAGTGTCTCATTCAAAAAGACACAAAGGTTCTGACTCCTCTCTGTAACAAATAATGGGTGGGGTGGGGTGGGGCGAATGTCAATAAAAACTGTCCCCTAGTGTCATCCCTGAGACTGGCAAACATCACAGACTGACTGATCCAACCTGGGACTTCATTGCTCTGCATGGCTACTTCTGATGTTTCTCAAATCATTGGAGAGCATATTATTTTTAATACATTAATTTATTTCTCCTCCTCCTGTTTCTTTTCCACCCTGGGGTTAGGCGGTAAAGCCATGAAGCACCTCAAAGAATATTAAACTACTCAAATCCCTCAAGACTTCACGGAAAATAATTATTTCCTACGCACAGATCCTGAAACGTGTAAATAACAGGAACACTGAAACGACCAGATACAATAATCATTATTGACCCTGACTCAATTAACTCGCAAAAAGAATACGTATTTTCAGTAATCAGTCTCCAAATTGAAGGAAGTCTCTATCCCACTCCCCAATACTTGACTACCACAAAAAGAAGAACTCTCAGCTTTCGCTTGCCTCGGGAAAAGCGACATACCTGGTCGGAGTTGCCAGTGAGACGGGGCGATCGATGGGCTTAGTGCGCTTCCAGACTACTCTCACATCAAAGGCGGAATCAAGGGCTGACGTTGCTGCTTTCAGTCAGACTGAAAGCCCAGGGAGTGAGCAAGCAGCCTGTTTGAACTGCGTTGAGGTAACCCGCTTGCCGGCTCTGTAATCGGGCGGGGGGGTGGGGCGCTTCCTGTCTGTTTAATCCCTAAACTATCCAAAAGGGTACGTCCCACCTCCAGCTGAAGTAGGGCAGGACCTCAGGTTGCAACAGGTTCGCTCCAATCCATACCCACAGTGCGGCTCCTCCAACAGCTCTTCCCTCTCCTGGCTGACACGAATTCTCAATGGCACTCAAACTTTCACATTTTGTTTCTTGATATCCAGCTCTTTTTCTTTCAGCACAGATTCCAGCATCTCCAATAAACTGCTCCTACATTGTTTCTTCGTGTGCCTCTATATAGAAATTCAGGAGATCTAATCAGGAGAGGTAATAGCATAGGGTCATTCCCTTTACCCAAGCTGATCATTGCCTGAAAATGGATGTTTTAGACAAATATTGACCAGAGTTGTGAATATAACTGAGTGAATGAGCGCAGGGGTGAAGTATTGATGCAAGAACTTTACTACCAGAAGCCAAGAATGTGTTAAGATGTTTGAAGGCCATTATTACATGCTTGACTTCACATCTGTAACACCAGGGGCAATATTCCACTTTGCAGTCTCATAGCCGCCTGAAGAAAATTGTATTTTTGCAACTGATTTCAAAATAACAAAATTCGTCAGAGGTGTGGAATGAGAACAATGCACGCACCAAAGGTCCCAAGTCAGCAGTGCTCATAACTTTCCAGAAAGTACCCAAGAAGTCACTCTGAAAATACAATTCGTCATGTAAGCATAAAGAATTGATTGAAATCAGCTTTAATATGTGATCCATCCTTAAATGGTGGGATCGCAAGACCAATTTTTAACAAAAGATTTGAAAAACAATGCAATGATGCTCGATATTTTCATTAGACTGGCCTTGACACATTCTCACATGAGCTTCAGTGCTCTCTGCTCAGAGAGTTCCCGACGATAATGTTTACCCAAAATAATTTGTCAGTGTATACATTATACATGGGAACTGATTAGCTTAGATGGCCAGAGGTGCTTCAGAATAAGGTCAGAATAAGATCAACAGACAGGTTCCATTCCTGTTCTGTCTGAGGAAGACTTGTGACATGCTTCTTCGACCTAGCTGTGCGAGTGGGAGGCAGTGACAAAGGATGACAAACAACGCTGCCAAGAAAATACCTCAGGGTGAAGTGACAGCAGATGATGGTCCAAGGACATGTCTTCAGATAATGCACTGATGGGGTGGAATGCTTTACACATGATGTGAAAGCTATTGCATTAGATATAGTGCAGGCTGCATCACAGGATCCTGAGTTTCAAAACTTCAATATTTACCATACATCTGAACAGAGTACAAAGAAATCAACTGGCGTTTGTTTTCTCGTGTTTTAAAATTAAAGGTTTTCAAAACAATTCCTTTTTTTCCCCATGAGAGCAATAAAGTATTAATATCTCCCCTTTGTCCAGGAATGTATTCAGTTGCTTTGGTCACAACTCGAATTTGAAGCTCTGGAGAAAGAGGGGGCAAGAGAGGAAAAGGGAGGGAGCTGGATAAAGAGAGGGCTGTGAGACAGACTGTTTCAAAACAGTCAGATTTTTCTGATTCCTGCTGGAAGTGCACATGTTGAAAGTTAAGAACTTGGCTAGGATCAGTGTCAACTTTGGTGTGTCCCATGTCGTGGTGGTTCAGTGCAATATAGCGTTGTACAATCAAAAGTTGCATTTCATGAGCTCAAACATTCCAAACGATGAAAACAAATGTTTCAGCAAAGCATCGGTAAGTTTCAAGCATCTAAGTGACTGCCATCTTTGGAGTTGGAAACACTCATTGGAGGAAATCAGATCAGAAAACATACTTAGAGATTTAAACTTTATCATTAAAACAGTACTAGCTCAGTTAAAATTAAAACCTGGCCATGTGACTCAGTTAAGTCTGCTCTTGCAGAGAGAAAGCACAGACATAATGGGCTGAATGATCTCCATTTGTATTTTGTATTAATCACCTTTTGATTCTGGGAAGTTCCTGTTTGTAAATTATGGATTGACATTTCAATGTAACTCCTTGCTGAACTGTGTAAATGAGGATTTTGAACACATTGTTAATTTTGGCGCTCAGGTGTCATATTCACTGAGTGCTGCATTGTCATCACATCTATCATTCATATAAGTGTATGCTGAAGTCTCATTCTTTCTAAAGATTCAGGCCAGGGCTAAGGAACCCAATACAGTATTCGAAGACAAACAGATTAATTCGTTACTTTCTCTTCGCAAAAGGAGTTTGTTCAGAGCAGTTGAGGGAATAAGTTACCTCAGTGTAACTTCCACACCAGGAGGAAGGGTCACCAGACCTGAAACGTTAACTCTAATCTTTCTCCACAGATGCTGCCAGACCTGCTGAGTTTTCCAGCAAGTTCTGTTTCTGTTGTTGTTAATTGGTTATTTGTCACATTGTTTGTCGTTAATAATTTATTAGGATAGAATGAGTCGCCCGAACAGCACAGTGGAGCCATCTCACTGAGTTGGATTCTTTGAAACATTTGTATTGATGTGATGGCTTTGTAAATGCTAGCAAATGTCTTCTTGTATTCGGTACAGTGTGGAGCTGGAGGAACACAGCAGGTTAGGCAGCATCTGAGGACCAGGAAAGTCGACGTTTCAGGTTCACACCCTTCATCCGGACTAGGGAGGGGGAAGGGGGCTTGGAAATAAATAGATGGGGGGTGTGGGGCTGGGGGAAAGTAGGTGGGATGGTGATAGGTGGATGCAGGTAGAGGGTTGTGGGATTGGTCAGTGGGAAGGGTGGGGCGGATAGGTGGGGAAGAAGGTGGACAGGTTGGGTCAGGTCAATGAGGCAGGGATGAGAGGGAGGGTTGGACATGGGATGAGGCCAGGGGTGGGGAGATTTTGAAACTAGTGAATTCTATGCAGAGGCCATCGGTCTGTAGGCTCCCGAGGTGGAACATGAGGCGTTGTTCCTTCAGTTTACGTGTGGCAACATTGTGACACTGGAGGGGGCTCAGATGGACATGTCACCCAGGGAGTGGGAGGTGGGATTAAAATGGTTGGCAACTGGAAGGTGTTGTTGATTATAGCGTACAGAACACAGATGGAGTCTGTGCTTGGTCTCACTGATGTAGAGGGGACCACATCGGGAGCAACAGATACAGTAGACCAGGTTGAAGGATGTACAGGTGAATCCTGTCAGATGTGGAAAGTTTGCTTTGGGCCTTGAATGGAGGTGAGGGGGGAGGTGTAGGGGCAGGTGTAGCACTTCCTGTGGTTGCAGGGAAAGGTGCCGGGTGCGGTGGGGTTGGTGGGGAGTGTGGAGCAGATGAGGGAGTTATAAAATGAGTGGTCCCTATGAAAGGCATGTAGGAGTGGCCAAGGAAATATCTCTTTGGTGGTGGGGTCAGATCATAGGTGGCGGAAGTGGCGGAGGATGATACATTAGATGCAGACATTGATAGGGTGGTATGTGAGGACCAGGGGATTCTGTCTTTATGTTTGTTGGGGGGAGGGTTTTGAGAGCAGAAGTGCAGGAAATGCAAGAGATGTGGCTGAGATGCCCCTACGCCTACCCGCTCACCTCCACCCAAGGCCTCAGACAATCTTTCCAAATCCGACAGGGCTTCACCTGTACATCTTCCAACTTGGTCTACTGTATCCATTGCTCCCAATGTGGTCTCCTCTACATCAGTGAGACAAGGCACAGGCTCCATCTGTGCTCCATACGCTATAATCAACAGCCCCTTCTGGTTGCGAACCATTTTAACTCTCCCTCCCACTCTCTGGGTGACATGTCCATCCTGGGCCTCCTCCAGTGTCACAATGATGCCACACGTAAACTAAAGGAACAACACCTCATATTCCGCCTTGAGAGCTTACAGCCCAATGGCCTCAACATAGAATTCACTAGTTTCAAAATCTCCCCAACCCTGACCTCACCCCATGTCCAAGCATCCCTCTCGTCCCTGCATCCTTGACCTGATACAACCTGTCCCTCTTCTTCCCCACCTATCCGCCCCACCCTTCCCACTAGCCAATCTGCACTAATCTGTCCCTGCATCCACCTATCACCGTCCTACCTACCTTCCCCCAGCCCCACACCCCCATTTACTTCCGAGCTGCCTTCCCCTTCCCCAGCCCTGACGAAGGGTATAAACCTGAAACGTCGACTCTCCTGCTACTCTGATGCTGCCTGACCTGCTCCACACTGTATTGACTCTGACTCTGATAGCAGTTCTTGTTATCTTCTTGCATTATTTCAGTAAATGTGACGTGCAAACTTTGAAGTCTGTAGATGTATAGTCCATTGTGAAACACAAGAAGTACCTGCAGAAAAATGCATGAACCTTGCTGGAAGTAATGACACAGGAAAATTAGGTAAACTGACTGCACAAGAGATTGATCTAAAGGTGCACTTTGGAGTAAAATGAGAAGGGGTTAAAGTTATAGAAAAAAAAAGAGCATAACAGATATGCCACATTCTAGGATCAGTTGTATTTCTGTTTGATCAATATTGCAGTTTTTTTTCCCATTTGCAGACTTCCAACTATAGATTCACAATGTTGTTCTCATGGCTCTCTGAGCAGCAGCATTTCTGATAATAATTCTGAATCAATAAAGGTACATGTACTAGAGGAAAGAACAAAGGAATAGATACTACCAATAGGGAGCACATCAATTTTTACTGAGGCAGATTTCAGTCTCATAGGTTTTCTGTTTGCCTCTGTCAATATTTTCATGTTTTGAACTCGATATTCTCTTAGGATTAGTATTATCAGTTTCTCCCATAAGTGGGCCTCGAATCCCTTCTGTTCTAGAAAGCCTTTTTGATTGCCCAGTATCTAGACTGACAGTTTTGTGGCCCAGACATCACACATGGAACTGTCGTTCCATGTAGCAACTATTCAAATGTCACATGTGGCTTCATATCTATTCCTCGCTCTTCACAGAAAAGTACACCTACTAAAATTAAGTTTGATACCAAACTGAAAAACTGGTTAATTATGTAAAATCCACGAATGTTTCAATATTCTGCCAATATTCTTTCAAGCTTGCGTTTTCAAACTAATTAGCTCTCACTCTGCAATGGGAAGTTCCCCTTCACTGTCAATCAGAACTTGCTGAGAGAGGGAAGGAACGAGAGCTACAGGCAGTGGCCCACAGTCATGTTCTGCTGGTCAAGTGAAACCATTCCAGCAGAGTTTGGGGAAGTCAGTCATGGACCTGCACACTTATCAGTCTGGGGTCCAACACACATCCGTCGGGAAGTTCTGTCCAAATTGGTCTAGGAGATGGCCCATGGCCAGTCTGAGAGGTGGGCTGAGTGAAAGTGAAGGGGTGTTATCAAAGAGGCTGCTTCAGTGGTAGGAAAGTTGGGGAAGTCACTTGTGGAAATTGGAGGCAGTATACTGGGATGTGAAGGGGGCAATAATTGTGGGGGCGGAGGGTGGGAGGGCTCAATATGTAATGGGAGGAGTCAATATCATTGATCAGAAACTCAACTGGACTCACCACTTTAACAGAGTGGCTACAGGAGCAGGCCAGAAGCTGGAAATACTGCAGCGAGTAAATCACCTCCTGACTCCTCAAAGCCTGTCCACCATCTACAAGGCACAAGTCAGGAGTGTGATGGAATACTCCCCACTTGTCTGGATGCATGCAGCCCCAAAAACACTCAAGAAGCTTGACAGCATCCAGGACAAAGTAGCCCGTTTGATTGACACTATATCCACAAGCATCCACTCCCTCCACCACTGATGCCCAGTAACAGCAATGTGTACTATTTACAAGATGCACTGCAGAAATTCACCAAAAATCCTCAGACAGCACCTTCCAAACCTTGATTACTTCCATCTAGAAGGACAAGGGCAGCAGATATATGGGAACACCACCTCCTCCAAGTTCCTTTCCAAGTCACTCACCATCCTGACTTGGAAATATATCGCCATTCCTTCACTGTCACTGGTCAAAATCCTGGAATTCCCTCCCCAATAGCATTGTGGGTCAACCCACAGCAGGAGGACTGCAGCGGTTCAAGGAGGCAGCTCACCACCACCTTCTGAAAGGCAACTAGGGATTGGCAAGAAATGCTGGCCACCCAGCGACACCCACATCCCACAAATGAATAAAATTTTAAAAAATTAAAGAACATTGAATCCTGCAGCAGGTTGGGTGTCATCAACAGTCATAACCAATTCAGCTTTGATGGGACATTGCAGGATGATGGCTGACATGACTGTACCACAGGGCCGGGGTTCAGGGGGTGGTGCTGAGAGATGAAGTCATAAGTCAATCTGGCGTGTGGGAATATTTAGAAACTCATTTCTAATGGGCTTAACAATGAATGCCAGGAAGAAAAAACGTGGAGATTTTGGTGGGGTGCATGCCTCTTGATTACTTGGCTGAGTCTGTGATTCACAGTGTCACATGCAATCTACATTTGTTTTCCATTTTCATACAACGTGTAAATGTACACTGGGAATGGAAAAAGGCTGCAACCAGGACCTGGACTTCTCTAGGCCTCAGCTTCTCAGGCCCTGGAGTGCTCTAGGCTTCAGGCTGCTACAGGTCTTGGGGTGCTCCAAGCCCCAGAATGCTCCAGGCTCCAGGGTGATTCAGGCTTTGAGGTGTTCCAGGCTCCAGGGTGATCCGGGTCTTGAGATGTTCCAGGCCTCAGGGTGCTCCACGCCTCAAGCTACTCCAGGCCTTGGGATGCCCCAGGCTCCAGGCCTCGCACTGCTCCTAGTCTTGGGGTGCTCCAGGCCTCGCGGTGCTCCAGGCCCTGGGGTGCTTGGGCCATGACTGGAAGAGAGATACTTGCAAAATCTTTCACTTATGCTTACCTGTATTTGAAACTCCAACTTCAAATAAAATACAAAAGATTTCAAAATATAATAAATGCCCACTTTACATTACTGTTTCATGGTCTATGATCCTTGTCATGTGAGGTTATGTAATTATTAATGAATATACTGTATCTTTGTCTCCCAGTAAAACAGACATTAGACCATATGAAGCATTCTGGTGGGCCATACGTGCCCTTTGGACCATAGGTCAGGGACTTCAATTGAAGAAAAACCACAAATAAACATCTTCAATGACCTCAATAGGCATGATTTGCACTCTCCCATGTTATTGATTCTGTATGGTAACTTACAGAGGATCTTACATGCCAACACTATATAGACTACCATGATACATTCAATCTTTAACTGTCTCTGAACCTTTCCAGTTAAGAAAAAAACAGGCCCACAGGAAAATTGAGATCTCACACTTTTCAGGGTTAATGATTTCAATGAGATTAACCCTGAGGTGAGCACTTTAATCAGGTACCTGTACAAGAAAGATCATTGTGAGGCACTAGCAAGGTCTCTAAAGCATGTTCTTGCTGCCTGACTGGTCAAGAAGTTGGGATGGCAGGGAACCATAAAATAAATTAGCCCATAATGTTCCTGATAATGTCATCCCTGATGAAGGGCAGAGGCTGAACACTGCCTAGGACACTGAAACAACACCTTTGTGCAGACTGTACACACAGGATAATGTCACCCACTCCGAACTGCCACTCGATCGTCCTTGTGGCAGACAGGAGAATGTTTTACCCTGGGAAAGGTGAGTAAAATTGGAAAGAGTGTTAACCTTAAGCAAATTCTGGGGCTTCTCTTGGTTGAGAGAAGATGTCTGAGGCAATGCCTGGGACTTTAGAGCCCAGAAAATAACTTGAGTCCCAGAATGCACAGCTCACTTGGAATCCGGGTCAGAATTGTACAATTAGCAAATTGCCACACGTTGCTCAGTCCCCAGCCTCACAGTTACTGCAACTTCCACTCACAATCTATCCCCCAGCACAAACACTTCCTCCACTGACACAGGCAGGGCTCCTGCTTAGATTTCACTGAGTTCCCAACAGCTTGGTCTTAAGTGAATCTACAGTGATTTGCATTTACACAAGTCTGCTGGAAAATAACATAGTTTCCCAGGTCTCCTCCTCACAATGTTGTAGACACTTCAGTGAAACATTTGTTGTGAACAAAACACTAAGGCAGACCTATGAAAACAGTGTGTGAGTTTTAACTGGATTAATCACAGCACGTTCTGTATTGTAAATACTGGGTCAGTGAAAAGATTTTGGCCTTCAGTGATCACATGCCCATTCCAGAGACAAGCGAGGCTGAGGCATAAATGTCAACAGTTAACTTTAATCATTAAAAATGCAATCTCACCAGAAGCAGCTTTCGTGTGTATAAATACTTGACATATCGCTTTATGTTGCAGTGTCCACACTGGTGACTTGTCTTTGGGGTTCTTTGTTGCTATCAATTATCCTTTCTACTATTTTAAATGACAGCCTTACTGGGGCCACTGTAACACAAAGCCAAGAGGTCAATGGAAACTTTTTATTTCAACCCATGTCCCTAATGCTTTAGCCAGGCTGCCAGGATTACTAGCCCAGTGACATTGCCAATACATCACCCTCTCAACCCAGTCCTACATTCTAGTTATTTTATTCAACCTGTTTGGATTTTACAACAGTCCTCTGGGGCAGTTAAGACTGAACCCTGGCCTAGAGGGAGTGACACTACCACTGCACCTCCAGAGCCCTTCAGGTTTCCTTTCTATAGGAGAACTTACAAAGTCCGACTGACAAATGCTTTCACTTGTGGACGTGATTCCATACAGGGGTTATTTTAATACAGGGTACATTTTAAAGATCTAATACACATACACTTCTCATATATATGTCAGTACAGCTATTTCATATTGTCCTGTATTGTTCAGACTCGCATACAAACTGACTTGTGAAAGGATTTGGAATGGAACCCATTCAAATTCCAGGGCTGCCTGTGCTCTTGAAACAAGAATAGGTGGCACAGTGGTTAACACTGTGGCCGCACAGCTCCAGGGACCCAGGTTCAATCCCAGCCTCGGGTGACTATCTGTGTAGAGATTGCACGTTTTCCCCGTGTCTCCTTGGGTTTCCTTCGGTTTCCTCCCACAGTCCAAAGATGTGCAGGTTTAGGTATATTGGCCATGCTATAGGACCCAGGGATGTTTAGGTTAGGTGGGTTCAACACGTGGAATGGGACTGGGTGGGATGCTCTTCAGAGCGACGGTATGGACTTGTTGGGCCAAATGGCCTGTTTCCACACTGTAGGGATTCTAAAATTTTGATCAGGTTAGACAACTTCTGATAGGGCACTGTAACAAAAACATTTGTTTTTAAAATACATTCACATGATGCAGGCATCATTGGCTGGACCACAATTTATTTCCTATCTCTTCATTGCTCCTTCATCTGAATGGTTTGTTAGTGTCATTTTAGAGGGCAATTACAAGTCAAACACAGTGTCTGTACGTCTGGAGTCACATATGGGCCATTTTTAAAACAAGGCTCTCATAATTTATTTTGATTTTTATTGTCATGGGTACTCAAGCACAAAGTACAAGCGTAAAGTGAAAAGTTGCCACACTGGGCACCATCTTAGGTACAAGTATCTAGGTACACAATCTTAAGAACAAGGTAGAAAGAAAGAACAAAGTTAAATGTTAAATATTGCAGTGATTATACCACAGTGACAACTTCCTTTGTTTTAAGTAGAAAATAAAGAAATAAAGCTGAAAGTACAAACATTACAGTCTTTCTTAAGTGTTTAGCCAAAAGTAGGACAGATCTTTGAAGAATCATCTCGAGACCAGAAGTCTATGCTGAGGCCACACCAGGCTGAAAGTCTGCCATGCCTCGTCGGACATTTGCCATGCCAAACCGAAAGTCTGCCTCACCAAGCCGGGAGGCCCTAACAATGCCTAACAGAACCAAAACTGAGTGACAGTGAGCTGTTCGTTCCTTTTTAAGAGACACTTGATAGCACTGCCTTAATCCCTGCCTTAACTTTGCTGATGACTGAAGGTGTTCTGATAGGGCAGTAATTGCAGGATTGGATCGATCCTGCTTTTTGTGCACAGGACCTATCTGGGTAATTTTTATCATTGTCAGTTAGATATCAGTGTTGTGGCTGCACTGGAGCAGCATGGCTAAGGAGTGCAGCTAGTTCTATAGTTTCCAGCGCTATTACCAGAATGCTGTCATGGCCAGTAGCCTTCACAGTTTCCAGAGTCCTCTTGACGTCATGTGGAGTGAATTGATTTAGTTGAAGATTAGCATCTTTGACGCCGAGGACCTTAGGATGAGGCTGAGATAAATCTACTTGGCACTTCTGGCTGATGATGGGTGCAAATCAGTTATTTTTTTTGCACGTATCTGCTGCCCTCCCCCATCATTGCCAATGGGGATATTTGTGGAGATACCCCGTTACCATTCAAGACCAGATATGGCAGGACTGCAGCACTTAACTCTGATCAGTTGAGTACGTGATTGCTTACGTCTGCCTATTTCGTGCTGCTTCTGCTGTCTAACCTGCAAGTCATCCTGCATTGCAGCTTCACCAGGTTGACATCTCATTTTTAAGCATACCTGCTGCTGCTTCTGGCATGCCCTCCTGCACTGTTTACTGAACCAGGGTTGATCTTGTGGTTCGATGGTAATGGTTGTATGGCAGAATATGACAAGCTATAACGTTACAGATCATGGTTAAAGACAATTTCTGCTGCTGAAGATGGTCCATAGTGCTCTCGTGGTTAGCCAGCTTTGAGTTTCTAAATATGTTCAATTGATGTCCTATTTAATACAGTGTTAGTGCCACTCACCCAGCACAATGGATGGTATCTTCAGTTTAACAATGGGACTTCATTTCCACATGTTCTGTGCAATGGTCACTACTACCAATATTATCACAGACAGAAAACCGGTGACAAATAGATTGGTAAGGATAAGGTTAAATAGTCTTTTCCTTTTTGTTACTTCCCTTTCCTCCTGCCAAAGTTGGTATTTTCATATTACAATAAACAACTATCATGTTGTTTGGTACTTTTCCAATAAAAAGCAGTAAATTCTGCATGATGATAAAGCTGTGGTGTGTTACTTCTTTCAGTCCTCTTTCTTTATAGCAAAGTTGTATCTCTGTACTGCTTTCTGGGAAGTTTCACCACATTTTTTTCCAAGCAAAAAAGTTGTTTCCTACATTCAGGAGATCTTGCCACCTTTTGCGTAGAGGTTCAAAGGCAAAACGGGCATTGACAACCTTCCACAAACTAAAACCAACCGGTAAGGCAAAAGCCCAGACTAATGTTCAGGGGACACAGGTTCATATCCCATCATGGCAGGTTCTACAATTTGAATTTAATGAAAAAATCTTGAATTAAAATGCTAAGTTAATGGTGAACTAATAATAGTTCTAAAAACGCATCTGGTTCACTCACGCGTTTAAGGGAAGGAAATCTGCCTTCCTTACCTGGTTTGTCCTGCATGTGACTCCGGACCCATAATGTGGCTGAATCTTAACTGCCTTCTTGGCAATTAAGGATGGATAATAAATACTGGTCCAGCCAGTAACACTCACATCCCATAAGCTAATAATTAAAGGAACATCCCTTGCATAAATTTTAGATAAACTTTTGAGACTGAGACTGTAATAAATCTTCCAGAAGTTGTGGTTAAAATTGGAATGTCTCAATGTTAAATCCTAATTATCTTCATCCACAATGCCCTGGTGATCCTTGTTGATTTTGCAAGAGTTTTGCCTGAACGTTTGAGGAACTGCCTTCAAAGAAGATGTCAGTGTTTGCTCGAATTTCCTTCTGTAGGCTCGGGAGGATAAAGCAGTGGCATTGCTGATGAGATTTTTCTAATGCTCACATGTGTTCCTCATACACAGTCCCGATCTTACGACAATATAGGACAGTGGCAATAACAGTGTACAGTTCACCACAACTCCTATGGAGTTCTTCGCTGTACTCGCTATTGTGGTCTGTAGAAGATCAAGGTGGTGCCGTGATCTGGTGCTGGATCTTCTTATCGATGGTGCCTTTTTGAAAGAGATGACTGCCAAGGCCCGCGAAGCACTTGAACATATTTCAGAGTGTTATTAATATGTGTCATATTAATATGTCAGAAAGGTGGACTATTTTACTGACCAAGAATGATTTTATACGAATTTTGTTTCGACAACATTCAAGGACAGGCTGAATTTCTTGGATGCAGAATTGAAGTGATGGAGAATGGCTTGCAAATCCAGTTCAAAGTGTGCAACATTAATGCACTCTCTGTACACTACAGATCATGTATGTTAATGGTGGTTAGTTCAGGTTGAGCACAGAGATGACTGGTTTAATGTTCTTTCCATCTAGATGGCATTTAGTACTAATAATAGAGGACAGAGTCACAGAATCACTACAAAGCAAAAGGAGGCCAATCAGCCCACCATGCCTGCACTGGTTCTGTTCCCTAGTGCCAGTTTCCTGTCCTTTCCCATTTCCCTGCACACCAGTTCTATCCAGATGACAGCTCATCTTCAATGATGTGCATAGAGACTGTCAGGTAGATTGCTAATAGTCTGGAGGACTATTACACAGCCTTGCACAATGCTGGTCCAGACTTTAAAGGTGGCTGTTTCAGATCTTCCACTCCAGACAGCTCAGTCGTGTCACCAGGAAGCAATGGCAAGATTGTGAAGATTTTTTGAACACCCAAACCTCTGGAGCACCAACTGCAGAGCATCGTAAATCACTGAGCCTAATACTTCGGTCAGGTTGATGAAGGCAATACCTGACAGTGCGTGACAGTTCCCAATGCAGAATGACACCAGTGTATTCAATTCCCATACCAGCTAAGATCACCACGAAGGTCCTAATTTTTCAACCTCATTCCTCACCTGAGGAGTGGTGGCCTTCAAGGTAAACTCGTTGCTAGTGGTCTTTGTCAAATCAGGGAGCAGCCTATGGTCCCATCAGATTATGGCACCATACACTTCAGAGATGTCCACATTTTGTGAATA
Source organism: Ginglymostoma cirratum (assembly GCA_024137785.1). Classification (NCBI taxonomy): domain Eukaryota; kingdom Metazoa; phylum Chordata; class Chondrichthyes; order Orectolobiformes; family Ginglymostomatidae; genus Ginglymostoma; species Ginglymostoma cirratum. Next base: position 3,058,990 of record JAHRHZ010000047.1, on the reverse strand, counting down.
AATACATTTTCAAAAGGGCGACCAAGATTCATATTTAGTCAGCTTCTCACTCATTTCAAGTTCCACCAGAACTTGCCCAAAATGAATGTAAAAGAGACTAATTGCCCTTGATGTCAAAATAGGACTCAACACAATATGGAACCAAACAGCCTTCAAAACGCTGTTATCAATGGGAGTGGGGGGAGGTGGTCAAAAGGAAACCCTTGCAGTGGCTAGAGTCAGACGTCCCACACACGAAGATGCTTGTCAGAGGTCAATCATTACAGCCCTCACGTAATGCTGCTTTTTCAAGCCATCTCCAATTTCTTCAACAATGACCTCTTTATTGTAAGGTCTTGATTGCACAGTGTTCATTTCCTGCTTGCTATTTCTTTGAAACTCAATCAGGAGCTGCGCAACACCCAAACTTAGGCTGGCAAGAAGCCACAAGCGTTCATGTCAGCTGCAAACCAGGAATGAACTAAAAACAAAAGGTCAAATCACACACCATGGCACCCTCTAAATCAACGTCTCGGAGATTATCATGAACTTGAAGCCTCACCAGCCATCCCACCTTCGTAGCGACAAGGGCAGGGCAGTGCAACGAATAGCTCACTCCTGAATTCTCGATCATCTACGATGTTTAGATCAGAAATATAAGATATTAATCATTTGCTAGTTTAATGTAACTGCAAAAACACTGAAGTGTTTGAATGCCATCTAGAAAATTGCCATTGTAGAGTTCACCCCCTTGTACTGCGGCTGTTTTATGTATTCTCAGTCCACAGAGTGCACTCCAGTAACTCCTCATGCTTATCTCACTATGCCTCATCTCTGTCAGGACATCCACAATCAGAGCAACAGCATCAAATGACCTCCAACTCCCTCTGTATTGCTGCCGTTTCTTCATCACCATTGCACCAGTATCCTGGAACTAGCTACTTAATGCCTTCGTGGGAGGATCATTGGCGCCAAAGCTATGGTGGTTCAAAGACGTGGTCCACCATCACCTAAAAACAGAGGTGAGCAGCAGATATTCGCTGACATCTTCAACCTCTCCCTTCTACAAGCCAAAGTCGCCACCTGCTTCTCACAGGCCACCATCATCCCAGTACCAAAGAAAATACATGCAAAGTGTTTTAATGACTACTGTCCAGTGGCACTGACCTCCATAATCATGAAGTACTTCAAGAGACTGGTCATGGCCCACATCAAATCTAGCCTCCCAGCCTGCCTCAATCACCACCAATTTTCCTCCTGATGTAACAGGTCCACAGCAGACACCATTTCCCAGCCCTAAATTCATCCCTGGAACATCTGTTTAACAAGGACACCTACATCAGGCTCCTACTCATCGAGTACAGCTCCACCTTCAACGCCATAATTCCTTCTAGACTGATCTCAAAAATCCGAGACCTAGGTCTCGGCTCCGCCCTCTGAAAATGGATCCTCATCTTTCTGATCCAACAGACTGCAGTCAGTAAGATGGACAACTGCACCTCCTTCATGATAATTCTCAACACTGCCCCACAAGGATGTGCTCTCAGCCCCCTCCTCTACTTTCTATTCACCACAACTGTGTGGCCAAATTCTGAATGGATGCCATCTACAAGTTTGCTACTGATACCATTGTGGTAAGACAGACATCAACCAATGATGAATCAGAATACAGGAAGTAGATAGAGCGCTCGGTGTCATGGTGCAATGATAACATCCTCTCTCTCATTGTTAGCAAAACAAAAGAATTGATCAATGACTTCAGAAAAGAGGGAGGAGGACACATCCCTACCTACATAAAAAGAGCTGAGGTGGAGAGGGTCGACAGCGAGAAGTTCCTGGGAGTGATGATAACTGACAATCTGTCCTGGAATTCCCACATAAATACGGCAGTCAAGAAAGCTCAACAATGCCTCTTCTTCCTCAGGCAGCTCAGGAAATTTGGCATGTCCATAAGGACCCTCACCAACTTCTACAGATGCACCATTGAAAGCATACTGTCTGGGTGCATAACGGCCTGGTATGATGACAGCTTTGCACAGGACCATAAGGAACTACAGAAAGTTGTGTGCACAGCCCAGACCATCACAGGAGCCAACTTCCCTCCCATGGACTCCATTTACATTGCTCATTGCCACGGAAAAGCTTCCAATATCATCAAAGACCCCTCACACCGTGGTAATGCTCTCTTCCAACCTCTTCCATTGGGCAGAAGATACAGAAGCTATTACACTGCTGAATGGACCTCTCTAACTTCAAATAATGTTGATCTTGCTAATGTTCAACTTGCTTTGCGCACCTCCTATGCAGTGTAACCTTCTATGCTTCGCTCTGTCTAAGCACCCTATGATCTGTATGTCCTTGCTTGTTATGATCTGCCTGTACTGCTCGCAAAACAAATCTTTTCAATGTACTTAGGCACATGTGATGAAATAAATCAAATCAAATCAAAGCTTTGTTGGCATTGTCTACATGAGTCCTTTATAAATGTGCCACGTTCCTTTGTATCACTTTGCCAAAAATTCCTTGTTAGGGTTTTTATTAACATGTTTCTGTCTGTCCTTTTGCTCTCCTCCATTCTGAGTGGTGAACCATGGATGGATCCACGCTAATGGATAAAGTATGATAGTGGTTTTCCATTGTCCTTTTCAGGACGGCTAACCAGGAGATCCTGCAGCTCTTACCATCTGCCATTGAAGGATTTCCAGCTCGATAATTAACCTGCTTGGCCACGTTACAAACACACCTTCCATGACCAGTATAGGACTTGAATCTGCAGCTTCTGCCTTAGAGGAAAGAATGTTCCTTTTGTGTCAAAAAGACCTTTAAACACCTTGCTAATGTTTGACAGAAAGTTTCATTGAAGAGATCTCATCTTTTATCTTTATTCTCTTCCATCTCCGCATTAGTAAAGGTCAGATCAAAACAATTAGTCCAAAACACATAGGAAATGCATTGTCAGCATAGGAACTTATTAAAGCGTTTTTGTAATGAAAATGTCTTACAAGTTTTAAGAATATCACATACAATTCTACGAATCGACTAATAATTAAAATCCTGGCTTTTGAACTGCAAGAAAATAAACTAGAAAAAGGCAATGTCCAAATAATACTATTGTGCACATTTTTATTTTTAACAAAGATTTGCGATTGGGCGAAGAGAGAAACTTAGCCTGCATTGTTCAAAGTCACGCATCTATAATCTGATGTTTAATAATGTGAACTTTGGTAAGCAGAGAAGTTGTGGAACAAATACTGTATGGAAAATTCTTGTCAACTTTAGTCAGTTAATGATCTATTAATGTATCTAGTTAATGTGGCAGATTCTGATGAAATGGTGTACTGACAGATGGCAGTATCCCTTTCTAAACACCTATCCATCACTTTTTCAACCTGAATCATCAATAAAACTATTTTCAAAAATATTTTCACAATGTTAATTTTTCTAGAATCAAGTCTACAAATTTTCTAATCATTAACTTCCTCTGTTTGAATGACATTCATGCTGTTTATATAAAAAAAATTATCTTAAGGTCTTCAGTCACGTTCCTCCTTTCCTCGTACCTCAGAAATGTGGAACACTTCTGTGCCTTCAGCTATTTCTCGTCCAACAGTACAGAGGCTTTTGAAGCCTGAGCTTTATGTCAAATAACCACCTCTTGATTCTTGATTTTCCAGTTTACTCTTCTCATATTTGCTTTTCAAATATAAACGAAACTTCCTAGTTTGGGGACAAAACATACTGAGCAATCCCATCTTTATCTCACCACCCATTCCCTTGTCAAGACCAACCACATGGCTGTCAAAAGTCAACTTACTTCTGAATAACTCAACTTTGCCTGGAGAAATTGCTTGTGGTTTTACTAACATTCATAACAAAAACATTAAATCTGGCAGTCCTCATAATTATCCTTAAAAGATCACACTACCAGATTCCCACTACTGTCCCATTTATCCTTGGTGGACGCAGATGTAACAGATTCTCTCATCACCTTGATGGGTGATCACTGTTTCTGCTTTCCTGAGTTCAGAAGAGTGAATAAATTTGCCACTTCTCATTCCTGAGTTAGGTGTGTCAGAGTTTTCAAGTTTTAAACAGATGTGTTTTCTCCCCCCACCAATTCAGTTGCTTTCTTGAACATGCATCAAAGCAATGAATAATAATCCATGTCAAACAAATTGATTTTGTCAGAAGTAAGGAGTTAGTTTATTCTAAACTCACTCATATATAGTGTAAAATGTATTAAAAATGCAAAAGTACATTCCAAATTCTGATACACACAGAACAAGGTCAGGGAATGCACATTCTCCTTTAAGGTGGCCTGGTGGCTCAGGGGCTAGTACTGCTGCCTCACAGTGCTAGGGCCCTAGGTTCGATTTCACCCTCGGGTGACTGTCTGTGTGGAGTTTGCACATTCTCCCCATGTCTGCATGGGTTTTCTCTGGGTTCTCCTGTTTGTTCTCACAGTCCAAAGATGTGTAGGCTAAATGGATTGACCTTGCTAAATTGCCCATAGTGTTCAGGGATGTGTAGATTAGGAGGATGAGTCTGGGTGGGATGCTCTGAGTGTCAGTGTGGACTTGTAGGGCCGAAGGGCCTGTTTCCACACTGTAGGGATTCTATAAAGGTGCAGAGTGAGGGAAAGTGATCGATTGATTTATCATTGTGACATGTACCAAGTTATAGTGAAAAGTATTGTTTTGCGTGCTATCCAGGCAGATCATACCATACAAAGTGCAATAGGGTAGCAAAGCAGAGTGCAGAATACAGTGTTACAGCTGCAGAGAAAATGCAGACAGAGAGAGATCAGAATTAACATTTGAGAGGTCTGTTCAAAAGTTTGATAACAGTCAGGAAGAAGCTGGTCTTGAATCTATTCTAACATGTATTCAAACTTCTATATCTTCAGCCCGATGGAAAAGAGTGGAAGAGAGTATAAGCAGGGCGGGAGGGGTCTTTTATTACATTGGTTCCTTTCCTCAGGCATCAGGAAGTATAGATAGAGTCAATGGATGGAAGACTGGAAGTGGAATGCTACCGTTCTTAAAATCCCTTCGGTGCAGAAAAAGGCCATTCAGCCCATCGAGTCTGCACTGATCTGCTGAAGAGCATCCTACCCAATCCCCATGACCCTGCATTTCCCATGACTGATTCCTTCTAGACTGCATATCCTCAGACACAACAGAAAATTTAGCATGGCCAAACCAGCTAATTTGCACATCTTCAGACTGTGTGAGGAAACCAGAGCACCCTGACAGAAACCCTTGCAGACATGGGGAGAACATGAAAACTCTACAGGTGGGATCGAACCCAGGTCCCTGGTGCTTTGGGCAGCAGTGCTAGCCACTATGCCACCCTTCTTAGGTGAAGGAGTTCTATATCCCAGTGGGGGCTACTTTGATGCGACCTTCAGGAGTGTGAGGCAATGTGAACGTCTCCTGAAGGTATTCGAGGAGAAAGGAAGCACCCTCTCCATCCTGTCTGCGGAACCATTGTTTGTTCTCCCTGCACAGAGGTGCCAGGTTGCAACAATCCATTTGTACAAACCCCTAGTCCCCGGTGACAGGTGTCCTGACCTTCCTCGGAAGGTACGTGCAGCTTGAAGGATGCAGCACTGAGGTAGTGGGCCACTTGGGAATCTGGAACAGCAAGCGGCAGGTCAAGGTGACCCTGAAGGAAGATGCCAGTGGGAACATCCTGCACCTGCTCTCCAGCTTTGCAATGGGAGGGAGCTGAGGCTACCTGACATATGCGGGTTAGCCTAGAATGTACCGAACCTGCGGGGGAAGGGAGGGGGGGCATGTGGCAGCGGACTGCAAAGTGACCCTCTGCAGGACCTGCAAACAGGAGGGCCACCTGACTAATGGCTGCAAGGAGACCAAGGACTGCATCCTGTTGAGGGGGAAGTAGGCCACCTGTCCAAGGCTTATCTAAACGTGGTGGGAGAGAGGGGTTGGGGTGGTCACCCCTTACACTCAGATGGCTGGAAGCTGCAATGTGAGACGGGGACCCCCAAAGGTCAGTAAGGTGCCACCTGCCAGCAAGAAAACCAATACAAGGGGCTCCCAGAAGGCGGGACAGGCCAGAGAGGAGGAAGAGGTAGCCAGTGTGAAGGCACAGCAACCAAACCAACCTCCACCTGAAGAGACACGGAGTCAACAGAGGAGAAAGGAACCAAGGAGGAGGTGGTGGAATGGAAAGCTGTGGAAAATCAACCGGAAAAGGAAAATCCATTCGGCCCCCATATCCCCACAGCAAAATGGAAAGAGACAGCCACATAATGGCTACACCTACTGCTCCTCTGATGACGAAGGTGGACAGAGAGATGGCCTCCTAGTCGTTCCTGACCTCTATCAAGCAGGGTCTTAGATGACAACATGCAGGAGAGGCTGGACCAGTGTTATCTCTGGATGAGCTGACAAAGGCCCTCGAGACCTTAGAAAAGAATAAAATTCTGGGAAGCAATGGCTTACCAGCTGAGTTGATTGGTCAGGACCTGCTGGAGGTGTACGACAGTATGTTTATGGCAGGTACCGTAAGTGAATCCAAGTGGAACGGTATCATCACCCTCATCTACAAGCAGAAGGGGGAAGAAGGAGGAAATTAGAAATTGGCGGCCAATGGTAATGCTGAACCCAGACCAGAAAATACTGTCTAAGGTCATCGCCAACCTGGTCAGGTCTGTTCTGGGATCAGTGATTCACCCCATCCAAACCTGTGCTGTACTGAGTAGGACTATCTCCAAGAGCCTCGAGCTCCTCAGGGATACGATTGCTTATGTGCAGAACAGGGGGTGGACGCCTGCCTCATCAGCCTGGACCAGAAGAAGGCCTTTGACAGGTTACTGCACACGTACATGTGGGACCTGCTCTCCAAAATGAGCTTTGGGGAGGGAATCTGCAATTGGATCCATCCGCTCGATACCAACATCGCTAGTGCAGTCTCAATCAATGGTTGGGAATCAGAAAGCTTCCCAGTCAGATCTGGAGTCAGGCAGGGCTGCCTACTCTCTCCTGCCCTGTTTGTGTGCTGTATAGAGCCTTTTTCTGAGTCCATCAGGAAGATGCAAGCCTGAGAGGGGTGACTATTCCAGGCAGCTGAGGCTGGCAGGTCAAAGCCTCTTTGTACATGGATGACGTCGTTGTTTGCTGCTTAGATCTGCTGTCAGTGTGCAGACTCATAAGCATCAGTAAACAGTTTGAACTCAGGTGCCAAGGTAAATCAAGGCAAGAGTGAGGCCATGTTCTTTGGGAACTGGGCCGCTGATCCTTCATTCCCTTCACCCAGGGGGCAGGTTACCTGAAGGTGCTGTGAAGCTGGTTGAGAGGGGCCATGGCATGCACAAAATCTTGAGCTCATCCCCAAAGTAAAGCAGAAACTGGTCCTTTGGGAGTGTTGCTCCCTTTCCATTGTGGGTAAAAACCTGGTCATCAGGTGTGAGGCACTCTCTGTTGTCGTACATAGCACAGGTCTGGCCCATCCCACTGAAACAGTGCTGTTTCAGTTACCTGAGCCATCTTCCACTTCATCTGGAAGCCTAAGATCAACCGGGCCTGCAGGTACTCCATGTACAAAACTCTGGATTAGGTGGGGCAAGAACATACCCAATGTTGCCCTCAACCTGATGGTCACCTTTGTGTGCAGCTGCATCAAGCTGTGCGAAGACCCTCGGTATGCAAACACCAACTGTCACTATGCACTGAGGTTCTACCGGTCTGCGGAGTTGCGAAAGATGGGACTGGCCTTGCAGTCGTGGGATGCTCACAGTAGTTGGACAGTTCTGTATCACCTGTCCTTCAAAGAGGAATTTGCAAAGGAAAACCCCTTTGGCCACAAGTCCATCAGGAAGTGGTCAGCACAGCACATCCTTGACACCTGTGGGAAGAGAGGGTGGATTGTGTGGTTCCCTGAGTAGACTGTCAACATCATTTGGCAGAATGCCTCATCTCCAGAAGAGTTATATGTTTCAGTATTGTGCTTGAAGTTGCGGCGTGGGTTTTGGCTGAGCTGGCTGTTCTCCTTAAACTGAAATCAGCTTTCTGTTTCACCAGCATGGATGCTATTGCAATCACCCTATTTCCCATTTTCCATCTCTGTGAAGTTATCTAACTTGTAACAGAGACAGGGACCCAACATGAGAAACTGCAGAATGAGAGAGAGAAAGCTGAACTTACATGCTGTGAGGAGTTCTTCCTTATATTACTGATTGTTAATGCTTACAGGAATAAGAACAGAAGTTTATAATCATGGCTTCTCACAGGGGCAGTGTTTCAATGCGTGAATAATGGGTGTTGGCCACAATGGGGACAACTCAATTTTAACAAAAGCCTTAATGATCCGTGGGTTCTCCAGTGATATACATAGATTCAACCCTGCCATTTGCAAAACACGTTTCCGAGGATGGCCAATGTTCCAGCAATAGAGACATCCAGGCTTAGGCTGATAGTAATGAGTAACATTGAGGCCACCCAAGTGCTCAGCTATGACTGGAACAAAAACAGAAATTGCTGCAGAAACTCAGCAGGTCCGGCAGCATCTGTGGAGAGAAAGCAGAAACTCATTTTGGGTCCATCTGATGAAAAGGCAGCTCACCACCACCTTTTCCAGGAATGACAAACAAATGCTGATCCAGCCAGCAACACCCACAACATATGAATGAATAAAATGAAAGCTGGGATCACGAACCCTTGATCCCCAAAGATCTTGGTGTGAGCTATACATTCCAGCTGATGCATTTTAATGTCAAGATAATTATCCTTGGATATCCTTGTGAGAAGGCAGCCATTTATTTAGGCATCCCTTCGTAAACTCCTGTGGTACTTGTCTACTTTTAAATGACCTTATTCAGCCCATTATTTCGTAAGAAGTAATAAAGAGGTAAAATTGTCCGACACAACAGTTGAATGTTTACACCAAATTTGTTAGAATATTCCCTGATCAAGATACCTAAATGGTTTAATCTCCTCTACTTTGGAGGAAAACTAACCTGCAAACTAACCAACCTATTGCTGTCAATTGGACAAGGAGGATGGAGTCTCAATTAGTGCGAACTCCGCAATATTTTAGCTGCCCAGTAGAGGGTGCGATGATACCACTTTTTTATTTAAAGTAATGCTGTTTTGATTTTTTTAACCTTCTTTTGCAACGAAATGCTTTCACTAAGTATTAGTCAGTATTTACTTTCTGGGGAAAAACACTAACAAGAAACACATGCTGTGCTGTAATGCAATAGCTTGAGTCATTCCCTAGTTAAATAAATTTGAGGTAACTGTTCCCAAGGCCAGATTCAAGGCATTATTTGAGCTGTTTGCATCAGGATCATTACAATCCAAAGAGGCATTATGCCAAGATTGTGTTTTATAAATTTTCTAACGATTTAAAGAACATTCAGTGCCACAAAGTTCAGGTAAAAATGACCAAATAATTAAAATGCTATCTTGTTAAATCGCAATAATAAACTGCTTCACCCATTTTTATTTTTCCTCAAATTATTTTAAGGCCTTAATGGGAGAAGAGTTATTAATTTGAGTAGCAACTAGCTATTTCACCAACAACACAGTAAGGGTTAAATTCTACATTCAATAGAAGATAGAGAATGTTTGGTTTCCCTTAACTAATAAACCCATGACACAACCACAGGGAGGTATAGAATTCAAACGTTTGGCTTCTGACAACATGTTTTGATTCGTAAATTGCTAACTTGTATAAAAACAGACATTTCCCAATGTTTTATTTGAGAATGACCAATGTAATAATTCTTTATCACAGGGATGTTCCAGTACTCAGTTATCTCAGGAATGAGGCGAGTGAGGCCACTTCTGGAGTACAGTGTCCAGTTCTGGTCTCCCTTTTATAGGAAGGATATTATCCAGCTGGAGAGGGTTCAGAAGAGATTTGCAGGATGTTGCTGAGAATGGAGGGTTTGAGCTATAAGGAGAGGTTGGATAGGCTGGGATCATAGGAGATTGAGAGGTGACCTAATAGAGGTTTATAAAATCATAGGGGGTATAGATAATGTGGATGATAGGTTTCTTTTCCCTGGGGTGGGGGATTTCAAGACTAGGGGGCATATTTTTAAGGTGAGAGGAGAAAGATTTAAAAAAGACATGAAGGGCAGTTTTTTTCTTATGGAGTGGTTCATGTGTGCAATGGACTTCCAGAGGAAGTGGTGGATGATGGGTACAGTTACAATGTTTAAAAGACATTTAGATAAGTACATGAACAAGAAATGTTTGGAGGGATAGAAGCCTAGCACAGGCAGGTGGGACTGGTTTAGTTTGGGATTAAGGGTGGCGTGGACTGGTTGGACCAAAGGATCTTTGTGGATGTTGTATGACTCCATGAGTGATTGTTACAGTAATATGCTGTGAGCTCCAGAGGTCGTTACTGAATGAAATTAAATCATCCTGCTCCAAGGAAAAAACCAAATCTGACGCGTAGATTTGATTCTGGGTCTGAGAACAGACAGAGAATGAGAATGGTGAAAATTTTTCACCCTTGCCCATTCATCATATGAAATTCTGATGGATGTGGAGCTCAAAATAGCCCCTCAAGACTGATTACAGCAATTGGATGAGTTTGGTGATTGGAATCAGCTTTTTTGAAAGGACAATGTGCAGTTATCTCTTAGTTTCTGAATTTGGCAGATATTTTGCATTGACAAACTTGCCATTAAACCTCAGTCAGCTAAAGTTCAAAAGTTAAAGTTTTAAAGTTATAAGACCAGCCTTGATACTACAAACGAACACTTTCAATGAGTAAAAGCGGGAAGAGTGTTTAATACAAAACAGATTGAAACGAGTATAAAACTACCATCTCGAACTCACTACATTTTGATCAATGAAAATTTCACAGTAAAACAGTCAGGGTTTACCAATATTACTCTGAAACTGACAGCAACTTCTGGAGTCTCTGTATACACAGTTAAGCGGGAAAGACTGGAGGTTACTATCATTTGTTCAGAGGTGCTCCGGAAGTACACATTGTTGATGTCTCAGAATCTCTGAGGAATCAGTTATTGATGGATACTTCCACTATGATGTGTAAACTGTTGGTTGGCCACAGCTACAGTATTGTGTGCAGTTCTGGAATCCTCATTATAGGACAGATGTGACTACACAGGAGACAATGCAGAGAAGATTTACCAGGATGTTGCCTGGGCTGGAGAGTATCAGGTGTGAGAGTGTTTGGAGAGACTGGGGTTGTTTTCTTTAGACCAGAGGAGATTGAGAGGGGACATGATTGGGATGTATAACATCATGAGATGCATAGATAGATAGATGGGAAGACACTTCTCCTCTTGATAGAGGGATCAATGACCAAGGGAAATATATTTAAAGTTAGGGTCAGAAGGGTTAGAGGGATGTGAGGAAAAACACTTTCACACGGAGGGTGTTTGGAATCTGAGTGGGGGTGGTGGAGGTAGAATGCCTTGTAACATTTAAGAAGTATTTAGATGTGCACTTGTAATGCCAAGGCATACAAGACAATGGGCCGAGTACTGGACAATGAATAGAATAGTTCGGTGGCTGTTTTTGACTGACATAGACACAATGGGCTGATGGACTTGTTCTCTGTGTTCTAGATCTCTATGACTGTATGACGATAACATTGTTAGTCTCACTGTAAAGAGTTGCATCTCTGGATCCTTCCATCAAATTACAAGTGACGTCTTGTCACGTAAAGTCCAGAAAGTTGTAGAAAAGATCTGAATTGATTGCCACGATCTGGCATGGTCTGTCTTGTGGTGGTACCAGTACATACCTAATACCATTTGGTAGAGACATCGGTGGATCATGCATACCTGAAAGAGCACACAAGAATATGAAGAATCAGAATAGAGTAGACCATTCAGCCCATGAAGCCTGTTCTGTCCATTAATACAATCATAGCTGATTTCACATTTTAATTCCACTTCTTCCCCTGCTACCCATTCCATTTGGTATCTGGGAGAGCCCTTTTCATTCCTGTATCCATCTTCTCACTCATTAAACTCTGACTGTGCCATTAGCCTTTTGGAGCAGATTTAAATGATGAGCCACCTCAAACATTTTGCACTTCTTCCTGAAAACTTGTCTTGGCTGCCCCTTTTAGTCTAAAAGCTGAAATGGTGAAATCAAATACTTCTGAGCAATCACGCATGTTGTTGCGGAAGTGCTGGTGTAGGACTGGGGCTTACAAAGTCAGACGTCACACGACACCAGGTTATAGGTTTATTTGAAATCACACACTTTTGGAGCATAGCACCTTCATTAGGTGAAGTGAGAGAGAAGCACACAGACGCAGAATTCATAGGCAGAGAGATCAAGGGCAGAGAGATCAAAAGATCACACAAATAGTGAAAGTGAAGTGTCGAATAATAAGTCTCTGCAGGTGACCAAAAGTATCAGACGGTGTGAGTAAAGTGTCAACAGCTGAATAACAAACAAAGGGACAATCTATATTTTGATTAAATAAGGCACAGAGATAATTACAAAAAAATTAAAAATAAGGTAGTACTGGAGACAAACCAAATGACTGGAATAACAAGAGGTATTAGAGTCTCATGCTGAGGGTCTGACCAAAGTAACAGATAATCCAAAACTGTACAAACTAATTAAGGTAGAAAGATCATAACAATTTATCAAGGTGTCAAAACAGGGCAGTAAGGAAGATTTTAGAGATACAGATGGGGTCACATGTAATGCAACATGAACCCAAGATCACAGTTGAGGCCATCTTCATGGGTATAGAACTTGCCTATCAGTCTCTGCTCAGCGATTCTCACTTGGTTAGGGTCAGCTTCAAACATTTATAATTGTTGAATAGTGGCTGCTGTTGTAGTCGATGGTTTCGAGAATTTTTTGCTGACTTTCCCACGTAGTACATGAACGATTTAGATTTACTGGAGTAGCTTGTATATATTAATTTACTTAACTCCTCAAATCATTCCTTAGGTATCTGAGGCATGGCTTCTAAAACCAGGCTGGGTCTTTTTTGCTATAATAGAGATAACAAGGTGTAGAGCTGGATGAACACAGCAGGCCAAGCAGCATCAGAGGAGCGAGAAAGCTGATGTTCTGGGGCTGAAGAAGGGTCTAGGCCTGAAACATCAGCCTTCCAGCTCCTCTGATGCTGCTTGCCCTGCTGTGTTCATTCAGCGCTACACCTTGTTATCTCAGATTCTCCAGCATCTGCAGTTCCTACTATCTCTGGTTTTTCTTGCTGTTTATTTCAAGATTGATAACACAGAGTAAAATGTTCTGGCGTATTTAATCCCTCAGAGTTCCATCAAAGTTCCATCAGGTTTAATACCATCAGAGTTAGAATTCATTGACATGCAGCTCACTCATTTTTTGCACGACATGAGCCAGTTGCAGAGTTTTTAGCAGGAGTTCAACAATTTGAGGAAATCTTTTTGCCTGCTTACTTTTCACATGGGAAATTCAGACAGAATGTTCTAGATGTTATGGTTTGTCATGCGGATTAAACATTCAATAAATAGTTCATAAAATATAAGACTCCAAATATTTGCGAAAGGCCAGGCTGTGGTGGAGTTTTTAACTTAATTAAACTCTCTCTTCTTATTTGGAGAGTTGGAGTCTGTACAAAATTTGCCTTGCAACTCAATGAGGCCCTTCAGACAGCACCTTCCAAACCCACCACCACTGCTGTCTAGGAGGACAAGGGCAGCAGATATATGGAAAAACCACCACCTGCATGTTCCTCTTGGAATCACACACTTCTACTTGTCAATTTCTTCACTGTTGCTAGCTGAAATTCCTGGAACTCCCTCCCTACAGCACTGAGGATGCCCCTACATAAGCTGGACTGGACTCAGCATCAGGGCAACTCAGGATGGGTGATAACTGCTGGCCAGGCCAATGAACCCATGCCCTTTGGAAGAACAAAAATAAATTCTGAAACCACAGAAACGCAAGCATTCAAAGCATTTTATTGCATACTGAAAAACAATTATTCCAATAATGTGGTAACTCCGATAACCACATCCAAAAATAATTAGTGTTAAACTGGAATAAAAAGTCCTGAAGTGTCACCTTTGGTGTATTGTGGCTGTGTGGTGGCTGCCCATTTGTTAACCTCAACATCTTGTTATCTCTCTCTGCAGTAAAGGACAAAATTGACAGATGACCCTATGCTATGAAATAGACAAATGTCCAAAGGGTCAAGGAAAAAGAGATACTGGGTTTATAATGAATGATGCAATCAGCGCCTTTATCTGCACACTTTGTCAAGACAGATAGAGACATTTTACAATTTTCCAAGAGGTATTTGACTTTTAAACAATTGGCCTGAATAGAGAAGAAAATCAACATTTAAAATCAGAACTGCATTCTTATTAATGTCTATTGAGTGTTCCAACACCAGCAATTTAAGGTTGAGTCCCTGGGCAGGAGCTTTCTGCAAAGCAGATTAATTGTTAGGTTTGTTGGGAAATGCTATTCTCTGGATATTGACAACCAACTGCTTACATATGAGAAATAGTCCCGGTACAATAAATGTTCCAAGTGATTGTTTATGATTGTGCAGAGAATGTCCCTATGTAAAACAGTCATTGTGAATCATAAAAAACTCACTACTCGCTGTCACTAATTTAAATTTGCCATCAACGTCCATCAGTGAAACTAATTTTGCTTTAAATTGCTGACAGCACACCACAGCCAGAAATCTTCCTTGCATGAGTATTGCTCACTTTATAGGTTCTCACATTGCACAGGGATAATGACAAACTGCACCCCTGTGATTTAAAGAATGAGATTCTAATATTTTGACTTCACACGGGGACAATCATGCCTTGAGCTTGTCTGCAGATATTTTGTTGGATGCTGCATTCTGCGCAGCTTGCCAATTGCTAACAAAGCTCCTGTGCTCTCTGCTGCAGAAAACACTAGTGTAATCATCAAGTGGCTCTGTCCTGTAGCCTCTGAGCAGTCTATGGTCAGAGTGAACAATGTATGCCATCATGTTGTCATTTTTGCAGGCTGAGCGTGTCCAGATTTTGCCTGTATATTGGCAGGAGCAACAGACTCTATCTCTCTAAATTAAGTGCCATGAGGGAACTCTGCTTCAAAGCCAGCTAGTTTAACGAACTTGAGTCACAGACTATATTCCCCACCACCCTGTTCTCTATCTAATGTTGAAAACCAAAAATATAGCCTCAGTGACCCCAAATGGGCAAGGGTTGAGGCTCTGCCGTGACCTGGAACTGTACTGAGTTGGAGATAACTATCCTGGCACACATGGCAAAGGAGCAGGTGGCTGAAGTGATGAGGAAACCATTCAAGCTCCAAAGGTGGTACATTTGGCATTGGGCAGAAGTTTCCTGAGGCATCAGGGACCTCTCATGCTGTCTGGAGAGCCAATGGGAGATGAGCTCTGTCTCTTCTAGGGAAATAATGTGGCGACCTGGCAGGGCATGAGGTCACCGCTTCCCCAAGGGTGGGCATTCTGCCCAGCAACAGCTGTTAGCCCAATCATCGCCTGGCAGCTCTCACGCACGTCCAATCGGAAAATCCGGAAAAGGACTACCCTGAGATTGTGGAGGAGGATTTCATGGATTGAAAGTAGTGGGGAGAGGGTTTGGGGGCAAGGGGGATCAAAGCATGCCCCAGCGAGAACAAACCCCTCCCAGTGGAGGTAGCAAGAACTGCAGATGCTGGAGTCAGAGTCAATACAGTGGGGAACTGGAGGAATGCAGCAGGTCAGGCAGCATCAGAGGAACAGGAGAATCAATGTTTTGTCAGGACGGTGGAGGGGGAAGGGAGCTCAGAAATAAATAGAGGGTGGAGAGGTGGGGCTGGGGAAAGGGAGGTGGGATGGTGACAGGTGGATGCAGGTATGGAGTAGTGGGGATTGGTCAATGGGATTGGTGGGGCGGATAAGTGGGGAAGAAGATGGACAGGTTGCGTCAGTCACGGAGTCGGAGCTGAGAGGGAGGGTTGGTCATGAGATGAGGCCGGAGGTGGGGAGATTTTGAAACTGGTGAATTCCATGTTAAGGCCATCAGGCTGTAGGCTCCTGAGGCAGCATATGAGGTGCTGCTCCTCCAGTTTGCGTGTGGCATCATTGTGGCACTGGAGGAGGCCAAAGATGGACATGTTACCCAGGGAGTGGGAGGTGGAGTTGAAATGGTTAGTGACAAGAAGGAAATGCTCTCATTGTAGTGAACAGAGGACAGATACTCAGTGAATCAGTCACTGAGTCTACGCTTGGTCTCTCCGATGTAGAGACCACATTGGGAATGAAGGATATAGTAGACCAGGTTGGAGAATGTACAGATGAACCCCTGTCGGATGTGAAAGATTTCTTTGGGCCTTGCAAAGAGGTAAGGGGGGAGGTGTGGGGGCAGGTGTAGCACTCCCTGCGTTTGCAGGGAATGGTGCCAGGTGTAGAGGGGTCAGTGGGGAGTGTGGAGCAGATGAGGGAGTAGCAGAGTGAGCCATCCCTACAAAAGGCAGATAGGGGTGGGAGGGAAATATCTCTTTGGTGATGCGGTTGGATTTTAGGTAGTGAAAGTGGTGGAGAATGATGCGTAGGATGCGGAGGTTCGTGGGGGTGGTATGTGAGGACCAGGCGTCTCTGTCCTTATTTTTATCTAGGGGGAAGGCTGTTTAAGGGCAGAAGTGCGGGAAATACTAACGATGCAGTTGAGGGCATTTTCAATAAACGGAGGAGGGCGTTGCGGTCCTTGAAGTAGGAGGACATCTGGTACGTCTGGGAGTGGAACATTGCACCTTGGGAGCAGATGCAGCGGACGTGGAGGAATTGGGAATAAGCAATTGCATTCTTGCAGGAGGATGGGTGAGAGGAGGTGTAGTCAAAGTAGCTGCGGGAGTCAGTGGGTTTGAAATAGATATCAGCGCTGAGACAGGTTACCGGCTGCAATTAAGAGTCAACCACGTTGCTGTGGGTTGGGAGCACGTGTAGGCCAGACCAGGTAAGGATGGGAGCTTTCCTTCCATAAAGCACATTTGTGAACAGATGGGCTTTTACAATAATCAGCAGTGGTTACATCGTTGCATTTTTGCCGATCACAAATTTCACCATCTGCCTTAGTGGGATTCAAACCCATTTTCCTGGAGCATAAACTGGGAGCTTCTAGGTTGTTGGTCCAATGGCATTACCACTATGCCACCACCTCCCTATACTACTGATGGGCTCATCTATGTGGGTCATAATTTCGCCACTTAAGGACCCCAGTTGGTGCCAGGGAAGATGATTGACCCTATGCCTTCCTTACCCCGATTGTAATTTGTGGAGGTGGGAAAGCAGCAATGTTTTGGGCATGACTACACCCTGCCCAATTACGCACCCTCTCTGCCCCCACATCTTCACCAGCAGGAACCAAAGACTTCGCCCAATGCCCCTGGATGGCATTTCAGTTTCTGACACTTCTGGTAGATGGCTATTTTCAAAGCAAGAACACAGTCCAGGACTCGCTCACCTCCACAAAGTTTGTTAGACACCTTCAAGAGCTGGTTAACAAGCTGGAGAGGGCCAGCAGAATATTTTGAAAGTGAATGAAAAGTGAACCTGACCAGTCCAGTCTGTGGTAATATGGGCAGCCATTAGGTTTTGTTAAAGGTGAAGAACATTGGTTTGCAAGAAGAGTCATTATGTCAGGGCAGGCATATACATATTAACTGTCTCTTTGTTTATTTCACTGAGCCCTATTACTTCTCTGAGACCTCTCAGTCCCCCCGCCTCTACTCTTTCAAAAGCAGGAAGCCCAGTAAGAGCTGTTGCCTGGCCCTGAGGACCGACCTATCCCAATAAGGGAACTAGGTTTCAGCAATGCAGTCAGAGCTGACTCAGCAAAATGACACACAGCCTTGCATTGAAAAAATCAGAGTCCTCTCCCTCCCTATTTCCAAAGGAGATTGAGAATGAGGATAATTGTATCAGAGATAAAAGGTACTGCAGATGCTGGAGAATCCGAGATAACAAGCATGGGGCTGGATGAACACAGCAGGTCAAGCAGCATCATAGGAGCAGGAAAACTTGACGTTTC
>JAHRHZ010000047.1:3004892-3040604 GCA_024137785.1 Ginglymostoma cirratum | reverse complement strand
CAAATTGATGAAGGGTTTAGGCCCGAAACGTCAAGTTTTCCTGCTCCTATGATGCTGCTTGACCTGCTGTGTTCATCCAGCCCCATGCTTGTTATCTGAGAATGAGGATGTTGCTTTTTGAGGCCACTTCCCCTTCCAGGGTAATCAGTTGCATTGAGGTTTTCTCCATTAACAGCTGAAGTTATAGTTGTCTTAGGCAGCTTCTATGCAGTAAGTACTCCATTTGCTCTTGCACTTTATGCGTCAGGTCATATATGCAAGCATCCCAAAAGTCTTCCTAACACCTCGTGTACCTGCCCTTCCACCTTCAGTGATCGGTAGAATGCACGCTGAGTTCCCTGTGATCTTCAGTACTTTCCAGGGCCCTACTATCCAGAGTGTAATCCCTTACATTGCCAGTCTTCCTGAAATGCATTCAGTTTTCCAAATGGAATTCCACTTACCCCTGCTCTGCCCACTGATTAGTCCATGTTATTCTCCGTACATTTATGATTATCTTCCTCACTAATTAGCATCTGAACAATTTTTGTGTCAGCTGTGACCTTCTTGATTGTATCCCCTACATT
Source organism: Ginglymostoma cirratum (assembly GCA_024137785.1). Taxonomy (NCBI): domain Eukaryota; kingdom Metazoa; phylum Chordata; class Chondrichthyes; order Orectolobiformes; family Ginglymostomatidae; genus Ginglymostoma; species Ginglymostoma cirratum. The sequence goes on along the minus strand of JAHRHZ010000047.1, from coordinate 3,040,038 downwards.
CAAGATCAGATCATTAATGCACACCACAAACAGCGAGGGCCCCAGCACCGAACCCTGAGGAATCCCACTGGAAACAGACTTCCAGCCACAGAAACATTCCTCTACCACCTTCCTCTCCTTCCTGCCTCTTAGCAATTTTGGATCCAATGTGCCACTTTGCCTTGCATCCCTTGGGCTCCTACTTTCTTGATCAATCTGCTATGAGATATTTTATCAAAAGCCTTTCTAAAATCCACGTTGACCATACGTCACTCTCATCAACACTCCTAGTTACTTCCTCAGAACTATGTAATGTTGAATTTTGTGAAACACAGCCTTCCTTCAACAAATTCATTCTGTCTAGCCCAATGCTGTCTCTCCAAAATTTAGTCTCTCAGATTTTTTCTAATAACTTCAACTCTGTAGTTGTTTTGCTCTTTTTAGGTGAATGAAATGAGACATTTGTGACGCCAGTTAATCACTATGAGGTAACATTACATAATCTAACCAAGCACTTACACTGGCCGTTGGAGCTATCTTACCCTGGTAGATATTTATGAAGTTGGTAAACTAAGAGAGAGAAGCAATTACAAATGGTTGATCTTGATGTGTCAGTGAAAGAAGGCAGCTAACAGTCAGAAGTGATGTCACTGAGGTAGCCATTACTCTTAAAGAAATAAATCAGGAATTGGGCGCATGTTGTTTGGCCAATCCAGGACTGAGCACAAGCTGTTCATTTACCAATAAACCGACTTGATTTCAGGATGCTCCTGATCATGCAGTAATGCCTAGCAAGGGTTGATAAGGCCTAGGTTTTGGTGGCATGAGTAACAAGAAGGAAGCCTGAAGACAAGGAGAACTTCAGTTAACAGAACAGAACGAGAGACCTGTGCCCAGTCAATGTAAACTGGTATCTGAAAAACACTGCTTTTATTAAGCATTATTTCTTTTGTACTTGTTATGGTAAACATAAAAATTCTGGAAAATCTGTGAGAACATAATTCTACCTGGAATGGGTTTTATAACTTTATAATCAGGACAAATGAACTTGTAGATTGTCTGTGTCAATCTCTGTCTGTAACTATAATTGAGAGCTCTTGTGGTGTAGTGGTAATGTCCCTAGCTCTGAGCCAGGAGGCCTGGGTTTAAGCCCGAACTGCTCCAAAGGTGTGTGTTAACATCTCTGATTAGGCTGATTAGGAAATGTTTATAAAATTGACCAATGTCTTAAAAATAAAGTTAAAGTGAACCTCAAAGTCTTTTACATCTGCTTGTAAATATTGTCCTCATTCCAAGCTTCATGGGTTCCTCTTATCATCTCAAACAAATGGATGAATCAGGGCACCGTCAGAAAACTGGTTATTACTAGTTCCTCAAGCAGAGCAGTAGTAAAGCTGAATTTTGAGAACGACATATTCCTATCCTGTCAGAATCCCATGTGTTCACTCCCAGTTTCAAAAACTGCAGCCAACGAGTTGGTAAATCTGGTGATTCGAACAGGCAGCTGTGTTTTACTGTTCAGTGCTTTCTCCCCCGCAAAGGCAGCAAGCCATATCTTTTCTGGTATAAAGACAATAAGACGCCTAGTAAAAAAGATGAAGGAGTTTTCTTTATAATACAGAGCAGTGGATGATATCTGATGTTGGGCCAGATTCCTAGTGCAATTGAACTGTGTTGTTTGCTTTAGAATTCTACATTCCACAGCTGCGCACCAACTGTACTTTTCCTGTTTGCATGTGCGGCTCTTTTATTGCCATTAATTCAGTCACTATCAGAGATGATTGGAGTAGAAAGGTTATTGGACTAGTAGTTTTCCAGAACCCTAATGTTCTGGGGACATGGGTTTAAATCTATTGTAGTAGATGGTGAAATTTGAATTCAATAAAAATCTGGAATGCAAAAAAGCTAGATGGTCAATCACGAAACCACTGTCTAACAGCATAAAAACCCATCAGGTTTGCTAAAGGGTTCTTCCAGGGATGGAAATCTGTCATCTTTACCTGGTTTGACCTACTCCAGACCCAGAACAATGTGGTTGATTCTTTAATGCTTTCTGCACAATAAACGCCCATGTTGCCCACATCACCTTTATAGTAAAACTTCATTCACAATATCTCTTTGTCTTTCTTTCCATTAGCTCTAAGGTATTTGGCATCCTATTAACAGAATTAGATACTAACAGATTATTCTCTTTTAATAAAGATAAAAACACACACTGTACATTGTATATTGCATTACCATACAATCTTGAGTCAACTGAATAAAATCGATACAATTACAAGATGGATATTTCTTTATTCTCACCATTCAGTATAACACACGGCATTCCTGTCCAAGCATATCCAAAAATGTTTGTTGTAAAGCAATCTGATTTCTGGTTACTTACAGTAATCTAAGAAGTTTCACAATTTCTTTCCTTCTAACATCACATTTGTACTCACAAAAAAAATCCTCAATCTCGTTTCCATAACAACCTTTGTCCAGTGGACATTGTACCAAAGTGAACAATTATCACTATAGCCTTCTGCTGGCAAATTTGTTTCCAGTTGGTCCTTATACAGGAGTTCTTTTAAAATTATTGATCAGTTCATAACCATATCTGTAGTTCCTGCCAATGTAAGTGTTTCTGCAACTAAGGCTTTTTAAATTGCTCTTTATTTTATCTTTTTCATTTCCCGAGAAAATATACAAATATTTGTAATTTCTTCCATCTAAAAACATAATAAGTTCAGTTGTACTTGAATACCGTTGGAAGATTAGCGCATCAGGTATCACCAAAGTGACTAGTTTAATTCTTCTGGGTCACACAGGCTGGAAACCTGAGTATACACTTTCTAAACTTCTGATCTGCCTACAACACTTCTCCAACTGTTGCATATTTCAACATGGTGCTTAGGACTAATATATCATGTACCAATGTCTAATGTATCAATGTAGCACGTACCTGGTCTAGCTCATGTGTATGATCATTTTAATTGCCCAATTAAACATTTCAACAGGGCTGCTTCTTCTGCACCTGTAGATTTTTCCTTTGGTGAGGATCAGGTCCAATTTATCGGTATCCTATTAACATTCTCTGGATTAGATTGTTGATTCAGAGTTATTTCCAACTTAGCCTGTTTTATATCCAATCCTATATATATAGAAGCCCCTGAAGCCTGACTTCCTATTTTGAATTCTGCTTTAAGCCCTAAACAACAATGTGAGTGGTCCCCTACTCACCATAAAAAAATCAGGCTGTGCATCATAAAGATGCTTGAAAGGTTCCCTCAATGCACCAATAAAACATGGCAAGGTCCGTTTTGAACTGGAGACAATCCAATTTTAGTAGGACAAAGCTTACTGAGAAGTCCCAAACTCTAAAAGCATAATTTAAGTAATATTCACATACATTTGACTCCCCTTTTGACACGATCTCCCTGCAGAAATGTATCTTTAAGATCAATTGATCCACATTTTCAAGCTTTTGTTAGTAACAAAGTAAGAAGTCATGCGACATCAGGTTATAGTCCAACAGGTTTATTTGAAAACACAAGAAGTCTTCACCTGATGAAGGAGCAGCACTCTGAAACCTTGTGATTTCAAATAAACTTGTTGGACTATAACCTGGTGTCATGCAACTTCTGACTTTGTCCACCCCAGGCCAACACCGGCACCTCCACATCATTGTTTCTGACAAAGAAAATCTCCAAAATTGCTTTTATCCACTCTTACATTATCCTTCCAATTTTTCTTCAAAATGTTGAGTCACTAGACTGACTATAGCCTCATAAAGTCCATCAGGAAATATCTTCTCTGTGCATATCCACCCATGTGTTTTGGTCTCCTTACTTGAGAAGTGATATACTAGCACTGGAGGGGGTGCAAAGGAGATTCAATCGGTTGATTCCAGAGTTGAGAGCGTTGGATTATGAGGAGACACTGAGTAGGCTGGGGTTATATTCATTGGAATTCAGAAGAATGAGGGGAGATCTTATAGAAACATATAAGATTATGAAGGGAATAGATAAGGTGGAGACAGGGAGGTTGTTTCCACTAGCAGGTGAAACTGGGACTAGAGGGCATAGCCTCAAAATAGAGGGAAGCAGATGTACGACTGAGGTCAGGAGGAACTTCTTCACCCAAAGAGTTGTGAATCTGTGGAATTCCCTGCCCAGTGAGGCGGTTGAAGCTACCTCGCTGAATGTTTTTAAGGCAAGGCTAGATGAATTTTTGAACAGTAAAGGAATTAAGGTTATGATGAGCGGGCGGGTAAGTGGAGCTGAGTCTTAAAAAGATCAGCCATGATCTTTTTGAATGGCGGAGCAGGCTCGAGGGGCCAGATGGCCTATTCCTGCTCCTAGTTCTTATGTTCTTATGTGACAGGTATCTATGCCCAATAGGGCACCTCTGTGCATAACCCAAATTCTCTCCAACTTTCTGATGTTTGCTGTTCAGCATCTTTTGTTAATTTGTCTTCTATTTGTTCATAATCTTCTTATTGTACTCCTCACCCTTTATTCCTGCATCCTTTCAATTTTTTTTAATCATATGGAGAAGTGATGGGCAAATTGCCTATGTAATTTTAACGCAATTCATTTTTACATTCTAAATATCTGAACTCTCCCCAACAGATGTCAATAATTCTTATCTAATTTCTTTAGTGGAGAGGTTACATTCCATTAAAGAAATACAATTGTGTCCCAATTGTATATTTTGCAAATTCACAGCTTTGTCATTTATCAAATTCGGTTCACCTGTGTTTTCTTCATTGGTGTCCTATTTAATAATGATAATATTTCACTGGACAACGCATCAGCATTAATAAAATGATTGATTTCAGCTATCTCACCAGGAAAGACCACTCCTTTCAAGGAATTTAGTGCTTTATCATCCCCAGATCAGAAACTGGCAAAACTCTCAAATTCTTCAGCTTTGTTCTGATTCCTATGACTCGGAGAGTCTAGGTAGCATTTTAGCCAGTCTATGCCACACACTGTAGACATGCATCCAGTATCTAGTGCTGCACAATTCAAAGATTCTGGAGTTGTTATTTGGTTCGCCGAGCTGACTGGTTTTCATGCAAACATTTCATCTCCCTTCTAGTTAACATTGTCAGTGCTGTATGGCCTCCGTTGAAGCTCTGTTGTTCTGTCCCACTGTGAATTTATATGGTCCGGTTTGTCATGGTGTCACCATGCCTAAGCTTCAGGGAAAAAAGTCCCAGCCTATCCAGCCTTTCCCTTTTAACTCAAACCTTCCAGTCTCGGCACCATCCTAGTAAATTTTTTTTTCACCCTTTCCCGTTTAATAACATCCTTCCGATTGCAGAGCAACCAGAATTGTATGCAGTACTCACAATGTAGCCTTATCAATGTTACACCTGTAACATGACATCCCAACTTCTGTACTCAATGCTCTAAACAATGAAGGCAAGCATGCTAATATCTTCTTCACCTCCTTGTCTACCTGTGATGCCACTTTCAAGGATCTATGTACCTGCACCCCTAGGTCTCTGTTTGACAACACTCCCCAGGGGCCGACCACTAACTGTACAAGCCCTGTCCTGGTTTGTCTTACCAAAGTGCAACACTTTGCCTTTACCTGAATTAAACTCTATCTGCTATTCCTTAGCCCATCCTTCTCTATTGTCCACTATACCACCAATTTTGGTGTCATCTGCAAACTTACAAACCATGTCTCTTATATTCTCATCCAAAGCTTCTATATATTTAGCATCACATTAATAATCTAACAATCACAAAAATCCCAAATCCCAAACAGAACAACAATTTATACTTCGGGAGTGATGTTGCCAGGGTTGGAGGGTTTGAGCTATAGAGAGAGGCTGAATAGGCTGGGGCTACTTTCCCTGGAGCAGAGGCTGAGAGGGGATTTTACAGAAGTTTGATAAAATCATGAAGGGCATGAATAGGGTGAATAGCCAAGGTCTTGTTCCCAGAGTGGGGGAGTACAAAACTAGAGGGTATAGATTTAAGGTGAAATGGGAAAGATTTAAAAAGGCCCTGAGGGGTAATTCACACAGGAGGATGGTGTGTTTATGGCATGAGCTGCCAGAGGAAGTGGTGGAGGCTGGTAGAATTACAACATTTAAAAGGCATCCGGATGGGTACATGAATAGGAAGGGTTTAGAGGGATTTGGGCCAAATGCTGGCAAGTGGGACTAGTCAGATTGGGATGTTTGGTCAGCCCAGATGAGTGAGACCAAAGGATCTGTTTCCGTGCTGTACGATGCTATGCCTCTAAGAGGGTGCTGATTGATTGCTGAGTGGGCTATGATTATTAGAAGCTTTGCCTTGGAGAATGCTTAGGGGAACAGTTAACTGCAAAGTTGGCTCTGATTATAGTCAAAACACAGCCTTTTCCTTGTGTATTCCCTTGGCAATGCCTTGACCAACTAAATACATAAATGTAGTCTCATAAAATATATTTACTCACAATACATATAATTGTGGTAACTTGGGAATATTTGGTGTTACGCTAATTCATGCACTTACTTTGCCATGGGAAAAAACAACAAGCAGATGTGATTTGAAAATGTTTAATAATTTGCATTTCTTCAATTGGCATTGATAAATTGCAGCTGGATTCCAACCAAACACTTGCAGAAACACCCATAGTTTAACATTGAGAAGATCAAGTGTCTTTCTACAGGATGTCAAGATGATCAACACTGATACAGATGCCAACATTCACAATTAATTTACCGAGGTTAAATCTGAATAAGGAAATGAATGTTTGCAGCGATATTTGGCTGTTAAGTGTGGAGAACAGTAACCTGCAACTTGTTCATGCTTATGTCTTACTTCATTGGAGATATTTTATCATGAGCCCCAGCCACACCAGATAACCTGGTTTGCTAAACTTATTGAGCTTAACATTAAGAGGGCACAGAACGAACACAAATCATTAAACAGAAATAGCCTGGGTTAATCAGTGCTGGCCAGTTTGTGTATTTAACTAAGATAGTTTGATGGTAAATCAGTATTGACAGTGCATTAACAATTTAATCAAATAGAGATTGCAACAAAATTTATCAAATAATTTACTGGATTGAAGCTGAATCATTTCACTTTCTTGAAATGACTAAAGTGGTATTAACGCTGGTGGGAACATTTTGCAAAGTTGAAGGCTACGCAAGTCAATTAAACTGTGATTCAGTGAGAGGATAAAGACAGTTTGTTGTTGATTAAGTCAAACTGTACTACAGGTGGGACGAAGGCCAATCCACTAAGTCTAAAACCCATTTGGAAAAAAGTAGAAAACGTGGTTTACTCAAACTTCCCTGTTTAAAAGCATTGCAATAATGAAGGGATGTTTCAACAACCTCAATAAAGAAATGACAATATCTCGAGCAGACTCCAAGGACTGATGGGTCTCAACACTTTCAGTGAAAAGGGTGGTATGACTGTTCAACACAGCACTGAAGAAGTTGGGAGGTGTAATGATGGTGCTATTTCTGATTCCAAAAGGTCTTGCTGGTTTAACAAGTACACAACATATTAAATTTCTGATTTCAATCATCACAGAACATTCAGTTTAGATAATATCCAGTTCCAGATCCTATAATACTTACAATTTGAGATTCAATTTATAAACAACACTTTTTTTTTCTGTCCACAGTGTTTTCATCACAATTTCTGCTAAAGATCATTGCAGATGGACTGTGATCACAGAGGCCCCCTCAACTCTCACACACTGATAAATCACATACAAAAAGCATTGACAAGCACTAGCTACAAAATTCACTCATTGTTTGGAAGTCGTTATTCCCCAGAAACAGATGTAAACACTGCAGCTTGTTGATCTATGATACAAAGGTTAAGTCTTGAAAAAGTTATGTTTGTGGAAGTTTCAGTCCATTTTGTGTGTATTAGCCCTCAATGGGGTAAAGTATTAAATATTTCAAAGATCCAAATGCTAGCCTTACCTCCTCCACCCTAACTACTCAAGATGAAACTACCGAGAGCCCTTCATGCCCAGTTTTTGTATTTCCACACCAACACTTTATGAAATTAAAGATAGCAGCCATGCGCCAACGATATCTTTTATGTTCATCCTTGAGATCACAGTCACGGTGCAAATTATGCAGGTATAACTGAATAATCTGTCTTTGATTCTTGGCTAATTTCTGATCTTAGCCTTTCTTCTAAAGGGAAGTACTGAGTTCACACGGAAACAGGAAGTAACTAAATGAATGGATGATGAGTCAGGATGGGCTTGTATTTTGTGCCTCACAGCAACTAGATTTGTAGTAATAAAGAGTAGCTTCAGGGTTGGTGTGTCCATCTGATACCTGGTTGGCATGGATGAGTTGGACTGAATGGTCTGTTTCCTTGCTGTATACCTCTATGACTTTATCTAGCCTTTCTTTAAACTCAAACCTTCTAAACCCGGCAACATCCTGAAATTAAATGTTTTGGAATTAAGTAGTAATTCCACGAATAAGATACAGAACAAATAGACTTTGTGACAATTCCCTACTTTATAAAACGCATAAATAGTATGCAAATAATTGAAAATGTAATGAATGTTATTGTACAGCAAGTAATCCATGGACTTCTATACAAAGCTCAGAGGGCGCTTAACCTTTCCTTTCTATTTTCTGAATGAAGGAAACCTGCATTTTGCAACGTACTATAATTATCTGCATACTGAATTGTTCAACATTATGCACACTGCCTCACACTGAAATTTGGCTAAACCACAGGGAATGTCAAGTATACTTCTGACATCATTGTAGCAATACATCTGCAAGGCACACAGATAATCCAGTGAGTGAATTCTATGCTCTAATCCCTACCACAGCCTTGCATTACATAGTAGTGATTTTTATTTTGGTGACAATGGGGAATATGGTGTGAAAAAGAATGAACATTTCACAATCTTCTCATTGTGCTATGTCACATAATTAAAATTATCAGTTTATTCAAACTTTTATTCCCAATTTCTATCCTATTCACATTGCTCAAATTGTTCTATCATTCAAATCTTGTAGAACTTTGTATTTTTTCTACTGAATGTATCATTTAATTGGAAGTTGTTATTGTTCTGGGCAGCAGGCTATGTAAAATTGTCCTGATTTGAAATTGGTTGGTATTACTTTAAGGAGAATATGCTTTCATCCTATCCCCCTTTACCTGTGTTTTTGAATGGGCTTGAATGCATGACTTCTGACACACAACGCTAGTGAAGCAGAAAACATAGGACTTGACTTCTGACCTTCTCCCGGCTTTAAATGTCCAGAAGTTGATCAATAGGTCCACTCGCTCCTGTTGTACTCGAATGAATTACCCATTCTGAGAATAACAAGTTTGGATGGTTCAGAGACAGTTTAGGTGACTTCCATAGAGTGGTGTAACAGGAACCAATTCATAATACTGTCTTACCTTCCTCAATTTTGAAAAAAATTTGCTCATGGGATGTGGGTGTCACTGACAAGGCCAGCATTTATTGCTCTTCCCTAATTGTCCTGAGGGTATTTAAGAATCAACCATATTGTTATGGGTCTGGAGTCACATGTAGATCAGACCAGGTAAGACCTGAAGGGAGTAACCAGGTGAATTTTTACAACAATCAATGGAAATTAGCTGGTAACTATTAATAACATTTTTTAATTCTAGCTTTAACATATTCAATCCAAATTTTACCATCTTTCATTGCGGAATTTGAACTCTTATCCTCAGGATATTAGCCTGGTGCTCTGGATTATTAACCCAGTGACATTACCACAACACCACTACCTACCTTCCTAAAATACATATCTCACAGCTCATGGCTATGAAATTCACTCTTTGGGAGCTATGTTGAATCTAATAGTAATATTTTAATATAAGATATACCAAATTCATTTAATGTTAAATAGTTAACAGCCCTGAATAGTTATAGAGTCATACAGGAAGGAAACAGACCCTTCTGTCTGACCAGTCTGTGTCAGACAGAACCTCAAACTAAACTAGTCCAACCTGTCTGCTCCAGGCCCATATCCCTCCAAACCTTTCCCATTTGTGTACTTTGTTGAATGAAATAAGTTTACTTTGTATTAGGTGAGAGAGGAGAAAGGCTCCAGTTCAGTGAGAATGTTACTTAAGGTTGCAGAAATGAGCACGAATGTTGTCATCAAACTGAAAGGTAGGTTAAAGTGAAAGGATGACATGTGGCTGTAGTAGGTTGCGAAGGAACATTGAAGGTGAAATTTATTACCAACATCCAGTTGTGCAGTTGGTAAACCCATTCAAAATGACATAACCAGATTGGTTGGTGGTGACACTTGGACCAATCTGTCAGTAAAACACAATGAAGGTATAACCTCAGTGCATGAGAAAAGGAAATGTGAGAAGAACAAATAATTGAGACAGAATTAGGCAGCACCATCAACATGGGTTATGAAGCCACTTAGATTCCACAAGCACACAGCATCTTGTAAAAAAGAGCTAAGAATGCTAGATCCAGACAAAAATGATAAATAAACCATCCATAGAATGATGCTGATAATTCAGTCTAACATTAGATAAAATTTATGCTTTTCAAAGATTTTATTTTAACCACTTATATCACTGATAATTCTGAAGTATCCACAATTGTTTTAATCACAGTGCAATAAAAAACACACTTCAACTTTCATTGAATAACAACAATTTTTTTCTCTGGATAGGCTGGGATTTTTTTTCCTCTGGAACATGGAAGGCTGAAGGGGTGACCTTACAGAGGTTTCTAAAATCATGAGGGGTATAGATAAGGTCAAGAGCCAAGATCTTTTCCCAGCTTAGGGGAGCCCAAAACTAGAGGGCATAGGCGAAAGTTTTAAAAGGTATCTGAGGGGCAACTTTTTCACACAAAGGTTGGTGCTTGCATGGAACGAGCTGCCATAGGAAGTGGTGGAGGCAGGTACAATTATAACATTTAAAGGACATTTGAACAGGTACATGGATAGGAAAGGTTTAGAGGGATATGAGCTAAATGCAGGCAAATGGGACTAGATTAATTTAGGATGTCTGATCGGCATGGACGAGTTGAATTGAAGGGTCTGTTTCCATGCTGTATGACTCTATGACATTTTTAACACACAGATGCAATGAAAATGTAAGCACAATGAATGAAAGCTAGATGTCCTGCTCAAACATAATAGTGGATACACCTGTACCAAGTTATGCAGGTATAACTGAGTAATCTGGCTTTGATTCTTGGCCAACTTCTGATCTTAGCCTTTCTTCTAAAGGGAGGTACTGAGTTCACACCGAAATGGGAAGTAAATAAATGAATGGATGATGAGTCAGGATGGGCTTGTATTTTGTGCCTCACAGCAGCTAGATTTGGAGTAACAAAGATAGTAGCTTCAGGGCTGGTGTGTCAATCTGATATCTAGTTTATGAATATAAATTAGCAGAAGGATTCTAAAAGGATACTTCAGTATGACAATGCAATAATTCTAAACGTGTAACCCCTAACAGCTCACATAGCTTCATCCCAAATTCTTTATATTCCTTGTGGTGGATATAAACAATTAATATTATGTTCAATATTATTATTTTATGCAATATTTTGTGCCATTTCAACACCCTTCACTGATCACAGCGCGAGCATCTCATGTAATGAGCTCAACTGTCCATTTTTCCAGTTTGAGTCAGATGTTCAAGAGATCAATAAGTAAGATATTTGACCAAGAAATGATTTTTGGGTAAGTACACTGGAATACAATGTTTTTATCCCAGAGTTATGCATACTTCCATTCAATCCTACAAAAGGAAAATGCTGTAGTCACTGAAAATCTGAAATAAAAGCGGAAATGCTTGAAATATTCAGTAGGTCAAGCAGCACCTGTGGAGTGGAAAATAGAGGGTGGAATTTTCCCAGCCCCCGAATGATGAGATCAGTGTTGAGGCAGTTGGAAAACTATGACAAAAATGGAATGACAGGATTCTTGTCATTAAGAAAGAAAAGTCCAATATTCTGCAACAGGTTCAAGGACCAGGTAAGGATCACGCTCGCAATAACAGACCTATTTGCATTCAATAACATCTCAGCAATGTCACTTCATTTACATACAGGTTGCTATTTCCCCAGGCAGCGGAGGGAAACTAGACAGCTGCCAACAATGGGAGATAGAGCAGTAACCTGTTTCTGCAGCTCACTCAGCATACATCTAATGCAATGGGGCCATCAAGGACTGTAGATATCTCCTCAAGGTGAGGCTCCAATGTTTGCACAGGTCTGGCAGCTTGTTGCAGCACAATACAGACAGGGTACGCCACATAATCCTTGTGTGCTGTGTCTGGGCAACTGGAGCAGGCAACTGAGGGGCTCTGATGGATGAAGAGGATCTGTGAGAGCTGCAGCATTTTTCTGAGGTAAGACAGGGCACTGATGAGGAGGACCATCACCTTCACCATCCTTTTGGTGCAGCTGCATTGGTCACACTGACCCCTACAGATACCTTCAGCGACTGCATTCACTGGAACTGAGTTGGGTGAAGTCACCATTCATTGACTGTAAATGTGACGATTCTGGAAAAGCAAGCAGTCCCTGTCTATTCTCAAGTACAAGTGCAGCTCACTGCTTTCTTTGCTCATCATCTTTCCTGTTGTTTCATAAGAGTTAAAGCTACAGATTGATGGAAACCTTCATAAGATCTGACGATCCCTCATTCGATCACAGCAATTTTTCATGCTAGTATGGGCATGAGGGAAAGAACACCTTTTCCTTCAGACAGGTTTATAATATTATGTGGTGCTAAGGATGGCTACCCTCCCTGTCCTCATCCACTGAGGGCCTGAGCATGCACTGGTCTTCAGCAGTCCTCCCAGCGCCACTGCGCTGGGACATTTCGCCCTCAGCTAGCCGTGGAGAAATGGCAGTGATGTGGAACAGGGGTCCAACTCTAATCTAGCCAACGAACCCAGAGAGGTGCCAGGATCTGAACTGGGGAAGGTTACAGGTGGCAGCCTCTTTGAAGCACCTTCTGAGGGATCTGCATCTTCTTGCTCCGAAATGGAAGTGAAGCTGTTAGCTGGAGGGACTGGTCTCTTCAGAGAGGAGAGTGTTGCTCGTGGCTGTAGAAGATAAGAAAGGGAATCAGTTAAAAGATAAGAATAGGACATCGGCTGTGTTCAGATGACATTCACTTTGTGGTAATGAGAGAGTGGTACAGCACCTGACAATGATTCTTATTTGGGGCATGGAGATGTCAGCTTCAGGATATGAGTGGCAAGGTCCTCTCTCAAAGGCAAGAATTCCCTCCTTGTAGGGGGTGAAGAGAACAGATGTCAGGCACCACACCTCTTGACCTGCTCCTTGTATCTCAATTTCTCCTGGAATGAGGCAAGGATAGGGATTGAGTGAGATGAAAGTGTCTGGAACATCTGCTAGTGTTGGTGCAGGTGGAGAAGAGGCAGTGAGCTGTCCTGAGACAGTGAGTAGGAAGTGTACATGGCAGGAAGGATTGGTAATTTGGTGGGGGGGGAGTGGCATTGTAAAGTGCAAATGAGGGGAGATGATGCAGGCAACAGTCAGAGTGAGACACCATGAACCTTGGTTGTTGGGGGAGGGGGAGAGAGGGAGTTGTGTTAGTGGAGTTAGACTAAGTCTAAGATAACAGAGAAGAGGTTGGTAGTTACTCTTGTGGAGTCCAGAGGGTTATTAACTTTCTTTCTGCATTGCTGAACATTTCTCTGGACCATCAATATAGCTCTGACCCAGATGATAACTTTGGACCTGTCCTGGGACCATGGTTTCTTCTGGAAGTCTTGAGGAAAGAGGGCAGCCCTCTTAAGCACTACCCCATCCAACAGGATGTCCAGGCCTCTGTTGACAAAGTGGGGTGAAAGATTTTCTCTATCTGCCATCTCTTCCCACACTGGAACTGGGAAATTCCCATTCCTGGTTTGCAGCATTCGAACTGGAACACAGCTGGGGTTTCTATATGTATCTGCCATCAGAAACTCTGAATGTCCCTGAAGTGGTGATCACTTCTGTTGCTGATGAGTGCAAGATATTACAAGAGCATTGCATGGAGGCATGGTGCTTAGTAATGCGGCAGCACCATGTAATTACCTGAGGTTATTTGCTAAAGCTCACAGAGAGAAACCCTCCATGAAACTCCCCGAACTTGACAACTAGCCAAATTTTGGGAAATATCCTGCCGAGGGATTAGTATTTTCAGGTCAATGACCAATTATTCTGAACGACGAGAGGTCAGATCTCTAACAGGTTTTAAACAAGCAAAGCAGCAGGGCAGCATGGTGGCTCAGTGGTTAGCACTATTGCCTCACAGTGCCAGGGACCTGGGTTCAATTCCAGCCTTGCTTGACTGTGCGTTGGAGTTTGCACATTCTCCCTGTGTCTGCGTGGGTTTCCTCCAGGTGCTCCAGTTTCCGCCCACAGTCCAAAAGATGTGCAGGTTAGGTGCATTAGCCATGCTAAATTTCCCATAGTGTCTAGGGTGGGAAATACAGAGATAGGGGACGGGGTGGGTCTGGGTAGGACAATCTTCGGAGGGTCAGTGTGGACTTGATGGGCTGAATGGCCTGCTCCCGCACCTTAGGGACTCTATGAATTTCTACAGTGGAGACAAGGCGAGCGTGATCAAATGATAAAGGTGACAATGATGGAAGGCACAACAATCCCTGAAATGGTCACTGAAAAAAAAAAACAGTTCAAGTGCAATTACTGCAAGTATGAACGCACAACAATATAATCACATGTCCTGGAGAAGTGAAAAGGCCTGAAAACTAGCAGCAGGTGCTTCATCCAATCAGATTATACTGAAAAAGCAACGAGTGAAAGCTCAGTATCGGGGAAAAACAATGAAAAATTGTACTTAAGAGATAAAAGGTACTGCAGATGCTGGAGAATCCGAGATAACTAGGCATGGGGCTGGATGAACACAGCAGGCCAAGCAGCATCATAGGAGCAGGACCTAGACCCTTCATCAGAAATGGGGGAGGGGAAGAGGGTTCTGAAATAAATAGGGAGAGAGGGGGAGGCGGATAGAGGATGGATCACCTTTACTGGAAAAAAATACAACGCATCATCCTCTGACACTTCCACCATCTGCATTCAGACCCCACCACTAAAGACATTTTTTCCTCCCCACCCTTATCTGCCTTCCGGAGGGACGACTCCCTTGTCCGCTCCACACTCCCCTCCAGCCCCACCACACCCGGCACTTTTCCCTGCAACCGCAGGAAGCGCTACACCTGCCCCCACACCTCCTCCCTCACCCCAATCCCAGGCGCCAAGAAGACTTTCCACATCAGGCAGATGTTCACCTGCACATCTGCCAATGTGGTATACTGCATCCGCTGTACCCGTTGTGGCTTCCTCTACATCAGGGAAACCAAGCGGAGGCTTGGGGACCGCTTTGCAGAACACCTGCGCTCAGTTCGCAACAAACGACTGCACCTCCCAGTTACGAACCATTTCAACTCCCCCTCCCATTCCTCAGATGACATGTCCATCCTTGGCCTCCTGCAATGCCACAGTGATGCCACCCGAAGGCTGCAGGAACAGCAAATCATATTCAGCCTGGGAACCCTGCAGCCCAATGGTATCAATGTGGATTTCACAAGCTTCAAAATCTCCCCTCCCCCAACCGCATCCCAAAACCAGCCCAGCTTGTCCCTGCCTCCCTAACCTGTTTTTCCTCCCACCTATCCCCTCCTCCCACCCCCTTGACCTGTCCGTCCTCCCTGGACTGACCTATCTCCTCCCTAATCCCCACCTACACTCACCTTTACTGGCTCCATCCCCGCCTCTTCGACTTGTCTGCCTCCTCTCCACCTATCCTCTCCTCTATCCATCCTCTATCCGACTCCCCCTCTCTCCCTATTTATTTCAGAACCCTCTTCCCCTCCCCCATTCTAATGAAGGGTCTAGGCCTGAAACGTCAAGTTTTCCTGCTCCTATAATGCTGCTTGGCCTGCTGTGTTCATCCAGCCCCATGCTTGTTATCAAAAATTGTACTTAAGTTGGATCTTTCTTGATCTTAAATCCTAAAGCGATTCTCAGCTAATTGCTGCATTTTTCAAATGCACTGTTATATTGGCAATGTTTGCAATGTAGGCAAGTGCAGCATTTAGTTTGCACACTAAATAACAATTCTTTTGCAGTCACATTGGTTGAAAGACAAATGTTAGACAGGATACTAAGAAAACTCACTGGTAGATATTCAAAGATGATCATCTTAGGTTCAGGGAAGGTTCCTTTATGTTGCAAAATAGCTAACGTTTATTATTGATTCCTTCTTTATTTAAAATGGGAGGGAGGCAGAATCCAGGAAATTATAGCCCAGTTAGCTTAACATCTGTCATTGGGAAATTGCTCAAAGTCGTTGTTAATGAAGTTATAACGGGATGCTTGGATAGGTTCAAGGTAACCAAGCAGAGTCATGTGGTTTTGGCAGAGAAATTTATATAAATAATTTTGATGAAGGGATCAGAGATGTGATAACTAAATTTGCTGATGACACAAACATAGATAGGAGACAGAGTTGGTGATGATGACATTAGAAGCCAACAAAGGGTTACAGATAGTTTAAGGGAATGGCCAAACATCTGGCAAATGGAATATGAAGTGGGAAAATGTGAAATTGTCCATTTTGTCAGTAAGAATTAAAAAAAAGCATATTATCTAAATGGTGGGAGGTTGCAGAAAGATCTGGGTGTCCTGGTGTCTAAACCATAGAAGATTAATATGTAGATGCAGCGAATAATCAGGAAAACTAGTAGAATGTTATGCTTTATTGCGAAGGGAATTCAATGCATATGTAGGGAGTTTATGCTTCAGTTATATAGGGCATTGGTCAGACTGCACCTGGAGTACTGTGTACAGTACTGGTCACTATACTTATGGAAAGATATTAATGGATTGTGCACAGATCAGAGAAGGTTTACTAAATGTTAGCTGGAATGAGTAAATTGCTTTATAAGGAAAGGGTAGGCAGCCTGGGCCTGTATCCTCTGGAGTTTAGAAAAGTCCGAGGTGATTTAGTTGACGCATATAAAATCCTGAGGGGAATTGATCGGGTGGATGTCGAAAGGATTTTTCCTCTTGTGGAGAATCTGGAACTAGGTTCTTAATTTAAAAATAATGGGTCACCCACTTTAGACAGAGATGAAGAAACATTTTTTTCGTCTGAGAGTTGTGTGATTTTTGTAATTCCCTTCCTCAAAAGACAGTGGATGCAGGATCTTGAAATATTTTAATGCACAGTTTGACAGCTTCATTGAGGGGATATCAGAGGTTAGGAGCTTATCAGGGATCTGCAGAATGTAGTGGTCAGATTAAAATCAGATCAGCCATGACTTTATTGAACGGTGGAGCAGGTTCAAAGGGCTGAATGGCTTACTCTTGTTCTTCGTTTGTATGTTCTAATTAACACCAATTCATGAGCTTATTATAAAATGTTCACTTCATTTTAAAAAATGAACTAATTTGGGCAAAGCTGATGCCCATCTAAAATGAGTTATTTGAGAAATTTCACTAAATCCCCATCGCTCAGTTTCGTCAGTGTTATTTTCAACATCACCAAGTATAAATGAAGAAAACTATTACATCCATTTGCTTACTCTGACACAGAGATTGATAGTTTTAATTGTCATGTGTGGGAGAGAAAGTTCCTTGCAGTTTTATTCAAACAGGTTTCCAATTAAGGAGCTGGACTGGCAGAGTCTGTAGATGTAATATCCTATGATTCTGAATCATACTGTGACAATTATTACTTAAAGGGAGTGTTCCTTATTTTATGTCTATACTTCCATCACACACACCAGAACTTTGTGGGGATGTGTCAGATATCCTGCTTGGGTATCTGCTCCTGGGTCCTTGTCAAAGTGACAATCAACTGGGCAAGGAACTGTGGGTAAAGACTTTCTGGCTGCCTACCCCTCTATGGTGGCTTTTTTTTAACCATCCAGGTGGAGCCTTGCCTTCCAAAGCTGGTGGTGCTGGAAAATCCACACTGGAACTAACATTCCTTCCAAAAAAAACTGATTAAATTTCTTAAACAAAAGGAACTGCAGATGCTGGAGATTGTGATCTGTGATTTCTGTTTTCCTTTTGTGCATCTGTGGGTGTTATTAATTGACATCCTGCTTAAACAATAACCTTTGTTAGATTCAGTGATAGTAGGAACTGCCGATGCTGGAGAATCTGAGATAACAAGTGTAGAGCTGGATGAACACAGCAGGCCAAGCAGCATCAGAGGAGCAGGAAAGCTGACATTTCAGGTCTTCTGAAGAAGAGTCCAGATCTGAAATGTCAGCTTTCCTGCTCCTCTGATGCTGCTTGGCCTGCTGTGTTCATCCAGCTCTACACCTTGTTATCTCTTACCTTTGTTAGATTGCTATTTGCAGGTAGGTCAATGACACTGGTGCCATTAAGACCAATGCTTGTGCCCAAAGAATTGGAATGGTGAACTCACTGCCACAAGGAATGGTTGCAGTAAACATATGGGAAAACTAGACAAGCATCTGAGGGAGACAGGATTAGGTGGTAGATTTGGATGAGAAAACACGGGAGGAAGCTCAGGTGGAGCATAAACGTCAATATGGACTGGCCAGGCCGAATGGCCTGTCTTGTACCGTATCTCCCATGCATGTAGTACCATTAAGGTAATAAAACGGAATATAACATGATCCATGTAAGCATTTGCTGCATGACTAAAAGCTTGATCCAACGGAGTGTATTTTAAATGGGAAACACAATGTGGTCCGATTGGTGCAATTTCGAGAGCAGAATGGAAAATCACTGATACTTTGAAAGAAAATGGGAGGAAACGGGAGTCTAAAATGTTTTTAAAAACACACAATTGGAGGGGAGTGAGAGGGGAATTTGGCTGTAACACCTATTTCTTAGTCACAACATAAACCGCGCCCACATTAAATGTGGGGAAGGAATCGCCACATCACCAGTAATTGGGAAAAAAAACAGAAGTGTACAATGGGATTGCGGATAAGCCCATGTCGCGTTACACTGAAGTCTTTCCCAATCTTGGGCGATCAAAGCGACTTCCCTATACGTGCGAACGCTAACGCTGTGATGGAACACGTCAGTGTTAGGCTGGGGTCAGCACCAAGCTCGATGGAAATGTTTGCTCAAATGCACTGAACGGTTCAGGCGCTAGAGTGCAACCTGTGGTCAGGGGCTCTGGGTAGTAGAGACACCCTTCCTTCCCTTTCAGCAGCGACGCTCTCTACAGCCCCCTTGTGCTTTCCTCAATGTGGAGCCCACCCCTGTACAAAGCGGCGTCTCCATCTATCTCTCATCCTCTTCCAGACAAAGCTCTCTAGCTCCAGTGCTCATCCTCCAGCAGGCACAGAGTTTCCCCCGCTTTCTCTGTCTCTGCAGTGACTAACACTCAGGGCTGAGCCCAGCTCGCTGCCGCTAGATTCCGATTTCATTGCTGCACCGCGAAGTGGAAAGAGAAGGAGACCCCGGTAAGTACGGAACTGAGCAGGATCCAAGTCGAAGGCGTGTATCACCACCACCACCCCACCCCCCCTTCCTGCGGGTTCAAGAGGGGCGGGGGCAGGCAGGAAATCCGTTTAACAGAAGTGCCCTACGTTGAACTTCTCTTATTCTGAGCCTCTGCAATAAATGAGCAGCGGAGAATAATAGTTTCGGATGAGACATCGAACATGTATGAGACGCATGATCGTTTAAAGAGGCAGGAGTCGGAAATGCAAGCACTCCTTGGGTTTCCATGACCGACTATTTCAGAGCTGGAAGTTTACTGGGAGATGCATATGGTGAAGGCTGTAGCTTGTTGATAAATAGGTGAAGCGGTCATATGCACCACTTTAATTCTAATTAGCCCACTTAAAATGTGGGCTTGGTAGTTTGACATGTTGTCTGTACAGCACTCAGCCAGTGAGGCAACACTTCAGATCACTCGGAGTCCCTAAACAAAGGGTTATTTTGGAACTTCGACACCATGCCACTTCATCAAAGCCCAGGGTACATGTGATAACAGCCTTACGGGAGGTAAGATCATGGTTAGCGGTGTAGTACGTCATAGGCATCTCTTTGCATTAGAACTGCAGTAGAAAGTTGGTTTAGCAGTGTAATGCCAGGGATACTGGTCAAGGACTTGAGGTAAATCTAAGGAATATGCCAGGGATGCAGGTCAAAGACTTGAGGTTAAGCTAAGGAATAGGGAGCGGATGATCAGATGATATAGTTTGTGTCCCTTATGTGACATTGTACATACCTTTGGGATCAGCATAAAGAAGTGTTACAATTCTTTATCGTGAGTTCCCAGAATACAAAATATACAATCACTATTGATTACTGAAGTGGATCAGTCAAAGCATTTAAAATGAATTTCAATATATGTTTGCTGAGAGATATGAAGGTTAAAAACGACAAAGATAAATTGGGTTCCATGGGTGATATGTTTATTTTTTAATCATGAAAATGATGAACTAATTTGAGTCTGCAGCGCTAAATTCCTGTGTACTAAAATGTTTATGAGCGCAATCTGTTGCAAGATAGAATTTATGGAGGGGTTAAGATGGCAATATAAACAGCATGTGCAGAATTTGAATAGTTTGTTAAGATGATCTCAACTCCCAGATGGCTTGCACTGCAGAGTAAACTGTACTGTCTGACGTGCAAACCTTTGTTTTAATTCTTTCCTCATGGTTAGACAGAGAGGGATATTGTAGGCACTTAACTCCACCATCAGACTGTGTGGCATGTGCAGACATGCTGAAGTTGAGACTTATTTTTACTGCGTATTACAATGGCTTGTTTTAGATTACATGGATTATAAATATGTAGAATTACAATCACTTGAATAAATTGCCTTCACGTGGGTCCACTTCTCGAACCATAGTAAAATATAGCACAAATGGAGGCCGTTTGAAAGTCTAGTTCCTGCCTCTATCCCTGAATCCATGTGATTTTCTTTCCCTATCAAGTATTTGTGCAACTTCCTTTTGAAATTTAAAGTCAAAGTTTTTGTGTTGTTTTTCTGTGATGCTATCTCAAATCCTCAACGTTGGAACATATTTCATACAGTATTTTACCCTCCACAACCACCTCCATTATGCAGATAAGCATTGCTTATTCAGACACCCAGATGCTTCTAGCTGTCCATAGTTATAAGTAATCAGATGGGATTTTTCACAAATCCTTGCATCCTTAGTTATTACCTTGCTGGTTATTCATCGGTAGTTACTACTCTTTGCTTGTTGGGCACGCATTGTCTTTAAATAAATCATTAGCAGGCTAAGCGATGATTCCATGTTTTAAATCTTTTGAACGTGTTACTGTCTGAATTCTTCTAGTGCTAGAGATTCAACCCAGAACCAAGAAAAAGTTCCATGATAGCGGACTTTAGAGCAAAGAATTGGCTAGACGTTGAACTGTGGAATATAGTGTAGCACGGCATTTCTTTCAAAATAAAGCAAGGCTGCCCATTCTTCTTAGAAATTGTGTTATGAAAATTAAGTGATAAACTGCATGTAATTTATGTGGATAAATACACATGGATGGTGATTTTCGATCATTTACTACTCACAGTAAAATTGAAGAAACTTAGGTGATTTTGGTGTAATAGACTTAATCAATGTTTATTACTCATCAGATTTGCCTTTTGTGTCTGTCAGACATTCATGTTGTTAAATTTGAATTTTATAATGGAAGTTGATAAATATCTGAAGGTCGAAGCAAGTGTGATTAGTATTGTTGGTATTGGACAGTAATGATGAAAGCTAACTTACATTATACATATTTGGAAATACAATACATGGATGTGAAGTATATTAAAAAGTGTATTATTGAAAAGAAATTGCATGCTGTTTAGAAAATATAAAATAGCATTCAAAATCCAGAGCGTGAACATTGCATGGTCAAGGCAACCTCATGGGTTGTAAGAATGCAGTTTAATTGGTTGAAAACCAGACACCTCATCCCTGAGAGAGATTATTATCTGATTAAATCCTCTGGAGCATGAGGTTATATTTGCGGCAATTTTTTTTTTGCCATCTTTCCATGTACAATTCACTGTCTTTTTGCTGGAGGCATAATATGATGGATACTTAAATGGTCAGACTGTCCATAATGTGCTTTGGGTGATGTTGAACTTTCTTAGGCTGGATGAAGTGATTATATGATGTACTTTTGGCATACCACTTTGTCAAGTAAGTTTCTAAATATTTTACTACTCTAGCATAAACTGTCGGTGTTACTTACTCCTGGTCCAATTGTAGCACTGTTGCCTGGTGAGCTAAACTTCCTTTTAGACTGAATTAACAATGTCACAAAATTTGTAAATCTATTTAAGAAAACTGTTGAATGGAAAATATCCTCCCTCAATGCTTAAGTGTACAACTTCACAAGAATGTTTTTGTTTCAATATGAACAAATTACTTCTCGCTTTGACTCATTTTGATCCCAAAGTAGTGGAGTTGAATTGTCTTATCAGATAATATGTATTCATTGGTGAATTAAAATGCCTTGACTGTTTTATCTTCTCCCTGATTTATTTTTTAAATCACTGAAACAAAGGGAAAGGAATAGGATATTCAGTCACCTGGAAGTGTTCTTCCCTTCAGTTAGACCTGGCTGATGTGTACCTCAATCCTACTTACTTTTGCCCTATATCACTCCATTACTTTGCCTTATGCAGTTAACCCATCTGTCTTGAACACTTAGTTGACATAGCCCTTCTAAGAAGAGAGAGCGTTCAACTGTTTACCATATGAAGAGTGCTTCCAGATTTTGTTCCTAAGCGTCTTATCAGACAGTCACCGCCTTTTCCTTTTCACCACTTTGGATCATCTCACGGGAAGAAATTACTTCTGTTTTACTCTCCCTTGAGCATGTGGACAATGGCATGAAAGGTGAATTGCATTGAATCCTTTATTGTCACGTGTATTCAATATAAAATACAGTGAAAAGAACAGGAATACAGCACAGGAACAGGCCTTTAGCCCTCGAAGCCTGTGCCAATCATCATACCCTGATTAAACTAAAAAACAAACCTTCCACCCTTATTTGGTCTTATCTGTCCATTCCTTCCCTGTTCATTTAGCCATGCAGATGCCTCTCAAATGCTGCCAATATACCTGCTTCCACCACCTCCTCTGTCAGTTCATTCCAGGCTCCTACCACCCTCTGCGTGAAAATCTTTCCTTGCACATCTCCTTTAATTTTTGCCCTCTCACCTTGAACCTGTGCTTCCTTGTAATTGAAACTTCAACTCTGGGAAAAAGCCTCTGACTGTCCACCCTATTTGTGCCTCTCATAATTTTGTAGACCTCTATCAGGTCTCCTCTCAGCCACCATCTTTCCAGTGAAAACAATCCTAGTCTTTTTAACTTTTCCTCATAGCCAGTGCCCGTGAGACCAGGCAACATTCTCCGCACTCTCTCCAAAGCTTCCATGTCCTTCTGATAGTGTGGTGACCCAAACTGCACACAGTGCTCCAAATGCGGCCTAACAAGGGTTTTATATTGCTGCTACATGGTTTGCCAACACTTGTACTCCCTGCCCCGGCCAATGAAAGCAAGCATGCTGTATGCCTTCTTAATCACTTTGGCTACCTGTGTTGCCACTTTTAGGGAAGTGTGGACCTGCACTCCCAGATCCGTCTGTATGTTAATGTTCCTAAGGGTTCTGCCATTAACAGTACAATTCACACCTAAATTTGATCCTCCAAAATGCATCACCTTGCATTTGTCTGGATTAAACTCCATCTGCCATTCCAATGCCCAGGTCGCCAATCTATCTATATCCTGTTCTATCCTTTCACAATCATTGGCTCTATCAGCAACTCCACCAGTCTTCGTGTCATCTGCAAGCTAACTAATCAGACCATCTACATTTTCCTGCAGATCATTCATATATACCACAAACAACACAGGACCTAAGACTGATCCATGTGGAACACCATTAGTTACCAGCCTGCGTTCTGAAAAACACACTTCCACTGCTACCCTTTGTAGTCTAAGACCAAGCCAGTTTTGTAACCATCTAGCCAGCCCACCCCGAATCCCATGTGGTTTTAGATTTTGTACCAAACTGCCATGTGGGACTTTATCACATGCCTTACTAAAGTCCAAATAAACTATATCCACAGGTCTTCCCTCATCAATTATCTTTGTCACGTCTTCAAAAGAATTGATCAGGTTGGTGAGACATGATCTTCCCTGTACAAAACCATGCTGCCTGTCGCTAACATTTCTTCCACATGTGCATATATCCTGTCCCTCAGTATCTTCTCCGAAAGCTTCCCCACCACAGATGTCAGACTCACTGGCCTGTAATTTCCTGGGTTATCCCTGCTTCCTTTCTTAAACAAGGGAACAACATTGGCTCATCTCCAGTCCTCTGGAACCTCGCCTGTGGTCAAGGATATCTGCTAATGCCCCAGCTATTTCTTCCCTTGCCTGTCGCAGTAACCTGGGACAGATCCCATCTGGCCCTGGGCACTTGTCTACCTTAATGCAATTTAGGATACATTAAATTTGCTCCTTTAATATATTGACATCCTCTAGAGTATTCACACACTCACCCCTGACCTCAGCATCAATCATGTCCTTCTCCTCGGTGGATACCAATACAAAGTACTCATTAAGGATCTCTCTCACTTCCGGTGGCTCCACACATAACTTCCCTCCTTTATCCTTGAGGGGGCATACTCTTTCCCTTGCTACCCACTTTCTTCTAATACATGCATAAAAAGCTTTGGGGTTCTCCTTGACCCTGTTTGCTAAAGACATTTCATGCCCCTTTTAGCCTTCCTAATTCCGTGTTAGTGTTCCTTCCTAATTTCTGTATACTCCTCAAGGGCTTTGTCAGTTTGTAGCTGCCTAGACCTATCGTATGCTTCCTTTTTCCTTTTGACTAAGTTTACAATTTCCCTTGTCATTCATGGTTCCTGGATCCTGCCATTCCTACCCTTAAGTTTTGCAGGGACATGCATGCATTTTAATCAACTGGTCTTTAAAAGCCTCCCACACGCCAAATG
This sequence comes from Ginglymostoma cirratum, assembly GCA_024137785.1. Classification (NCBI taxonomy): domain Eukaryota; kingdom Metazoa; phylum Chordata; class Chondrichthyes; order Orectolobiformes; family Ginglymostomatidae; genus Ginglymostoma; species Ginglymostoma cirratum. The sequence goes on along the minus strand of JAHRHZ010000047.1, from coordinate 3,015,086 downwards.
TAGTTTTGCCCTCAAATAACTACTCCCAATCCACATGTCTCAGTTCTTGTCTAATTTGGATGTAATTGGCTGTTGCCCAATTAAACACCCTCACCCAAGGGCCGCTCTTGTCCTTGTCCATGGCTACTTGAAATCATTATCGAGTTATGGTCGCTCAGCCGAAAATGCTTTCCTGCTGAAACATCAATCACCCGTACTGGCTCATTCCCTAGACCAAGTCGAGTATGGCCTCCTCTCTGGTTGGATTATCAACATACTGCCTCAAAAAGCCCTCCTGGACACATCTAACTAATTGCTCTCCATTCAGGCCCCTGGTTCTAAGGGAGTCCCAGTCAGTAGGAGAAACATTGAAGTCACCCACCACAACTACCCTGCTTTATTTTGTATGGAAGTTTATACCATCACTATGCATCAGTGCTATTCTCAGTAACTTAAATACAAAATAGGAAGTTAATTTGAAAAAAAAAGAGTCCAACTTTTCCTTCTCCAGTCCCGGTCCAGGCTTCACCACCCCGTGCAATGCCGCAGCCAGACTCCCGTTCTGGGCTTCCCCAACCTGAGAAAACATGGCAAGAATAGAAAAAAAAAATCAGAATCTTAACTTCAAAACATTAGGTTTCTGATTTTTCCCTCCAGCTTTAAATGGCAACTTTGGAATCACACATCTCTCACATTGAATGGTTGCTGCCTTTATTGCCATGCATTTGCATCTCACCAATAGCACAGCTCAGCTTATTTCTACACCACTTCCAATTCTCTTCTCCTTTCCCTGAGAAATAGCCAGCACCAATTCCTGACATATAGGTGCCTGGTGGCTGCAGTTTGCTAATTGCTTCATCCAACTCTGTCTTCAACACACAATGTGTATTCCATGGGCACCAACTTCCTCAAACTATCATCCACACAAGTCAGCAGCACCAAACCCCCTGGCTCACTATATCATCATGCCTGCTCACAGACTGACTCACACACCACTCCAGGCCTTCACCACTCAGAGATGCCTAAGATTGCGCGCTTCTGCTAGATCACTGATGCGATTGGGCACACTCTCATCTCTCCACGTGCGATGTATCTTTTGGCCGTAGCATTGGTTTTCTTTACAGTCACGCACAGACTTGGAGGTGGCCAGCCTCTTTGTTTTATTGTTTGTTCATGGGAAGCAGGCGTCGCTGGCTAGGTCAGCATTTGTTGCCAATCCCTAATTGTCCAGAGAGTAGTTAAGAATCAATCACATTACTGGGGGTTTTAAGTCGTATGTAGGCAAGACCAGCTAAGGATGGCAGTTTCCTCCAAAATGGACATGGGTGTTTCCTAACGTTAGACTCTTAATTCCAGATTTTTAATCAAATTCAAACTCCATCATCTGACATGCTGAGATTCAAACTCAGGTCCCCAGAGCATTAACTGGATCTCTAAACTAATAGTGTTGCAATAATTCTAATGACGCCATCACCCCCTCTGTTTGTTGCATTGCCTTTTAGCAGAGAAGGAGAAGCAGGCAGCTAGTCCTGATGCGGAACAATCAAGGGAGTTGACATATTACAATACAGCACATTAACATCACAACCCCAGTATGAGCCAGCAGCTTACAGAGCAAACCTACTATATGTGCATCAAACAAATGGCAACATGACAGGGGGAGCTAATCCTTAGTGAGGTGGACGGGGCTATGTTAATTAGGGGATACTGCTGCAGTCAATCAGAAGCTTGTCTGATTCCATCTAAGGGGTTGGCCGCAGTCAGTCTGGTGCTTAGTTCTGCCAGAGTCTGGAGGTTTGTATCCCTGCTGTTCAGAGATTGGACCACAGGTTGGTCCTGTACGACAAGTGAAATCTGTCCAGGGATTACACTTTGTGGAGCCATCTGCCTTGGGGTAAGCCACATATCCTGCAATCGGACAAACTGAGGTATTGAGTAATGATGGAAATGTTTGGATAAGTGATTAGTATTTACGCAGGAGCTGGAGAGGCGTCCTCAGTAAGGGAGGAGGAAGTGCTAAGGGTTGAAAGGGTTAGTGGTTGAAAACCATTGAGTGGACATGAGACATGCAGTAGTGAGGGGTTATAGTCCATGAGACTTGGTGAGATGTGTCTGCAGTGACAGAGTTAAGGACAAATGGTGGCCTTGTGAATGTGAGGTAATAGAGAGAAGAGAGTCATACTTCCCCTGCAGAGCACAGAAGATCACTGAGAGATAGTAGGAATTGCTGATGCTGGAGTCTGAGATAACAAGGTGTGGAGATCACCGACCTACTTCCTGCAGTGCTGGGTGTACCTTTTAAACCCAGAACACCATTCTGCTGGGAACTGTCTGGTCCAGGTCTCCTTTGGAGATCAGCAGGGAAAAGAACTGCTTCCTCTTCACTAGCCCTTTCAGGCCCCTGCCTATGAAATAGGGAGCCAGCATTCCTTTCTGGGCCATCTTCTCAGCGAAGTGCCACAGTGTAGGGAACAGCTCCTGGCATGCACTGTGCAGCTGGACTTTAACTGTAGCTCCAGTCGGAGAAACACCACAAGGTCCTGACAGTGGTGAGCTCTTTCACCTGTCCTGCTGTACGATACCAAGAGAAGGGCGTTGAGGAGCCCAGCTACATCATTAATGAGGTAAAGACTAGACAAATGCATGAGAAAAGTTGCTCGAGCTGCAGCAGACTGGTGGGTGCCGTAAATCTCACTCAAAGCCCTTTGAAAATGGAAAAATTCCACTCTGAATGTATTCACTTTGATTAAGATTTTCATTGTTTTAATGTCTTCACTAAAGTCACCTGTCAACCTTTAACTACAATAGGATACAAGCCGCATTTATGTCTCATATTTCTAAGTTCTGGTATCATGGCATTATTCCAATAAATATGCACCGAACTGTTCCTAAAGGCAGTATAGCTTTTTGCCCAAAACTGAAGACAGTTTCCCAGGTAAGTCTGAGCAGGCATCTGTATGATTAAACCGTCACTTCCTCACTTTTGAATTCAGTGTTTTACAATGTAAAATCTGGTCTTTCACTCAAGCGCCTGAATGCAATAGTATCCTTAGAACTCATAGAAATCATTGGATGAATTCCTATTCCAGGTGCTAAAGGAATGTGTTGAACTCACTATGCTACCTTGTCACTAAGCAAGGGTTTTTAATTACTTATTGTACAATTTGAGTTTGTGCTGGGGTAGATGAATCATTTACAGTGTGTGCTGATTCCAGCACAAACATACTTGTGTTGATTCACAGTCAGTCAATTCCTTAATGCTACTCTGCAAGAGAAGTTTCAGCTTTAACACTCTGATTCATTCTGTTAATGTCAATGTTATACTGTGAAATGGGCCAAAAGAACTCCAGTTATTCAGAGCTCTGTTAACTTCTTGGAGATATTGTTTTCCTTTCTCTTTAATTACTTTGCTTTTACCAAAGGGAAACTTATAAAAACTAAATGATTATTTTTGCTGGTGTCCACAAAATTTTCCAGTTTTTGAGGTTTCCTCTTGTTATTGAGGCCTTAGAGCATGCAGTCTCCGTCAGTATTCTCAAACTCCAGGGCTATTTATGTGCAGTGGAGGCAAAACTGTTTAAATTCAGACAGCATAGGTTTCCAAAATGTAGTTTTAAATTCTGAGAAAAAAAGCCAGTGCTTTCTACTATTTCATATTTTTTATTTTTTTTTCCTCTTAGCAAGAAAGCCAAAATCCAACTCTGTCAGTGAACTGACCTAGTGCCTTCCTGTGGCTATTGGCATGTCATCATTGCAAAGTTATATCTTCTATTCAGGTAAGCTCCAAAGCTTTGTCCAATTTCAATGTTCAGTACTGTAATTATTGGTTAATGCCATCACTTGTAAATAATGTGGTTAAGGCAGGAGGAACAAACTTAGGAATTAAATTGTGTTGCATTAAGTTGATGAATGTAGCTTTCAGAACTTGTAAACAGATCTGTAAATTAAGATGATAGCTTTCATTAGTCGGAACCTTTATATGGTGAAGGTTATATACTGGTGCACGTTGGAGAGAGTTGGGCAATGGCCATAAGCAGCTGCCTTCTGTATAATTATCAGCAGTAACACTGGTCAGACCACATGTTAAATGTTTGTTTTTTTGGTCAGCAGATGTAATTCAGAGGCTGCATCAGATAGTTAGTCCACGGTGCTAAGATTGTGAGTCTGACGCACTGTTCAAATCACATGATAGTCTTTTGCTGGCAGAGTTAGACAAAAGGTGGGGAATGGGCTCGTGTGGAGGATCAATGCTGGCATGGACCAGTTGGACTGTACGGCCTGTTCTTGAGCTGACGGTTCTAGGTATTTAAAAGAAACTAAACATTCCGGAAGCAGGTAGTGCTTAAAAGGACCAGAAACTGTGATCCCAAAGATTAGGTCATGAATAAAAAGAACTGGTGAAATTGGACATCTTGAAAGGAGGTTACCGAGGGAGGTACTTTAAGTAAGTATTCTAGAGTACAGAAGGATACAATGATTAAAAGGTAGGTAAGGATTGAGGGGGAAACTGAAATGTATAAATAAAGCAGTCTGTGACAGTTGTTAGGAATAATAAATTTGGAAAAGAAAAAGAAGTTATTTTTCATTGTTTTTTACTGGTTTGTTACTACTTTTGTTTAAGGCCCCAGATTCATTCAAGGCAAAGTTAAGGGAAGAGTTTACATGACCAGAGCTATATTTGTTAGAATTTAGAAGTTCAAAGGTAGATTGAAAGAAACTATTTCTGCTGACTGGGGCACCTCAGATTAAGACAGGGTCTGAAAATGAGAAACAAATATTTTAATAGTAAATTTAAGAAATACTTCCTCATGCAAAAGATGGTGGATGTTTGAAACTCTCTTCTGTGAACAGCAATTGATGCTTGATTGTTAAATTAAAACTGAAACCGAGAGATGTTTGTTAGCCACAGGTCCAAAGAGATATGGAGCAAAGACAGATTTAAAATCAGCTGTGATCTAATTGAAAAGCAAACTAGGTTCAAGGGGCCAGAAGGCCGCCTCCTTTTCCTGTGTTCCCCGGTAACTACTACTTGAGCTCTCTGTCTGAATATTTTCAGGTCTGACCCATAGGACCATAATCCTCACCACAATTAGGGTAAGAAGGCAAGTTGCAAAGTTAGGCCCAGCTAGGCATCAACTTCCAAGCTGTTGGCACAAATCTGATCCACATACCATCCAACTAATTAAGCTACCTGGTCTGCCAAGGAGCTGTGGCTTTCCATGTAATGTAGAGCTAAGAAGAGTGATGATGGAGGCTTCCATTTCCTTTCCTCATTTTGCAAACCTGGGCCCAGTCCTGTTTTTTACCAACTGCATTGCTGTATGTTTGAAGGATTTGCGGATTGACATTCAACGTGGTTGATCATATTATCTTCCTTGAACATTACGTCCCAGCACAGGACTTGAACCTGAAGCTCCAAAACGCTACAATACCTCCTTGATAGACAATATTAATAGACCTCCTTCATGAGTACTGAGTTGGGTCAAACAAATTTCCTGATGTGTGTCTCTTGATCTTTATCTTCTAACTTCAACTGAAAGCTAAAGAGTACGGTTGTTAAAACCATAGTTTGGCTACAATTTAGTTTGGGGTTATAATTTGTCTTTCTGAAATTAATGTAAGGGAACCAGTCTTGTAGTAATACCTTTTAGTGTGCACAAGTATCAGATTATAACCTGACTCCTGAGTCATACTTTTGCACTCAGCTTTGTGGAAAAACATAGAACCGTAGGAAATAGGAGAAGGAGTAAGTTGTTTGGGCCTTGGAGTCTGGTCCATCATTCAAAATGATCATAACTGTCCATAAGACCATAAGATACAGGAGCAGAATGAGTCCATTCAGCACGTTGAGTGTGCACCACCATTTGAACATGGCTGATATGTTTCTCAGCTCCATTCTCCTGCCTTCTCCCTGTAACCTTTGATCCCCTTACTAACCATGAGCCTATTTAATTAATGTCATAAATCCACTCAATGACTTGATGTCAACAGTCTGTGGCAGTGAGTTCAACAGATTCACCACCCTCTGGGTGAAGAAATTCCTCTTCCTCTCAGTTCTAAAGGGTAGTCCCTTCACCAAGGCTGTGCCCTTGGTTCCTAGTCTCTCCTACAAGTAGAGTCATCTTCTCCACGACAACTCTATCCAGGCCTTTCAGTATTCTCTAAGTTTCAGTGAGATCATCCACTCATCCTCCTAAGCTCCATTGAGTACAGTTCCAGAGTCCTTGGCCGCTCCTAATATGAGAAACCCTTCATCCCTGGGATCATTCTTGTGAACCTCCTGTGGACCCCCTCCAATGCCAGCACACCCTTCTTGAGATATGGGGCCCAAAACTCTTCATAACATTCCAAACGCAATCTGATCAGCAGTATATCCATGCTCTTGTATTCTATCCAACTTGAAATGAATACTGACATCACATTTGCCTTCTTAACTGCCAACTAAACCTTCATATTAACCTTGAGCGAATCCAGAACTAATACTCCTCAGTCCCTTTGTACTTCAGGCTTCCACAGCCTTTCCCCATTTAGAAAATGATTTATGTTTCTACTCTTCATACCAAAACTCATAATCTCGCACTTTACCACATTGTTTTCCTTGTGCCCTTCTCTGCCCACTCTCCAGCCAATCCAAGTCCTTCTGCACTTCCCCACTTCCTCAACACAACCTGCCCAACCACCTATCTTTGTGCCATCTGCAAATGCTCATAAAACCCAGTACCATTTTCCTACTTTCTCCCTATAGTTCTAAGAACTATATCTGACTCCTTCTTCAAAACATTCAGTGTTTTGGCCTCAAGCGCTTTCTGTGGCAGAGAATTCCACAGGCTCACCGTTCTCTGGGTGAAGACATTTCTCCTTATCTCAGTCCTAAATGGCTGACACCCTATCCTTACGCTGAGAACCCTGGTTCTCGACTCCCCAGTCATGGGGAACATCCTTCCTGTGTTTATCCTGTCTGGTCTTGTTAGAATTTTATATGTTTGTATGAGACCATCCCTTCATTCTTCTAAACTCCAGTGAATACAGTCCTAACTGCTCTAGTCTCTCTCCGTATGTCACTTCTGCCATCCCAAGAATTAGTGGGGTAAACCTTTGTCACACTCCTTCCATAGCCAGAACATCCTTCTTCAGATCAGCAAACGAACATTGTACAGAATACTCCAGCTGTGGTCTCATCAAGGCCCTATACAATTGCAGCAAGACATCCCTGTTCCTGTACTCAAATCCTCTCACTATGAAAGCCAACGCCTTGTACAGGTGAGAGAATGGCAGTATAATTACAATTTAATTGACCATTCCCTCCAAGACAGTTTCACAGTATAATACTGTGAAACTGAGCTGATGACCTAGTGGTATTACTGCTAGTCTATTAATCCAGAGATCCAGGTAATGTTCTAGGGATAGTAGGAACTGCAGATGCTGGAGAATCTGAGATAACAAGGTGTAGAGCTGGATGAACACAGCAGGCCAAACAGTATCATAGGAGCAGGAAAACTGATGTTTCGGGCCTAGACCCTCCTTCAGAAATGGCGGAGGGGAAAGGGGTTCTGAAATAAATAGGGAGAGAAGGGGAGGCGGATAGAAGATGGATAGAAGAGAAGATAGGTGGAGAGGAGACAGACCGGTCAAAGAGGCGGGGATGGAGCCAGTAAACGTGAGTGCAGGTGGGGAGGTAGGGAGGAGACAGGTCAGTCCAGGGAGGACGGACAGGTCAAGGGGGCAGGATGAGGTTAGTAGGTAGGAGATGGGGGTGGGGCTTGAGGTGGGAGGAAGGGATAGGTGAGAGGAAGAACAGGTTAGGGAGGCAGGCTGAGCTAGGCTGGTTTTGGGATGCGGTAGGGGGAGGGGAAATTTTGAAGCTTGTGAAGTCCACATTGATACCATTAGGCTGCAGGGGTCCCAAGCAGAATATGAGTTGCTGTTCCTGCAACCTTCGGGTAACATTGTTGTGGCACTGCAGGAGGCCCAGGATGGACATGTCGTCTGCGGAATTGGAGGGGGAGTTGAAATGGTTCGCGACTGGGAGGTGCAGTTGTTTAGTGCGAACCGAGCGTAGGTGTTCTGCAAAGCGGTCCCCAAGCCTCCACTTGGTTTCCCCAATGTAGAGGAGGCCACAACGGGAACAGCGGATGCAGTATACCACATTAGCAGATGTGCAGGTGAACATGGAATGGAATGGAATGCCTCATCCTGGGAGCAGATGTGGTGGAGGCGAAGGAATTGGGAATAGGGGATGGCATTTTTGCAGGAAGGTGGGTGGCAGGAGGTGTATTCTAGGTAGCTGTGGGAGTTGGTGGGCTTGAAATGGATATCGGTTTCTAGGTGGTTGCCGGAGATGGAGACAGAGAGGTCCAGGAAGGTGAGAGAGGTATTAGAGATGGTCCAGGTGAACTTAAGGTTGGGGTGGAAGGTGTTGGTAAATTGGATGAACTGTTCGAGCTCCTCTTGGGAGCACCAGGCGGCGTCGATACAGTCATCAATGTAACGGAGGAGGAGGTGGGGTTTAGGGCCAGTGTAGGTGCGGAAGAGGGATTGTTCCACGTAACCTACAAAGAGGCAGGCATAGCTTGGGCCCATGCGGGTACCCATGGCCACCCCCTTTGTCTGTAGGAAGTGGGAGGAATTGAAAGAGAAGTAGTTGAGGGTGAGGATGTCCAGTCCCTATACACCTGCATTCCCCACACAGACGGCCTAAAGGCCCTCCGCTTCTTCCTGTCCCGCAGGCCCGACTAGTCCCCCTCCACTGACACCCTCATCCGCTTAGCTGAACTTGTCCTCACCCGCATGGGCCCAAGCTATGCCTGCCTCTTTGTAGGTTATGTGGAACAATCCCTCTTCCATACCTACACTGGTACTGGTCCAAACTCCCCTCCAGCCCCACCACACCCGGCACTTTTCCCTGTAACCGCAGGAAGTGCTACACCTGCCCCCACACATCCTCCCTCACCCCCTCCCTCACCCCCATCCCAGGCCCCAAGGAGACTTTCCACATCAAGCAGATATTCACCTGCATATCTGCTAATGTGGTATACTGCATCCGCTGATCCTGTTGTGGCCTCCTCTACATTGGGGAAACCAAGCGGAGGCTTGGGGACTGGTTTGCAGAACACCTACGCTCGGTTCGCACTAAACAACTGCACCTCCCAGTCGCGAACCATTTCAACTTCCCCTCCAATTCCGCAGACGACATGTCCATCCTGGGCCTCCTGCAGTGCCACAACGATGCTATCCGAAGGTTGCAGGAACAGCAATTCATATTCCACTTGGGACCCCTGCAGCCTAATGGTATCAATGTGGACTTCACAAGCTTCAAAATTTCCCCTCCCCCTACCACATCCCAAAACCAGCCCAGCTCGTCCCCGCCGTCCTAACCTGTCCCTCCACCTATCCCTTCCTCCCACCTCAAGCCCCACCCCCATCTCCTACCTACTAACCTCATCCTGCCCCCTTGACCTGTCCGTCCTCCCTGGACTGACCTATCTCCTCCCTAACTCCCCACCTATACTCACTTTTACTGGCTCCATCCCTGCATCTTTGACTGGTCTGTCTCCTCTCCACCTATTTTCTCCTCTATCCATCTTCTATCCGCCTCCCCCTCTCTCCCTATTTATTTCAGAACCCCTTTCCCCTCCACCATTTCTGAAGAAGGGTCTAGGCCCGAAACATCAGCTTTCCTGCTCCTATGATGCTGCTTGGCCTGCTATGTTCATCCAGCTCTACACCTTGTTATCCAATGTTCTAGGGTCTTGGGTTCGAATCCCACCAAGGCAGATGGTGGAATATGAATTCAATAAAACATCTGGGATGAAGACTCTAACAGTGACCATAAGTCCATTATCAATTGGCGCAAAAACCCTTCTGATTCGCTAATGTCCTGGAGTCACATCCAGACCCTCAGCAATGTGGTTGATTCTCATCTGCCCTCTGGGCAATTCAGGATTAATAATAAATGCTGGCCTAGCCAGTGATGCCCTCATTCTGTGAAAGAATAAGAGACATATATTTAAAGACAGAGGTTGGAAATTAATGCTTGTGAGACCTCCAGATTTTTCATCTGGGAATGGGTTTGTAAAAATTTATACATTAAAGCTATCAAACCCCTATAAGCTTCAGAGATAGCAGGAACTGCAGATGCTGGAGAATCTGAGACAACAAGGTGCAGAGCTGGACGAACACAGCAGGCCAAGCAGCATCAGAGGAGCAGGAAGGCTG
>JAHRHZ010000047.1:2992226-3004492 GCA_024137785.1 Ginglymostoma cirratum | reverse complement strand
CTAGGCCCGAAACGTCAGCCTTCCTGCTCCTCTGATGCTGCTTGGCCTGCTGTGTTTGTCCAGCTCTGCACCTTGTTATCTCAAACCCCTATAAGCTATTGTCCGTTGTATTCATTAATAAGTTAATAAATGGGAGACTGCCATTGCGCAGAAATTCAAAGTTAAAATCTTAATTTCCAAATTTAAGTTTTTGAAATAACTTATGAAGGCCGGTATCCTGTCATCAAGTCACCCTTTATTTACACGTGCACCATATGTGGACCCTGAATAGCTTGCTCAGAGTCAGTCCCTAGAATGAGGAGAATCTCTGAGGCTCCTGTTTATATCTGTCAGCCACAGCTCCCTGATTGGGGCTGTTAACTCTGGGCCAATTGGGGATCTTATACTCTGAGATCCACCTGGCCAAGCTTGTTCCAATCACTACAGTTTTGTCCCAAACACACAGCACTGGAGAAAAGCAACCAGTGTGGCAGCATCTGTAGAGGAAACAGAGTTCGTGTTTCGAGTCTGGTATGGCTATTCTTCAGAACTGAAAGTTGTTGGAAAATAGGCTTTTTTTTGTCCTTTTGGCAGAGGCAGAGTACGAGCAAGACAGTGGGTGGTATAGAGGCCAAATGCAAAAGACGAAGGCGTTGTTAATAGTCAAAAAAGGAAAAAAGATGTAAAAAGGATATAATTACGTTTGGAATGGAGGGACTTAGTCCTTGCTACAAAGCACAAAATAAACAAGGTATAAACACATGACAACGGGGGAAGAGGATGTAAGAAAAATGGAGGGCGCATGTAAAGTGATCAGTTTGTGAAGTTATTGAATTTGATGCTGATACCTTGAGGCTGTAAAGTGCCTGGAGAGGAAAATGAGGAGTTGTTTCCTGAGCTTGCTTTGTTGGAACGTTGCAGCAGGCCCAGGACAGAAATGTTAACATGATAGCAAGGTGCTTTATTGAAATGGCAAGCAACTCGGGGTGGGGGCGGTGCCAGGGTCATTTCTTTGCGCAGAATGGAGGTGTTTTTCAGGTGTTACGGAGACAGCAATCCCTGTAGAATGCTGCCAGTGAAGGGAAAGTATTTGGTCCATCTCTGACTCTTCCCAGGATTAGCGTATTAAGTCTGTTTCTCTTTCTGCACATCTGTTGCCATAACCTACTTAGTTTCTCCAGCGTTCTGTGTTTGTTTCAGATTTCCAGCATTTCTCAGTACTTTCCCTTTATTGCAGTGTTTTGTACTAAATGAGAGTTCAGTTATCTTTCTTAGCATAAAATCTTTGCCTTTCTTCTTTAAGGAACAGATATCTGGAAGTTCCCAAAGAATGACAAGCAGTTGTTCTTTTGTGTTTATAATAAATCAACTATTCAGATTTCTTAGGGTGTTTTTGGCTTTACTCAGTAAAGACCATCACTGATTATGCTTTGTAAATTCAGTGTTGTTCAATTACTCTCAACTAATTGGTCAGTTGTAAATATCAGAGCAAATAGAATAAAGAAGCCATGTGTCTGATTGAGAGAACTGGCATAATCTTTCTTCAGACGATACAGTCATAGAGATGTACAGCACAGAAACAGACTGTTCAGTCCAACCCATCCATGTCGACCAGATATCCCAAATTAATCTAGTCCCATTTCCCAGCTTTTGGCACATATCCCACTAAACACTGCCTCTTCATTTATCCATCCAGATGCCTTTTAAAATGTTGTAATTGTATCAGCCTCCAGAACACCTTCTAGCAGCTCATTCCATACACGCGCCACCCACTGCATGAAAAAGTAGTTCCTTAGGTCCATTGTAAATCTCTCCCCTCTCACCTTAAACCTATGCCGTCTAGTTTTGGATTCCCCTACTTGGAGAAAAGACGTTGGCTATTCACCGTATCCATGCCGCTCAAGATTTTATAAACTTCTAAAGGGTCACCTGAAAGATTATAAACTGGGAGATCGATTACCGCAAATCAACTTATTTTTGCAGTCAACAAGTTGAACTACCAAATATTTATAATTAAGACAAAAATTAAAACAATTATGTAGTGTACATAATTTATCAATTGTACAACATGTAAAGAGCAAATGTAAGACTACTTAAAAGCTGTCATATCTGACAATTTAGCAATATTACCTGAATATAGTTGTTTTTTTCCCCCTCTGAATGCACTTATTTAGACAACTCACTAACCTTGTGTTGACTGGGGAGTTGATCATCTGCTCATTGTACCCAAGTGCAGGGTCATCCAAATTAAAGCCCCAGACTTTGGCAGTTAAGTCCTCAAATTCTTACCTCTCAATCCTGTTTGGCCTTCTGTTTCTTACTGACTAGTAATTGCTGCCTGATTTCTTTTTGGTTTTTCATTTGGCCTTTTGAAGAGACTAACAAATTGAGGTGTTAAGAATTTTGGGGCTCCTGCTATTCAGCTTAATTTTAAATACATGTTGTTTGCTTCCTAACTGTCCATATATTTGCTGATGCCTCCACTGAAAATTGTTCAGTTAGTTTTTTTTAACTCAAGTAGAATATTAAACAAATTATGCGACTATTAAAATAAACTGGAAGCATTCATGACATTTCCAGTAGAAAACATTATAACCACATGAACCGATGTAGTAATGAGAGAGGTGTTTTCATTTCATTGGACAGGACATGATTGGGGTTTACACGGTTTGTTTGTTTAGACTCATTTTATGAAGACCATTCCTTTTAAATCTATTATTAGACACAACTTCCATATACCAAAGTCATCAGATTCCTCACGCAAGGCAGTTGTTAGCTTCACAGCTTTGATAATTATCCACTTGGCCGTACTGTCCAGTACTCTTTGGTCCATTCCTCCATCACTCCCCCATGGCACCTACCCATGCAACCGCAGAATGTGTAATGCTTACTCACTCGCTTCATCCATTTCCCTGGGTCCAATGTTCCAAACACACCTTTCACTTGCTCTTCTTTCAGTTTAATCTACTGTACTCACTGCTCATAATGCAGCCTCTCCTACACTGGCAATGCCAAACGCAGACTGAGTGACCCACTTTGTGGAACACCTCCATTCTGTCTGTGGGAATGTCCCCGACCTCGCAGATTAAAAATTGGAGTCCGTTTAATAGTTTAAAGAAAAAAAGTGATCTAGATTTTCTTGGAGACTTGTACTGGTTATCTTGCATGATAGGGACCCATGAACAGTACATTATTATGAACTAGGTCACTTAAACAATGAAATATTCCCCTCCATGGTTTCTTTGGCATTAGATAGTTGAAAGCTATTGTAATACGGCATAGTTATGCTACGCTGCTGTACGCCAAGCAACAAGCTTTATGGTGTAATTTGCTAGCATTAGTGTTGTGGAGAATTTTTCGGACAATGGTGTTAAAATGCATTTTTTGGACAATGGTGTTAAAATGCATTTTTGAAAAAGCCTTGCATTTGTACAACAGGTTCAGAACTGTTTGATCTCTCAAAGATGTCCCAAAGCACTTCATAGTCTGTTAATTACTTTGAGGTGTAGTTACTGGTGTAATGTGAAAGTTAATTTGTACGCAACAATCTCTCCATGTCCTGCAATAGGAGAACAACCAGATAATCTGATTATTGTGACATTATCTATTATTTAGACATCGACCGAGTCACAATAATTTCCTTGTTCTCATGGCAATTTGGACAGAGATCCCTTATGTCTACCTAAAAAGGGTGATGGGACCTCCGTTTAACAACTCATCCAAAATGAATGACGTTTCTGCAACATTCCCTTAGAAACACAGTGATTGGTACTACTGCCTGACAGTGCCAGGGACCCAGGTTCAATTGGGAGACTATGTAGAGTTTGCATGTTCTCCCCACGTCAGCGTGAGTTTCCCCCAGGTGATTTAGTTTCCTCTCACAGTCTAAAGATGTGGGAGTTAGGGTGGATTGGCTATGCTGAATTTCCCACAGAGTCCAGGGATGTGCTGGTTAGGTGGATTAGCCATAGGAAATGCAGGGTCATAAGTAAAAGGTTGGGCTGGATAGGATGCCCTTCAGAGGATCAGTGCTGAGCTGATGGGCTGAATGGCCTCTTTTCCTCACTATAGAAATTCTATAATTCTATGATCTTCACCATAGTGATCTCTGGAGTAGCGCTTAGACCCAAATGCTTACGAGTCAAAGGTGAAAGAGCTACTAGCTTTTAGGGAGACTGCTGTTTTAAAACTGAATAGTTGTGGATAGCAGGAAAAATGCTTTCCTGATGGCTGTGTCCTTCTGTAAACATCAAGTGTCCATTCCCAATTTCAAAAAAAAAAGCTGGACTTCTCAGAATCATCCCAAATGTCATTTCCCTTCAAAAAACATGAAGTGGCTCACTGTGAATACTGGATATCTTTGTTTTATTTTAAAATCCCAGTTTTTCTGCTTGTGGCTGAAGATCCGTAAAAAGGACATAATCTTTGCAGGACCTCAGGGACACTTGACGTGAAATGATCTAACCGGCCGCACTTCTTAAACAGTATCATTAAGCAAGAGCAAAACTATTATTAAACTTCATGATTACAGATGTGTCCACAACATTTTACCTGGCTGCAGTATGTTTTTCAGGAGGTAAAAATAAAAGCGGATTGTTTGTTTGATTCTCCAAGTCACATGACTAGTCTTTGCAGAATTTGCTTTCAACCTTCAGTTTGTGTCTTCTTTAATTCACACGTCCGACATGGGCATTTGTGGCTGGCCAACATTTATTGCCTGTGCCTAGCTGCAATGAATCACAACGCTAATACATGGATTCAAGATCTGAAACTGGACAACGCGAACAGCAATCATTGTTGATAAACAGCAGAAATTTACCTTTCACTGTAATAAGATTTTATACAATTGCCCTTCTGCAGTGTGTGTTCAGGATATTTTACTATGTCGAATGAAACTGATGCATCAGTTTCATAAGTGTGTATTAGACTCTGATAGTGGAAGCTGGGTCTTGTCAGCTCATTCAAGCAAGTTTGATAAGTACCATCAAAAAATTTGATGAGGGACATGCTCAGGATTGTAAAGTGTGGCATTGCGAGTAAAAATGTAAATATAAGATTCTATTTGTACTTGCAGAAAACTGTGTTGCCTAGAAATGTTACTATTGTAGGTAGGCAGCACTGTTGAGGGGAAGATTAGTGAAAGATAGATGGATTACACGTTTCTATGAGAATTTCACGCGTGTCTAATTGGCTTCATTATCGCAATAGTCTTGAACTTGATTCACCGAAACAGAAGCAAACTACTCCAGATGCTGGAAATCTGGAAGAAGAAATGAAAGAAATACTCAGGCTGCATCTGTAGAGAGAGAAAAATATGAATAATGGTTCAGAATAACTACTTTTTCCACATATTCCCCAGCTCAGCAATATGCATTATACAATCGGTCAACGTTCCTTTACAGAACTGGTGAAGAGCAGTAGGAGCTTTTTCGCAAGCCAAAATGGGGAAGCTTCTATCCTTCTTACGTTAAAAAAGCTTTTGAACTGAATTTAATGCAATTGCATGTAAAATTTGCATTGAGCCTTTAAAATGTGGCAATTAGTAATCAGTGTTATTTATAAATCATGAGAGATTGTCTCCAGAGAGCACAGCAAACTGAAACGATGGTGATAAACTGAAGGTATTTGTAGATAGATATTCACATCAAAAATCTTGCTGGGGAAAGAGTTCAGAAATCAGTGCCTTGATGGCATGCACAGTGGTAATTAAGGCTTTCTAAGAAGTAGTGTGCAAGTCAGTGTGTCTGGAGGATGAAGACTTGGTTGGGCAGATGATACCAAATTTGTCCATCTTTCTGGTAAAGCTTTATGCATTTAACTCTTTACTCTTACCAGCAAGTCAATTTACTTCATATAAACATATTTTTATTTTTCCCGCTCTTTCCCATGACAATTATTTGCTCAGCCACAGCAAAGTGCCACAATATATACTTTCTTAAAAAAAACTGTGGGTAGGGTGAGAAGGAAGGACCGTGCCTACCTCAGCTGGAATGGGAATTGAGTTTTGAGCAGTTTTTGTTAATTTGATCCACACTAGCAGCCTCAACTACCGGAACACTGCCATTTGTTCAGATTATCTAAACAATTTTATATTCCATCTAATGCAAGAAGCACTTGGCAATTACAGTAACGTTAGTTTTAATTCTAACTTACATGAGCCATTCTGTTTTTTATCCTGAAGATTCTTGACTCATTTTCTTGTGGTTTGATTTGGTTTTCCCCTCACCTTTATAAATTGCTGTCTTCTCCATCTGTGCACTAACTGATTGTGTTGTCCCTATGCTGATCTGACTCAGCCTTCTCTTTCCTCCTCTTTTCCCCCCCCCAACTCCCATGCGTTTTCTAGTGCGGCAGTGATTGCATGGAGAGCCACCTATTAACAAAGCCCCTCCCTCCCACCTGAGGAGGTGTAGTCACGTGGAACTACATCCTTTATTCTTCAAACGAGGTTGCATTTGAAAGTGGAGAGGCAAAGTGCAGATTTGGGTTGTACCATAGGTGCCAATCTTGGTGCCAGGTTAGGGCGATGTGTGGCCACTGACCTGAGTTATGCTACTAATTGAATGTTTGGCTGAGCTTTGAGACCAAGGAGCTTTTGTGCATTTGTATTTGTTGACAGTTCCAGGGCTTTGGTAAGAGGCCGATGATATTTGTTCAGAAATTTGAAGGGACTGCAGCTGGGATTACTATACTCTCATGCTGTTATCGGCAGTGATTTTAAAATTCACAGCTGGACTAGCAGCCACCTGTGCCTTTGTAATACCTTGGGTTTGTAATATATCCTGTGTGAAAACCAGATTTCATATCTCTTCAAGGAAATCAATTTGAGAGTGAAACTGCTAACCTAATGCAATGTAGAAATCAACACGCAAGAGGTTGGAAATTTGACATTTGCAGGAGAAAAGACAAGTTTGTGTTTACTGTGTCACAGACGTAATTGCTAAGTTGTACTGCCAGTTTCATTTCAGAACCTGCTTTGCATCAATGCAACAGCAGAAGTAACTACAACTCAGAACACATTGATGCAGAGAAACAAGCTGTTTAAAATTCTCCTCTTGAAATTTGTAGGAATGCATGTTCAAATATTACAAAATGGGTTTAAACTCAGGTAATCAATATATTGGATGGTAATTTGAAAGCATATTATAATGTTTTAACACATTCTTTGGATTTCCCAGAAGTTAAAACACCATCGACTATCTTTTGATAACAGTAGACACAGGACACTTGCCTGCTTTGATCAGCATATATTTTTAGTATTAACCTGGAGCTGGAGATTTGACCACTACATTTCCTTGTCAGGGAGCTCTTAAACAATAGTCCTTGTCTCGCCTGAATTTGATTCCTAAATGAATTTACCAGTAATGGAAATTACTCATTCTATGCTGGCCATAAAAAAAAATAAATTTTAGTCGATTCAGTTGATGCACCTTGCATCAAATGGATATTGTTAAATTAACCAGTTCAGTCATTGTTACAAATCCTCTCTCCATATTACATGACCATTAGCTAGAGCAAAAATACACATCACCATATCCCTGCTTATTTCACATTTTTAGGACAATCTGAAGTGCATTCTTGCAACATGCAGCAGCCCAAGCTTTGAATTCTAATGCACAGTTCTCTAACATCCATATCATGTACTGACTTCACCTTTTTACACAGTGAGGATCAGGCTAATTTTGGGCAGACAGGAAGTAACTGCCTAAGAATGGCCAGCTGCATTTTTCATGACTCATAGAAATGTACAGCAGGGAAATGGACCCTTTGGTTCAACTTCTCCATGCCAACTAGATATCCTGAACTGATCTTGTCCCATTTGCCAACATCTGGCCCATATCCCTCTAAATCTTTCCTATTCATGTACCCATTCAGATGCCTTTTAAATATTGTAATTGTACCAACCATCACCATCTTCTCTGGCAGTTCATTCCATACACGCATTGCCCACTGCATGCGAATGTTGCTCCTTTGGCCCCTTTTAAATTCTTTCCCTTCTCACCTTAAACCTACACCCTCTAGTTTTGGACTCCTCCCCAAAATGCGTTTTGCGACCTCCAGCACCCCACTCCCCCAACCCCACAAAAGTATGGACAATTGGAAATCACTGTTTATTTGTCCAAGTACCCTAGCTTGACCTGTCCGTCCTCCCTGGACTGACCTATCTCCTCCCTACCCCACTACCTACACTCACCTTTACTGGCTCCATCCCCGCCTCTTCGACTTGTCTGCCTCCTCTCCACCTATCCTCTCCTCTATCCATCCTCTATCCGCCTCTCCCTCTCTCCCTATTTATTTCAGAACCCTCTTCCCCTCCCCCATTTCTGATGAAGGGTTTAGGCCCGAAACATCAAGTTTTCCTGCTCCTATGATGCTGCTTGACCTGCTGTGTTCATCCAGCCCCATGCTTGTTACCCTAGCTTCCATATCCTTCTCCACAGTAAACACTGTTGCAAAATATTTGTTCAGCATCTCACATCTCATGTCATAGAATCATACAGCACAGAAAAGGCCCTGCGCCCCGTCGAGTCTGCACTCACTAAACTATTCTAATTCTACACTCGTCCCATTTGCCAGTGCTCAGTCCAAAGCCTTCAATGTTTTGACGTTATTCGTCCAAATACTTTTTTAAAAAAGGTTGTGAGGTTTCCCACCTGAACTTCCCTCCCAGGCGGTGCATCCCAGATTCTGGTTTCTAACCCAACATTCTCAGTCCAGGTGGCTCCACTGGACCTGCTCCTGGCCTCAGCTACCCCTTCCAGCCTCTTGCTTCACTTACTGCTCCTTCTCCTGGAGGATGGCGGGGACTGGTTAGACTGAAGGGTCTGTTTCTGTGCTGTATAACATGACTCTAATGTCCAAAGGTCCACAGTCAATGTAGCTAACCATGTCATACAGGAGACTGCATCAGCTCCTCCAACCACAAATTCTTTCCTTTACACCATGTTCCAATCATAGATTTGTCTCTGGAGAAGCAGCAAGTGCCGGGGAAAAGAGGTCCATTTGATACAAGTTTGCCTCCAATAAGGTGTTTAACCCGATGCGGCAATGTTTGTTATTTCCCTAAATGTAAGGGACTCAGCGTGGATACCATGGTATTGATGAATCCAACAGATGTTACAGCTAACTAACCATTAGCTAGTATTCAGCAATTAAGTTACATATGCTACTAGATACATGCTGTGCTGTTATGCTTCAAGTGATCCAAGTTAAAAGGGAGTATGAGTTTATTATGCCCTTGGGCCACATGCTGTAATATGGCATTGAAGCCAGGAGTGTGCCTCTTAAAAAGGCGTACCAACCATGAGATATAACACATCCTCAGTGATTGGAGGAGCTGGCACAGCCCGCACAAGAAAGGCAGAATTAGCGCGTAGAGGAGTAAATCCTCAGATTCTGTCTTTGCTATTCTCACTTTTTCCAATCAAACTCTGCATTGTTTCTCCACTCCCAGGGAGCCCTGTAGCTGCGATCATTCAGCCTTGTTTAGATCACACCAGACACAAAGTAATACTGTATAGGAGTGGTCTTTCTTGCATTTTTCACCCAATCTTTGACTTCTTGAGGGCGACTTTTGAAGTTGAGGACAAATTTACCCCATACCATGTACTTTGAACACTGGTTTGGAAAAGCCTAGAGGTAAAGATCAGTCAAAATTTGATGTTTGATCCAAACAGGGTCAAGCCATCAATTTCTGCTCCACTTCCTCCTGTTTCATTTTGTCTGTGGACACATCAACTGCATAACCCTCATGAAGCATCTGATCTCTTCCAAAAACTACAGCATGTTAAAGGTGCCTTTCTCGCAACAAATCCACGTTGGGTTTTCTTAATCAACATTTGGCGATGTGGCTAATAATCTGGTCCCCGGTTATTGTTCCGTACTGGAATTTCAGTTTTTAGGAACAGTACAGAATCTGAGGAAACGTTTGCAATTAAAATGTTAACAAGTCAAATTAGTTGCAGACAGATTAAAGTCATTTATTTTTTCTTTCACATGTTTCTTTGGAACTCTCTTCGTGAAAAGGCAGTGGAAGCAGAGCCCTTGAATACATAAGGTAGAACTAGATAGTTTAAACCGAGTCAAAGGGGGTGAAAGGTCATCGGGGGTAGGTGTGAATGCAGATTTTGGGTTACAGTCACAAGAGCAGGCTTGGAGAGGCTGAATGGCCTACTCTGACTGCTTGATCATGTGTAAAATCGACCAGGTTAACAGCTGCTGCTTTTTATGTTTGATCAGGAAATAACCAATACAAATCACATTTTTGAAGTGAATGCAATTTGAAATGACTGAACAGAAGCTGGTATCCTGTCACCAAGTCAACTTTTAATTCCTTGTGCACAGTATGTTGGCTGTGGCCAACCAACTCAGGCAAACAGTCCCCTGAACTGAGGAGATTCAATCTCCTGCTTATATTTGTCAGTCAGGCCTTTCCTGATTGGCCCAGGTTAACAACCCCAATGACCGCATGGTCAATGAGGTCAACCTGGCTCCAATCACTACACATTTATCCAGCTGTAGAAAGGAACAAGATCACAAGCTCCACCCATTGTAATCTGAACCGAGTTTACCCACTGATGCTTTTAAAATGTCTGTATTTGCTGTTTTGCCTTCAATCTGTTCGTGACTTAGAGCTGCATTCCTGTGCGCTTAAGCATTACAAATAATGAGCTTCCTTCTGATTCCATCTCCTTTTCCAGGAATATGCTGGAACATTTTAGTAATTGCTTCAAGGAAATTTAATTTTTTTTTTGAATGCACTTTTCAAATACAGGAAAATGAAACTGGCATTGTACAGAAATAGAACAGAGTTACCCGTGCACAGAAGTTAAAAGATAAGTCACACATCATCATACAATGTTTCTTTGGTAAATCAAACATACTGCTAACTTTTCTTTTGGAACCTAAAGAAAAACATGTTTGCATAGTGCATTTCAGATTTATTACAGTGATTCCTTTACTGTTTCATAAATCAAGAGGTATATTCTTCCAATTGTCAAAAAAATGTCAGTGAAAGGATACCATACAGAGTAACCTTTAGTTTTCCAGAGTTGCCTGGATTTGCAGTCCAACTTTTTGCTGAACCAATGTTGCAAGTTCTGAGCACAAAAATGCAAAGTGATCAAACATCTGCTACAAAACCAAATAAAGAGGCCAGCTCCCTGTCTCAAATTCCTGTTCACAGATGCCATAAACAAAGAAGGAAAGAAACCTGTGACTTTAAGAAAATACAACTTGGAAGTAAAAATTCATGATTAATCATGTGATACTATCAAGACTAACTAACAAAGCAAGCAGGATGTGAATCTGCATCTAGATTCTGTGAATCACAAGGAAAGAGGAATTAAATAAAGCAATATTATATTTACAATAACTTTGGATTAATAAGTTTAAAAAACTTCAATGACTACAGGAGAACTGATCGATAAAGTATTTTTCATTTAATGTGTTTCCAGTCCATCTTTGCCCAAAAATCAAAGCATCTTTTGCCTGCTGGAATCATAATGTTGCAGCATAGAGGAAGTCCATTCAACCCATTTTGTCCATGTTGGCCCTGAGCTGCGATTCACATGCTGCCACTGTCCTGCTCTCACTAATATCACTGTCTTCTCATTTCCTGTTACTGGTCTATTTATGTTTGACGTTATTTGATTGTTTTCCTACGTTACTGACCTCCCATTTATGATGCTCCCATCCAGTTGTGAATTGGGTGTCCTCCAGTTTCTGATGTTTATTGAATTTTTGTGGATTGACAAAGAGAGTGGTCAGTGATTTAGCTTGTTGACATTAGCAGTAACCAGTGGTAGACAATGTGTAGCCTGGTCAGCAGATTAATTGTTGAAAACCCTATGGAGAACTATTTTCTGCAGTATTCTCAATTTTGTCATTCTTAATAATACTGAAAAGTTTTTAAAATGCTTTTGTTATTTCGCACCATACTGTAATGCTGAAATATAATGCAATTTCCTGTCATTCCCTGCAACAACTCCTTGAGCAATTAGCCAACCCTTGTGAAACAGATACATGTCGTCAGCTGACTGACTATGTTCACTCATGGTTATTGAAATAACTCCAGAGGCCAGTATCCCATCACCAAACCACCCTTTAGATACTGTTCCAGTTTCCTCAGAGCCAGCTCTTGGAGTGAACAGAACATCTGACACTGTCCGTCAGCCAGGGCTCCCTGATTGGAGCAGATTAACAGCCCCCATCAGGGGATCCATATTTTATGATGTCCGAGATAACAAGGTGTGGAGCTGGATGAACACAGCAGGCCAAGCAGCATC
>JAHRHZ010000047.1:2975165-2987175 GCA_024137785.1 Ginglymostoma cirratum | reverse complement strand
CCCCCCCCCCCCCCCCCCCAACTTCCTTGAATAGCAGAATTACATTTGTCACCTTCCAATGGTCGGGCATGGTGGGAAATCATAGCCGTTACCGTGCACGTCCCTCCAACATAGAAATGTAGAAGGTGAGAGCCATATACTCTGCTTTATCCACTGTGCCCAGTCATTTTGTGACACATAATGAGAGTCAAATTGGCTGAAGACTGGCACCTCCAGTACTGGGCTTCTCCGAGGGGTAGACCAAGATGGATCGTGGCAGAAGATGGATGCAAATGCTTCCCTGCTTTCCTTTGTGTGCTGGGCTCTGTTGATAAAGGGGAGAGTTTGTTGAGCCTCATCCTCTTGTTAATAGTTCACTTGACCACCACCATTAATGATTGTGCATGTCTGGTTGCAGAGCTTTTGTCTGATCCATTTGATTCTAGTAATACATCAAATTTACTAAGCAGCACTGAATCCAATTTGTTAATGTGTCTGAAAAAAGTTACCACGCAAGTGCAACAAGTAATTTAGCCTTTATTGCAGCAGGAATAGAATGTAAAAGTAGGAAGGAGTTCCTGCAACTATCAGAGATTTGGTGAAACTATACTTGCCATACCATGCACAGTTTTGGTCTTCTGACTAAGGAAAGATATACTGGCATTGCTAGCAGCTCAGTGAAGGTTAACTAGTCTGATTCCTGAAGTGAAGGGTTTTTCTGATGTGGAAATGTCGAGTGGATTGGACACGTACCAATTTGGATTTGGAAGAAAGGGAGGTAATCCTGTTGAAATATATATACTTCTCAGGGGGTTTGACAGGGTAGGTGCTGTGAGCATGCCTTTCCTCGTGGGAAAATCCAGAAATTCTTTAAGTGATGTGCTGCATTTTGTAAAGGCAAATCAGGGCAGGACTTACACACTTAATGGTAAGGTCCTGGGGAGTGTTGCTGTACAGAGACACCTTGGAGTGCAGGTTCATAGTTTCTTGAAAGTAGAGTTGCAGGTAGATAGGATAGTGAAAGTGGTGTTTGTATGCTATTGGTCAGTGCATTCAGTGTAGGAGTTAGGAGGTAATGTTGCAGCTGTACAGGACATCGGTTCAGCATCTTTTGAAGTATTGTGTGCAATTCTGGTCTCCGTCCTATTGGAAGATTGTTGTGAAACTGGAAAGGGTTCAGAAAAGATTTACAAGGATGTTGCCAGGGTTGGAGGGTTTCAACTATAGGGAGAGGCTGAATAGGCTGGGGCTTTTTTCCCTGGAGCATCGGTGGTTGAGGGGTGACCTCATAGAAGTTTATAAAATCATGAGGGGCATGGATAGGGTGAATAGACAAGGTCTTTTCCTCAGGGTAGGGGAATCCAAAGCTAGAGGCCATAAGTTTAAGGTAAAAGGGGTAAGGTATAAAAGGGACCTAAGAGGCAACTTTTTCATGCAGCGGGTGTTGCATGTATGGAATGAACGCCAAAGGAGGTTGTAGAGGCTGGTACAATTACAACATGTAAAAGGCATCTGGATGGGTATATGAATAGGAAGGGTTTAGAGGGAAATGGGCCAAATACTGGCAAATGGAACTAAATTTATATAGCTATCTGGTCAGCATGGACGAGTTGGACTGAAGGGTCCGTTTACATTCTGTATATCTCTACGACTCTATAAGGAGTCTCCTACTTAAGACCGAGATGAGGAGGAATTTGAAGCAGGGGACGCTGGAATATTGGATCTATTCCAGGCTGAGTTGGACATAATTTTGATTGACAAAGCAGACAAGGGTTATGTGGGACAGAAAAGTAGCATTAAGGTCACAATCAGATCAGCCATGATCTTATTGAATGGCAGAGCAGACTCGATGGCCTAAATATTTATGACTGAATCAACCAGAAGCTAACTGTGGAAGGAAGCTTCTGTAAATTGATAGCTGCCTGTTATTCCCTGTGACTGCCCTTCACAAAGGGCGAGAAAGGCTGGCTTATCAATAGGAGTAAAACCAGCAGAAAATGACTGACTTCATAGATGTTTTGCTGGTTTGAAACAGGGCTGATATAAGACGCAATTCAGTCAAGATGTTCTCCCCCTCCCCTTCTTTTAGGGCTATACAATTAAATTGCAAAATGTCAAAAAGGCCTGCAGTCAATTTAATTTTAATTGCCACTTGGTGACTAACATTTTGTAAATCAGGAGGTGGTGGTATATTTCTCGCTTGAAGGTCCAAAAACAGCATGATGAAAATAGTGACTCGTTCTGTTTTGAAGTTTTGATGGCTTGAATGTGGTGGCCTCATTCGACTGATTTTATCAACTGCCGATGAACTTCGCTGACGCTGACGATGTTGTGAAAGCCTCCAACTAGATAGTGAACTCTACACTCTTTCCTGTAGAGGAAGTAAACTAGACTTGCTGTGTGTTTATCAAAACAATTTGTGCAAATACTTGTGAGAATCCAGCTTTAATGCAGCAAACTTCTTAATTTCAGTGTTGCAACACAAAATAGTCAAGTTATAAAGGAGAGCAACAGAAGTAATTTTGAACCAAACCAGGAAAATGTACCCTGGAGCTTTAGAATTGTGGTGTAATCTCTGGAATGGAACTGGGCCTGTTATCACATGTTAATAACGAAGTGCGTCAGTATTCTGAGTAAGATGCCTATTTGGCCAAGCCCAGTTTCTAAGTGTTGTGATCTTTAGTGTTTTGCGAATAACTACAAAGTTTGCTTCTCCTCCAAGTTGCGATTTTGAAAGGAACAAAACAACAAAGTTGATGAAGCCTGCTTGAAAAGTGAGACACGTTTGAGATGTGCATCATGACATGCAGTGAGGAGCCTGCACAAGGCTGCTTAAGATAACCGGAGAGTACTGCTGCTAGCTCTGCCTTCTGGACATGTCAAACCAAAGTGTTGTAACAATTTTTAATGTCCCTAATTTTGGTAAAATATATATGATCACAACTTTTAAGAAACCTGTGTGAGAGAGAGAGAGAGAGGAGGACCTGGGAACAGTCACCCCCACCTAAAAGCACAAGAAAGAGTACACCAGAGAAAAAATAAATGACTTGAGGAGAAGAGAAAAATGTCTAAGGGTTACATTACAGCAAATTTGTGAATTGATAGATTGGTGAGCAGCTGCTCTTAAGGATTGCACTTCAGTCTTACAAAATGTAAATTTCTGAACTAGCACAGGAGAGACAGCTCGCTTGTAATACAAAACTTTCTCTTTTATGCATAGGAAAATAGAAAATAGGTGCCGGAGTTGGCCATTCGGACCTTCAAACTGTACCACCATTTAATATGATCTTGCCTGATCATGCAAGGTATCCCATTCGTGTTTTCTCTCCATGCACCTTGATCCCTTTAGTCACAAAGGCCACGTCCAGCTCCCTCTTGAATATATCTAACAAACTAGCCCCAACAACTTTCTATGAAAGAGAATTCCACAGGTTCACAACTGTCTGAAGAAATTCTTCCCCATCTCAGTCCTAAGTGGTTTGCCCCTTATTATTAGAGTGTGATCCCCTAGTTCTGGATTTCCCTAATGTCAGGAACATTCTTTCCATATCTAGCCCGTCCAGTCCCATCAAGATTTTACATGTTTCTATGAGATCCCCCCTCATTCTTCTAAAACCCAGCAAGTACAAGCCTAGTTGATTCAGTCTTTCTTCATATATCAGTCCTGCCATCCCAGGAATCAGTCTGGTGAACCTTTGCAGAACCCCCTCAATAGCAAGAATGTCCTTCCCCGGGCTCGGAAACCAAAAAATGCACATGGTCATCAAGGTGTGGCCTCACCAGGGCCCTTTGTAACTGCAGCAAGACATCCCTTCCCTGATACGCCAATCCTCTCCCTATAAAGGCCAGTCTGCCATCGGCCTACTGCACCTGCATGCCAACCTTCAGCAACTGTTCTGCCATGACACCCAGGTCTCATTGCACTTCACCTTTTTCTGAACTGCCACCATTCAGATAATAATCTGCCTTCCTATTTTTGCTACCAAAGTGGATAACCTCACTTTTATTCGCATTATACTGCATTTGCCATGTATTTGCCCACTCAGCCAGTCTGTCCAAGTCACCCTGTGGCTCTTAGCATCCTCCTCACAGCACACGGGGCCACCAAAGAAGAGTGTAAGGACAGTGCTGATAGGGATTTCTTCAGTTCGGGGAACAGACAGATATATCTGCAGCTGTCAACATGGAGAGGATGGTCGGTGCCCCCCCTAGTGCAAGGGTCAAGGATGTCATTGAATAGTTGCAGGCCACTCTTCTAAGGGAGGGTGAACAACCAGGGGCCACGGGTCTATGTTGGTACTGAGGATGTAGGTAGGAAGAGACATGTAGTCCTGTAAGTGGAATTGGGGACCTTGTGATAAAGTTAACAAGCAGAACGTCCTGAAACACTATTTCCGAGATTTCTTCCTTTGCCGTTTGCAAGTGAATACAGGAATAGCAAGAGGAGACCAATTAATGTGTGTCTGGAAAGATAGTGCAGATGGAAGGCTTTCGAATTCTGGTGCACTGGGACTGGCTCTGGGGAAGTTGGCACTTGTACAAGCCAGGACTGAATTCCTTGAGGTAGATTTTGCTAGTGCTGTTTGGGAGAGTTTAACTCAGCAGGGGCAAGGGAGCATGGAGACAATACTAGAAAATATACCACCGAGAGCCAAATAGCTCTAGAATAGAGGATAGTAAGTTAATATGTATGATCAGAATAAGGAAAAAAGTAATGAAGTCTGAACTAGGGTTACACTGTATCTGAATGCATAGAGTATAGTTTAGATAGATAGAATCCTGACAGTGTGGAAACAGGCCCTTTGGCCCAACAAGTCCACACCAAACCTCAGAGCATCCCACCACAACCCACTTAATCTACATGTCCCTGGACACTACAGGCAATTTAGCATGGCCAATCCACCTAACCTGCACATCTTTGGACTGTGGGAGGAAACTGGAGTACCCAGAGGAAACCCACGCAGACACAGGGAGAATGTGCAAACTCCACACAGACAGTTACCCGAGGGTGGAATTGAACCCGGGCCCCTGGCGCTGTGAGGCAGCAGTGCTAACCACTGTCCCACCCCAAAAGCCTACTGCGCCCAGTATTCCCAGGCAGTCTTCCATCCAAGTACTAACCAGGCCCGAGTCGACTTAGCTTCTGAGATCAGGCATTTTCAGACTAGTATGGCCATAGGCAATAACACTGGAGAGTTACAGACACAGATTGTTACATGGGATAATGCCTTTGAGGCAGTAATGGAGACCTGGCTCAAGAAGGAATATCTGAGTATTAAATATACCTAGTTACAAGGAATTCAGAAAAGATCAGAAATGGGAGAAGAGGTGGGCTAATGGTAGTCTCACTTGACTAGAAATCAGAGACGTGGGTAATGTTCTGGGGACTTGGGTTCAACTGGGCAGATAGTGTAGTGGTATTATTGCTGGACAGTTAATCCAGAGACCCAGATAATGTTCTGGCGACACGGGTTCAAATCCCACCATGCAGATGTTGGAATTGAAATTCAATAAAATATCTGGAATTAAGAATCTAATGATGACTATGAATCCATTGCTGATCATTGGGAAAATCCCATCTGGTTCACTGATGTCCTTTAGGGAAGGAAGCTGTCATCCTTACCTGGTCTGGCCTACACGTGACTCTAGACCCACAGCAACGTGGTTGACTCTGAACTATCCTCTGGGCAATTAGGGATGGGCAATAAATGTTGGGCAATGCCCTCATCCCATTAATGAATGAAGGAAAAAAAGTATTGGCTGAGAGTTAGGAAACCAAGAGGAATAATTATTGGGTATTTATAAGGCTGGAAGAACATTTGTAGTGGATTTCCCTAAGGGTTGATATGGAGACCCCTGCTTTTCCCAACATCTATAAATAATTTAGATTTTGGTACATGAGAAATTTCCAAGTTTGCTGATTGAACAAAATTTACAAGAATTGTAAACTGTGAGGAGGACAACACAGGCCTTCAAAAAAAAAATTGACAAGTTGGCTAAGTGGGCAGATAAAGAGCAGGTGAAGTCCAAAGTGGAGAAGTGTGAGGTGAGGCACCATGGTGCAAGGAACATGTAGAGTTGATATAAAATAAATGGTACTGCTCTAAAAGGTGCGCAGAAGCAAAGATGGAGTATTTGTACATAAATTAGTGTGTGCAGGACAGGTAGACAGATCTGTTAATGAAGCATACAGTATTCTAGGCTTTATTAATTGGGGCTTAGAGTACAAGAGCAGGAAGGTCACGCTGAGAGTTTATTGGTCACTGGTCAGACCTCCGTTTGAGTATTGTGTACAGCTCTAGGTGCCACACCTTTGTCAAGAAGTGAACGCATTGGAGAGTGTGCAGAAAATGTTTACAAGAATGGTTCCAGGGATGAGAAACATCAATAATGAGGATAGATTGCAGAAGTTGGGGCTGTTTTCCTTGGAGAGGAGAAAGCTGAGATGAGATCTGATGGAAGTCTTGAAAATCAGGATGGGCCTTGACAGAGTAGGCAGGGACAAACTGTTCAGAAGGATTGAGTACTAGAGGGCACTGTTTTAAATTGTTTTGAAAAAGAAACTAATGCAAGGTGGGACAAATCTTTATCAGTAAGTAACCTGGACTTGGAATGTACTATCTGGAAATGTGGCGGAGACAGGTTCAATTGAGGCTTTCAAGAGGGAATTGGACGATTATTTAAATAGAAACAGGTTTACTGGGAAAAGTCACCAGTTTAGCACTAAGTCACAGTGCTCAGAGAGATGGAACAAACACAATGGACCAAATGGTGGCCCTGCACATCGTAACAATTGTGATTTGACTCATCAACCTAGTAGCCAGCTCCTTATGTAGGTATTTGTTGGAAGTGATATTCCAAAAGACTTTCCAGGCATTAATGAGGAAATAAAAACCTGGCTAATGAAATGGTGATTTTTATGTAGGAAAAAATGTGCAAAGTGTTTTAGTAGAGAATTCCAGAGAATGAAACTTCGAATACCATTGAACTGCTGCCATTGTGAATAAATAAGTAACTTGAGTTATAAGTTGCAGATGCAACAGATATTTCTGGTTAAGTAAAGGGGGCAGCTGGTTGTTGGCCAAAAATGTTCTGTTTTTCTGACTTACTGGAAATTACAGACAACAGGAAGTGAACCAGGAAGTGAAGAATGAGGAACTTGCAGACAAATAATCATATTATCATGGGAACTAATTAATTGACACTTCAATGAAGAATGAACGATGTCCTTCTTTTGACTGTGCTTTTGTGGAAAAGCAAAGCACAGTATATATGAGCATCTTGATATCATAGAACAGTACAGCACAGTACAGGCCCTTCGGCCCACGATGTTGTGCCAAACTTTTACCCTAAACCTAAGGTCTACCTAACCTCCACCGCTACCTTATACTATCATCCATATGCCTATCTAATAGCCGCTTAAATGCCCCTAATGAGGCTGACTCCACTACCCTCTCCGGCAAAGCATTCCACGCCCCTACCACTCTCTGAGTAAAGAACCTACCTCTGACGTCTCCCCTATATCTACCTCCACTCACTTTAAAATTATGCCACCTCGTAATAGCTACCTCCACCCTAGGAAAAAGTCTCTGGCTGTCCAATCCAACTATACCTCTGATCATTTTGTACACCTTTATGAATTCACCTCTCATCCTTCGTTGTTCTAAAGAGAAAAGCCATAGCTCTTTCAATTAATGAAAGCTAACACACCATACGCCTTCTTACCAACTCTATCCACCTGGGTGGCAGCTCTCAGGGAACTGTGGACATGAACCCCAAGATCCCTCTGCTCCTCCACACTGCCAAGAATCTTTCCGTGAACCCTGTATTCTGCTTTCAAGTTTGTCCTTCCAAAATGAATCACCTCACACTTTTCAGGGTTAAACTCCATCTGCCACTTCTCAGCCCAGCTCTGCATCCTATCAATGTCCCTTTGTAATCTAGAACAGCCCTCTGCACTGTCTACAACGCGACCCGTCTTCGTATCGTCTGCAAACTTACTAATCCACCCTTCCACTCCTTCATCCAAATCATTTACAAAAATCACAAATAGAAGAGGACCCAGAACAGAAAGTTGTGGTACACCATCTGTAACTGAGCACCATGTTGATTATTTTCCGTCCACTACCACCCTTTGTCTTTTAAGGGTCAGCCAATTCTGAATCCAATCTGCCACATTTCCCCCTATCCCATGCCTCCTTACCTTCTGCATGAGCCTACCATGGGGAACCTTATCAAACGCCTTACTTAAATCTATGTATACCACATCCACTGCTCTACCTTCATCCACATGTTTGGTCACCTCTTCAAAGAATTCGATAAGGTTTGTGAAGCATGATCTACCCCTCACAAATCCATGCTGACTATCACAAATCAAACTGTGCCTATCCAAGTGATCATAAATCCTATCCCTCAGAGCCCTTTCCAATAATTGATACACTGATGTAAGACTAACTGGCCTGTAATTTCCAGGGTTATCCCTATTCCCTTTTTTGAACAAGGGAATGATGTTTGCCTCTTTCCAATCTTCGGCACTATACCCGTAGACGGTGAAGACGAAAAGACCATCACCAAACGCACTGCGATCTCTTCCCTCACTTCCCATAGAATCCTTGGATAAATCCCATCAGGCCCCGGTGATTTATCTATCTTCAAGTTCCTCAAAATACCTAGTACATCTTCCTTACTAACATCAACCTCCTGTAGCCTACCAGCCTGTTTCACACTGTCCTCCCCTACAACTAGGTCCCTCTCAGTTGTGAATACCAAAGAAAAGCATTCATTAAGGACCTCTCCTATCTCTTTAGGCTCCGTGCACAAATTCCCTTTACAATCCTTGATCGGCCCTACCCTTTCTCTGGTCATTCTCTTATTCCTCATCAAAATCATTGTTTCATTGAACGACCATTAATGGCTGCGTGAAGTTCCTGGTCAATGGCAGTACTGTCAACGGAGAGCCCACTCGGGTCGGGGGATCCAATAATTAGGGGTTTATGTGTGTGGGACGACATTTGGATGTGTTAGATCAGGTTTTAGATTCCCAGGTAATTATCAAGGTAAGCCATGTGGATGTGGCCAAATCTCAGGCTCAGGCCCAGATACGGACACAATCGTACAGGCTGCTGGGAATTGTCCCTCTGGAAGTTTAAACTTGCTGGATAATTCCCCCATAGGCCCATGTGTCAGAACTTCCAGAGAATCCCAACTCACGTTTTCTATTGTATGCCTGGTTCTCAATGACCTGAGACCAAAGGATTTGTGTCTATACGTCTCTATTGCTATATATTTACTAGATACGTGTGTTCTTTGTTCCTGTTCTAATTGGGTCCCTTCTCTTTATTTTCAGTACTTTTGACAGTATTGGTTTGTCTGACCTCACCATGTCTGACCTCATCATTTCTAGAACCTTATTTCATTTTCCCAGTTTCTCTACTTTTGTTGCATCTGTTCTTACAATGCCCCTGTGCTTTGATGTTCCTGGCATATCTTTTATTTTTCTCAACAGGATTCCCCACCATTACAGTTGGTAGGGTCTTCAATCTTACCCATTTGAAACCAGCTGTTCCTCTCAGAAACACAACAGGGTTCCGCTCTTCCTCATTTTCTACTCTTCCACTCCCCATATTCGATGCATCATTTTTGGTCACATCCACTGCGATGCTGCTGCCAAACACATCTCCTCTTCTCCTCCCTCTCAGTATTGATAAGACACTGTGCCTTTTCTGATGCCCTGGTTCACTTTTCCATCACTTCCTACACTCATCCCCATTCCTATGTAAGTCCAGGAGATCTTCAGCTCCCACTCTCGCAGGTGAAACAGCGGCTTATTTGTACTCCTTTGTGTCAAATGCAGACGAGGTGGTCATATTAGTGAGCGTCTCCATTCAGCCTTCAGGCATAACCCTGGATTTGTGCTGCTTGTTGTTTTAATACCGTGTCCCATTCCTCTATCCTTTCTGACTTTGGTGAATTCATTCCACTGAAGCTCAATGCAAACTCGAAGGACAGCTTCTCATCTTTCAGTTAGGCACTTCAAAACCTTCCGAACACAACATCGATTTCAATGACCACAGACTTAACCTATTATGATTTTTGGACAGCAGGTTGTAATTGTTCTGTCATTGCTGTTTACTGCTTCGCTGCACCTATTTTCCTGCCTCTCTACTTGCTCATGTTTGATTGACCTGGTGGCATTTCTTGAGGAGATTAACATGAAGGTTCAGTGAGGATTGTGTGTTCAATGTAGTGTATGTAGTTTGTCGCAAGGCCTTTGACAAGACACAGTAGATAGTTTCTTTGACCAAAGAGCCCAAGATTGTCTCAATGGCAGGAAACAAAAGGTGATAGTTGACTTTTTTTTTGCAGGCTGTTTGCAGTGGGGATCTGCTGGGCTCAGTACTTGGGCTCCTTATTTTGGTGGGATATGTCAATGATCCGTCTTAAATGTAGAAAGTATGTTTTAAGAGCTTGTCCATGTCGTTGTCAGTGTGGAAAGAAACTGGACACTGCCAGAAGACATTGAGTGGGTCAAATAAAAACCGGCCAGTTGATTTCAAGGGAAGCGTGAGATAGTGCATTTGAAGAAGGCAAACAGGCAAGGGAGTGCAAAATGGACTGGCGGGCTGAGAAGAGTTTGAGGGGAACCGAGTGATCTTAGAGTGCTTGTCCGCAGTTTCTGGAAAGTACTTTAAAATATAGAAAAGATGATAAGGAAGCACAAGGTAATTTTCTTTGATTAGCCAGGGCCTACAGTGTAAGGGTAGGTATGTAACGCTAGAACTGTGTACAACACCAGTTAGGCCACAACTATAGTATTGCGTATAATTCTGGGCACCACATTGCAGGAAGGATGTGATTGCACTTGAGAATGTACAGAAAAGACTTAGAAGAATGTAGCAAGAATGGAAAATTTTAGCTGTGAGGAAAGATTCATTAGGTTGACATGTTTTGGGACAGAGGAGGCTGAAGGGAGATTAAATTGAGATGTACAAAACTAAGGGGCCTAAATCTAGTGGATAGGAAGGATCTATTTTCATTATCAAAAAGGACAATAACCAAGGGAATACATTTAAAGTAATTTCCAGAAGGATTAGAGGGGGAATTGAGAATTTTTTCACTGAGGTTGGTAGGGTCGGGCACTCACTGCAGAGAGGTTTGATAATGGCAGAAATACTTGTCACATTTTTAAAAAAAACGTTAATGTAGGCTCCTTGAAATGTTGCAAACTACAGGCCTGAAGACCAAGAGCTGGGAAGTAGGATTAGGCTGGATTGCTACATGTCAACCAACACAGAAATGATGGGCTGAATGGCACTCTCCTGTACTGTAAATGTTGCTCTGTTTCTGTGAATGTATGTCTCTAATTCTTACGGTTCAGTAGAAAGGTCATTGACTTGAAAACTTATTTCACTTTTTCCACAGAAGTGACCAGGCCTACAATTTTTCCGCAATTTTCCGTTTTATTTTACTCAACAACATCTGCAGCATTTTGCATAGTTTGTAACATGACTGAAGAACCAGTTATTTGCTACTCATGCAGGAAATCTCTGTGCAGATTAAATGCTTCCTAGATTGTCCAATCTTTGAATCAATACACATGTATTTAAGTTAAACTAGATAATTAAACTGCCTAGGTACCAAAACAAAAGAGGATTCTGAATGAAAGACTAACCTTAAAGTGGATTTAAATTAGTTTGTTTATTTAGTTTTGTACCACTACCACAATCTGTTTGACTTTTGCAGTGAATCAAAACTGGAAGTAGAACTGACTGAGGTCAACAACTTGGTGACATGCAAAAATGGAAGGGGATTGCCCTCGCTGTGGGATGCCTTTGTTTTTCTGTAAACAGCAGTACAACAGTTATAACTAGGCGTGAGGCTGGATGAACACAGCAGGCCAAGCAGCACCATAGGAGCAGGAAAACTTGACGTTTCGGGCCTAAACCCTTCATCAGAAATGGGGGAGGGGAAGAGGGTTCTGAAATAAATAGGGAGAGAGGGGGAGGCGGATAGAGGAGAGGATAGGTGGAGA